>JAMZEH010000054.1:280000-880000 GCA_024699665.1 Ostrea denselamellosa | reverse complement strand
AACACTGCCATCGTCGCTGCGTATCTCTCTCGATTTTCATTTTGTCCGTTGTAATGTTGTTCAACCGTAACACTCCCCGTGAAATAACCCTGAGGATTTGTCTCCATACTCACTTCTGTCGGTTCTTCCTTCTCTGTGACAGGTTTCGGGGTCCGATTTCCTCTCCCCCGGGATCGTCCTCCACCCCTGCGGTGGCCTCCACGCCCTCTTCCTCGTGGCATTTTCTCTTGTTTTTAAGTATAAATCTCTATTACAGCACAACGGTGGCCTAGATTATTTCGCTAGGTGTCCTTCGTTCAGCGTTGTGTTTCCTCCTTCTTGAGCGTCTGCTGTGCGTACACCTTTTATTTACAAGTATGTCACCACATGTTAGCAACATTCATAAACTTCCGGTGACGTCGAACAACTATGTCTCTGCGCGACAAAATAGTTATAAATGCAAATTATTGATTTATTATATTGATGTAGAATTCAGTATCAATATTACGTTTTTCTATTTAAACAAAATACATTTATTAATTTTAAATAAACTAAAACATTCTAACACTCTGTTTGATAAAGATGAATAATTGTGTAGATATCCCTCCGCAATGTGGTTGTCTTTCACGTAGTTGCATCAAGGTGTTGCACCACGATTTCATCAAGGCAATGATGGAAATATCCAGATATTGCGTTTTAACTAAAAATACTCATGAACAGGATAAACGCTTTGCTAGCTATTTACACACTCAAGATTCACTGATCAGTGACTTGTTTTTTAAGAGGTCTTGTACAGAAGTATTTAGAATTTCAACGAAAAACATTTCAATGATGATGTAAATATGATACCTTTTCAAGCTACTTATGTTTTTGATGAACCAGATGATATTTTCTGGGCACATGAAGTATTATTTAGAGATGTTACTGATGCCCGTGCTCCAATCAAGGAGATGCGTTCAAGAATAAATAAGCCCCCCCCCCCCCCCTTTCATGAACGGAGACTTACGTAGGGCTATCTACAAAAAGAAAATGCTTAGGAATAAATACATAAAAGACAAATCCTCAACAAACTGGGAAAATTATCGTAAACAAAGAAATTTAGTAACAAAAATAAAAAGACAATCTCTAAGAGGCTATTTCTGTGAAAGGTGTCATGGCAGGCCTAAGTCAAAATTTTTTTGCCCGCTTTGAAACTTCTTCTGTCTAAGAAAGGCAGCAAAGATGATTCAACAATCATCCTATGTAAAAAAAAAAAGATGAAATCATTTCAGATAGGAAGAATGTATGCAATATCTTTAACAACTATTTTGTAACTGTTGCTACGGATATTGGATCTGATGATAAGTACCCCATGGAATCTCAGCCTAGTATCCTCAAAACCCAAGAACACTCTAAAATACTCTCAGAATCCTTTCACTTTTCCTCAATCCATCCCCATATTGTAAATAAATCCATATCGAACCTGAATCTAAAGAAAGCAACTGGTGTAGATGGCATCTCTGCCAGACTTCTTAAATCCTGCTCTGAAAGTATTTCCCAACCACTTGCTGACCTCATAAACTTTGGTTTTAATAAAGGCAGCTTTCCGGCAGATCTCAAATTAGCACAAGTGGTACCTTTTTTTTTTTAAAGACCCACTAGATAAACAAAATTACAGACCAGTGAGCATTTTACCTACAATCTCGAAACTTCTTGAAAGGGTCATGCACAACCAATTATCTGAATACTTTGATTCTATTTTCAGTCCTTTTTTGGCCGCATTTAGAAGAGGGTTTCGCTACCAGACAACTCTACTACGGCTAATTGAGGACTGGAAAAAGGCTCTAGACAACCATAAAGGAGTGATGGCGATTCTCATGGATCTGTCAAAGGCGTTCGACTGCCTTCCTTATGACCTGCTTCTTGCCAAATTCAAGGCGTATGGTCTATCGGTGAGGGCGGTGGATCTCCTGCGCAGTTACCTTGGTAATCGTCACCAACAAATCAAATTAGGCTCGACCACAAGCACGTGGGAATACCTTGGAAAGGGCGTGCCCCAGGGGTCCATACTTGTCCTTTTTTTTTCCCCCAATGTTTTTATAAATGACATTTTCTATTTTATCAAAAAATATCTTTTATACAATTATGCAGACGACAATACTTTGGCTTACCAGCACGATGACTGTGATATTTTGAAATCAGTATTGGAGGAAGAAAGTCAAGATTTAATTACCTGGTTCTCTGATAATTGTATGAAAGCCAATCCAGATAAATTTCAGACAATTTGTTTAGGTAGTAAAGCATACTCTAGAATTCAGTCTTTCACCATACCTGATACGGAAATCAAATGTGAAAGTAACGTCAATCTTTTAGGTGTAAATATTGATTTTTTTACTAAAATGTGATGACCATGTTAGTGAAATTTGTAAAATAGCTTCAAGACAACTTGCAGTATTGAAAAGAATTGGCAGATTTTTAACAAAACAAGACAGACTGATCATTTATAAATCTTTTATTTTGTCAAATTTTAATTACTGTCCTGTCATTTGGCATTTTTGCAGTATAAGTACCAAAAAACGGAAAGAATACAAGAAAGAGCTCTTCGTTTTGTTACAGATGATTTCAACTCCTCATTGGAAAATCTATTGAAAAATACAAACTCCACGCTACTACATGTAAATAGACTTAAATTAATTGCCAAATTTTACACAACCAATCACCTTCTTATTTGCAAGATCTGGTAAACTTTAAACGACAAACTTATAATTCCAGGAGAGAAATGCAAGTTTCTCAACCCAGAGTGAATACCACCAGGTATGGCCTAAAACTTTGTGTTACGAGGCACCCCGGATCTGGAACAGCCTGTCAAATGAAATCAGAAAAGCAGATAACTACAAACTCTTTGTCAGGCTGCTCCAGACCTGGGATGATTCTCTCTGCAACTGTCCAATCTGTAACTAATAAATCCATTTTCTCCTTTCTTTTTGTTCTAGTCCTCTCCTGTGTGTGTGTTTATATATATATATAGAGAGAGAGAGAGAGAGAGTGCTTTGGTTTTGATTATCTTAACCTATGATTTCAGTTTATTATTTCATGCATGCTACGTCTTTTGTTTTGTGTTTCCTTGTTTCATATATCATTTCTTTTATACCATGTACTGTTATATTTACAATTGTTTGTAGAAATACAAGCTCTTCAGAGCTTATGTTTGTATTTCAAAATATTCGACTCAAAATAAAGATTCTATATCTATATCTATAAAAGGGGGTGGGGTGATTTGTTTTAGTTTTACCTTTGAACTAGACAAAACACAATGCACAAAACGTCTATAGCCTAAATAATCTTTTGTCTTTGATTTTTCATATTATAATGACCAAGTTTTAATTATAAAGACCTTCTCACTGACTTGGGGTAGGACGAATTACCGAAAACCAGAGAAACTACCAAAAACACGTAAATACAGGGGTACTTATGCAGTTTTTTTGTATATTGTTTAAAGTAGATTATACAGGCCACAATTTTGTTACATCCTTTTCCTAAATATGCATTTAGTTTTTACACCCCATCAGCAAACTTCAAGAAGTTTTTCAAATGATGAAGACAATAATCACCATAGTAATTTTGGTTCCACCCTGAACCAAACCCGTATACCCCTAGGATCATGAAATGTACTATTTTGGTAAAGGACTACTTACTTAGTTCCAATTAAGTATCACTAGCATTAAAGACATATCATTTTAATGTTTTATATACATTATATATAATGTTTTATATACATTATATATACCATATTTGGCCCACCCTGTACCCATGAGCTCTACCACTGGGGTCATGAAATTTACAATTTTGGTAGAGGTCTTCCTGCTCTACATTACTTTGCATTTAGTTTGCATGTAGTTGTTGAGAAGATTTTTGAAAATTAGTCACAGTTCCTTGTGGTTTATCAGGGTCAATTACATATTGTTGCCATAATTATGCAAATGGCTGTTCAAAAATGTAAAATAAACTTTTCAAATCATTTCATGTCAAACTAACCATGTTTTACTTCTTAAATCCAAATGTTCATCATCAATTTGTGCATATGTAGCATTTCTCATCCCAAGAAAATTACTCGTCAAATTCAGCTACAAAATACAACAGCATTGCAGTGAATACAGACTATCTGAAATAAATGAGTCAAGATAAACACGTCAGCTGTCAGTACAGAATATCGATTACAAACTTACCTTATCTTGACCTCAAGTTCATCAGGTTCTTTGATCTCTGTCCATTAACATACTAAGTGTTGGAAACTTACATAATTTGATTTGCATGTGCTGAACAACAGATGGTCAGATGAACAGACAGATACAGCAACAGGGGCTGACAAATAGATTTTTAAAGCCCAAAGACAAGTGCTTAGCCAAAATTCACTTGCCCAACCAACCACAAATTATGATATTAAACAACAAAACACATTGCAAGTTTCTAACCTATGTCACATTCATCATGATAAAATTCTTCTGAACATTACTCAACTCCAGAAAGTTTTAGATTCAAATTTCCAATGTTTGTGCCTTCAACATCTTCACCAATTGTAATGATACATGTATCACATTCTTCAGGAATATATAGTACATCCACAGGCAAAGCAGTCAGCAGTTATATCTGTAAAGGTGTGCAATGCAAAGAACAACCATTGAGCTTTTGCAAGCGCTCACTACCGTTATGAAGCTAAGTGGTTGTTGTCTAATTTATTTCATAAATGTTGGGGTTGGCAAAACTTGTAAACTCTTGACAAAAAATACTAAATTTTGCCAACATTATCGCATTTAGATACTGACTCAATTCAATGATTAGTCCTGCCACCAATTTATCAACCCCAGCACTTGAAACTACATGTATAGGTAAGAATTATATTGAATAAACACTCTCAATGACACAGATTAAACCGGTTCAAACATTTTCCAGTTAAATACAAAATGGAAGATAAATTGTACGATGATTTACTTTCAATTTCATACCGCATCAGATTTTATATTATTGATTGGGATTTTTTAAGTCACTTGCCTGAGGGAAGGTGGTTATTAAATATTCACTTGCCCTTACAGAAAATCTACTAGTCCTGGGTGTTGGACAATGGTATTTGTCAGGCCTTGAGCAATTCATTTGCTATTACAAAGAATCATTTTCTGTACATGAAAAAAAAACTCATTCACTTCACATGAAGACATGATTTACTATATACAAACTCTACATGAAGATGCACTAAGGCCAATCATTTATAATATCCTATGACACATAAAGTTCACTTAAATTATAATAAGAGTCACTGATAAAAAAAAAAAAAAATTGTCTCAATATCTCAAGGCATCATGAAGATAAAACAGCAATGTCAATGCTCTTTGTTCTTTTGACTTCTGTCTTTTTTCTCAGTACCCCTTTATTAAGGGCCTATGAAGTTCCAGATTCGAGTTCGGCTGCAGGTGTGTCTGGTTCTTCATCATTATAAATATTCTCAGCCTGCAAAACAACATCATAAACTTGTCATTGCTTTATTACATCGACCATTATTCACTGTCTACTGTCAGATTAAACTCAATTGATGCAACTACTGTTGAATGAGATCTGTTGGTTCTTAAATTAAAAAAAAAAAAAAAAAAAAAAAAGAAAGAGATATTTCATCAAGTAAATGTGTTGAATTTTCAGTAAGTAAATGTGCTGATCTTTCAGTAAGTAAATTTTTCAGTAAGTAAATCTTTCAGTAAGTAAAGGTGCTGAACTTTCAGTAAGTAAATGTGCTGATCTTTCAATAAGTAAATGTGCTGATCTTTCAATAAGTAAATGTGCTGATCTTTCAGTAAGTAAATCTATCAGGAAGTAAACATGCTGATCTTTCAGTAAGTAAATTTGCTTTGTCCACTTGTTTAGCTGAAACAGTGTTTCAAAATGAACATATATATTTAATGTGGTGTTTCCGACTTGGACACTATTTCAAAATTAATACTGTGCTATGGTAAATTGAGCAACACTTTTAAAGTATGCATAATAAAATCATATGATTCAATCAACCAATAACATTTCACCACATTTGTACCAAGTGTGTCTATAGATAGCACAAAATGTTGATGTGCATGTTGGAAGTTTAAAGCTGTTCTATAAACAACCTCCTCCACACAATTGAGATGAAACATCACTGGTAGATTGAGGATCGATTTAATGGTCTATTGAATATCATATGATTAACAACAGCAATACTCACATTGCAAGATACCCCCATCCTACATGTTATATTTAACAATGCAGAAGTAATCAAAGAAAGGATTAAGATCTTAGTAGGCAATTATTAAGCGGAATAAACATGAGGGAAAAAAAATAATGTCTGACAGTAGCAGTTTATGGGAAATTTGTGTACATGTTTTATTATCTTAGCCTAATTAGTACTCTTCTAACCCCCCCCCCCCCCCCCAACGGTGTTGCGCACGAAAAGACACAGAGCACTGCACCATACCATAATACAACTCTTCTGTGATGGTCAATTATGTGTGACACATTTGATCACGATAGATCACTTTTATTTCACAAGACATTATTTTTCAGACCCTAATACAACCTGTTAGGTAGAGGCCTCCAATCCACTGAGACAATAAATGTGCTAGATGTGCAGAAACAGATACAGATTTTATACATCTAATGAACCATAATTTTGGTAGATGCTTTTTTTTTTCTTCCCATTATTAGTTTATAATCCACTTACTGTATATTTTTTTTATCATACGCAGGTATTTAATATCACAAAATGCCCCATAGATGTAAAATTGTGAGAATGTTAATTTTCAAGTAGACTAGTGATCAAGAATTGGTACATGTATTTCAGAAACATAAAAATCATAGCGAGCAATTTTATTTCACAAGTGGTGCTTCTCATTAAATTACACGATAATAAATTCCTTGTGTACATTTAAGCATCTACAGTAGTTTGGCTATCTGAGTCAAAAAGAAATAATGGATTTTCCCTGTATAATGCATAAAAACCCTCCCCAGCACTAGAAACCAAGGGACCACGACATTTTTACAACTTCAGTATCAGCTTCTATTTCCATCAGTTCTACATAGTCCCATGGGAATCCAGGTTAGAATAGGTCCTCAGTACACTTTGCTTGTCATAAGAGGTGACTAAATGGGACAGTATTTAGAACGAGATTGCAAAAATCAAGGCCTTGTGTCACAGGTGTGCCACGATAAAGAGTCCCTGCTCCGAGGCATAAGTGCCAAGCATAAGCCATATTTTGCACCAGCAATGGCCATGTTTCCATGAGTAAAAAATTCTCAAGCATGACTGCATAAAATATACAACCAACCAGTACTATAAACTAATTTGGTTATTTCATGTCCAGAAGTCAAACAATAGATTCTCAAAGAAATAATGCATCTTCACGACATAACTATAATCTTATCCTATCACCAGAATCACACACCCAAGGATTTTACAAATTTGGAAGAGATTTCTTTTTTCATTATTATGATCTACTGTGTTTGAAGTCAAGGAGTTGGGAATTTCAAAGAATTCATTTTCATTAACTCAAAAACTCTGCCTATTACCATAAAATTTACAAACTGGTAGAAGCTCTTTATTACATGCATTATTATGAAAAAAGTTTGGTTGTTTAATGTCCTGCAGTCAAAAAGATCTTAGAAGAAGTAATACAAATTGCACTTGAGTAAATAACCCCCACCCCACCCCCCCACCCCCCTTAAGGGTTATGAATTTATAATTTTGGTAAAAGCCTCCTTTCACATCATAGTCCCACATAGGACTGCAACGCGTCTCCAAATAACTGAAAATCACGGGTGTAGTTGTTCAGGTTGAGTTCAGTTACATTTTTTTGGATTTTGGATCTAGGTGCTATGGGTCTAACAGTCTAACAAATCAAATGAAATTTTTTCAAGATCTCTGCACAGAATATATTACAAGCTGGACATTGTGACTTGTATGACTCACAGCACCTTAGTATAGAAATAGATCATAAAACCTGTCCATGACTTTCTACTTACCATCTGCCAAACTTGCATTATGTTGTCCTCGGACACTGAACAAATTACCCATGGTTCATTAGGGTTCCACGAGAAGTCCGAAATCTTAGCTGTGTGTCCTCCATGAATGAACTAACAAAGAGATAAATCATCAACTGAATCTTTTTTATTATCTTTGTGTTTGCTTTAAGTCTATAAAGTCCTGGTAAAGTCAGACAAAGCCAGGGTTTGTTTTTTTTCTGGCTTGCATTGGGATCTGTTTATCTGACCCATTTCCAACCCCCCAAAAATCACCAATATCCCTCCCCCAATTTTCATATCTTGTACACAATATGTATTTCATTTAAATAATCCGGGTCTTGTAAAGAGCAATCAGAATACCTTGAAAAAATATTCTATGATAAAAACTTTGTTATATAAGGTGCATTGAGTGTTGCTGTTTAACTAACATCCCGAAAGAAATGTCTGATCCTAAAAAAATTTATGCATTTCGAAATTACTTCAGTAACAAAAGGTGTCTTACAAGGCAAATTCAAAATTCTACATAGAGAATAAGGTTTCGCTATGTTGTCTTCATGTGTGCAAACTTTCAATGCAATTGGACAAACATGAGTAGCATACTGATACAATTTGGAGGATGATAATTTTTTAGTAACCGTGGCAACAATAAAAATTGACAGTGAGAATTGTATATCTCCAAGTAGTCTTCATGTGTACTCAGCTTCTCTGAAATCAGACAATTATTGTAGTAAAACAGGCACTTAGGTAAACACTTGAATCATTACCAAAAGTTCTGGGGGTCCATCCTCTGCATCTTCTGCGGACTGCTCTTCTCCAATTTTACTGCAAAAGAGGTACATTTTTACGAAAACTGCACTGTATCAATGTTACGTTACAGATACTTTGTTATTGAACTTTGATGGGTGTAAAATTTTGATGGATTTCATTCAAAGACACAGATTAAGTACATGAAGTTCTGACCATCGAACACACCACTCACCCGAGTGTTACATGCACATCTTCCTCTTCCTTACCTAAGTATACATCTACTTGAACCACTTACCCACTTACTTGCTTGAAAAAAATTGCAAACTTTATTTTGAATTTTCTTTTATTTGAGCAGTCAAAATTTGAGTAAAATCCCAGATTCAAGTTTTGACTTAAATTTTTTTTTTTTTTAAAGGGAGAAATCTAGGCCTGGTAGTGCAAGGACTTGAGTACACTTAATGTAAATCGAATGTACTCATTGTAGTTTGTACTTCTCATTAAACAAGCTTTTATGTCTGGTTCAGTGGTTATAAATACACAGTATACATAGACAGACAGACAAAAGTCAAACAAAGGGCGAGCCAAAAAAGCTGACTTTATCCCCCCCCCCCAAAAAAAATCAATTATGCTGCATAATTTACTGGTAAAGGAAAACAGACATTTTTTGAAAATGCAATAAATATGTACTTCACTTCAATATCCAACATTTAGAATTTACAAACCAATACAGGGCTGTACATAAGGAAGTTTCCTATAAAAGACTACATTGTGTCCAGTAACAAGTTTCCTATAAAAGACAACTCTTTGTGCAGAACCAACATACCTAAGATCCCACACATGCAGTCTTCTGTCAGTTCCACTCGAAGCAAGGATAGTCTCATTGTGAGGGGACCACTGAACCTAAATTATAAATCCAATGTCCTCAAAAACATGAATGATATATGTGTAAAACACATTTTTTTTCCCAAAAGTACTTTCCACTTGCAGCTAAGACATCCATGAAAACTAAAGGATACCAACAACTAATCACTTAACTGCGGTATTCAAAAAGAAAACATGTCAATCTATTGTTTGGTCATGTGCTATGAAATCTGGCAGCGAGATTACACAGGCCACATTGTATAGCCCAGTTTGTATGTGGATGTCAAGGGATATAAGATTATACAGGCCACGTTGTGTAGCCCAGTTTGTATGTGGATGTCAAGGGAGATAAGATTATACAGGCCACATTGTGTAGCCCAGTTTGTATGTGGATGTCAAGGGAGATAAGATTATACAGGCCACATTGTGTAGCCCAGTTTGTATGTGGATGTCAAGGGAGATAAGATTATACAGGCCACGTTGTGTAGCCCAGTTTGTTTGTGGATGTCAAGGGAGATAAGATTATACAGGCCACGTTGTGCAGCCCAGTTTGTATGTGGATGTCAAGGGAGATAAGATTATACAGGCCACATTGTGTAGCCCAGTTTGTATGTGGATGTCAAGAGAGATAAGATTATACAGGCCACGTTGTGTAGCCCAGTTTGTTTGTGGATGTCAAGGGAGATAAGATTATACAGGCCACGTTGTGTAGCCCAGTTTGTTTGTGGATGTCAAGGGAGATAAGATTATACAGGCCACGTTGTGCAGCCCAGTTTGTTTGTGGATGTCAAGGGAGATAAGATTATACAGGCCACGTTGTGTAGCCCAGTTTGTTTGTGGATGTCAAGGGAGATAAGATTATACAGGCCACGTTGTGCAGCCCAGTTTGTTTGTGGATGTCAAGGGAGATAAGATTATACAGGCCACGTTGTGTAGCCCAGTTTGTTTGTGGATGTCAAGGGAGATAAGATTATACAGGCCACGTTGTGCAGCCCAGTTTGTTTGTGGATGTCAAGGGAGATAAGATTATACAGGCCACGTTGTGCAGCCCAGTTTGTTTGTGGATGTACGTTATACTGGGAAATTTATGCCCATTTTATGTCTACCAATTCCGCCTTAATCCTGAATGTGCAAATTTAAAACTGGCTAAATGTACTCATTACCATAACCCCAAAGTAAATGGTTCTGGCCAAATTTAAAACAAGACAATTTCTCAAATGTTGGGGTGAATCCAATAATTTTCCTGGTATACTGTTGTACATGTCTTATTAAGTTCATATTCCCGATAAATGACACTTCTACATTTGCAAGTACTTTCTGATCAACCCAAATATCACTGTAAATATAAATAATCACCTGGAAAATTTCATCTTTGTGCGATTCAAATGAATGAAGTTTGAGTTTAAGATTCCTCAGGTCCCACAATGCAACAGTCTGCAATTAAAACAACATAATCAAAGTCCATTTCAATACAATTCTGTTACTACACAATTCAAGTTCAACCAATGATTAGGATCATTACAAACACCGATTTTAATTTCAAAACAAGATAGAGATACATATATAAAGAAATGGTAAAGCACAATAAATTTCTTTTTCACAATCATTATTGCATGACCATACACATATACATACTCTCTGACATATATTAGACCTAGACATACATCAAACAAAACATTTGAAGGATTTGATCAGTCTTACCTGCATAAATCCCATACCATGATTTGATCTTTCCTTTTAATTTAAGCCTAATGCCAGGATGAATTTTATAGTGGGAGTTGAATAATGGACTTTGTCAGCTGAGACTGTTGCCAATATGGAGGTTGTCATACTAAATACTGATCCAGCAGTTTTTCCCCCAGTGGGAATCCACCCTTAGCAACTTTTTCCAAGGAAGGAGGGGGCATTTTCAACTTCTACTAGGGGTTTAACATTCAGTATTTTACAATTTTACCTTGTCAGCTGATCCCATTGCCAGGATAAATTCACTGTAGGGGCTATCTTACATTGTCAGCTGATCCTACTGCCAGGATAAATTCACTGTAGGGGTTATCATACCTTGTCAGCTGATCCTATTGCCAGGATAAATTCACTGTAGGGGTTATCTTACCTTGTCAGCTGATCCTGTTGCCAGGATAAATTCACTGTAGGGGTTATCTTACCTTGTCAGCTGATCCTATTGCCAGGATAAATTCACTGTAGGGGTTATCTTACCTTGTCAGCTGATCCTGTTGCCAGGATAAATTCACTGTAGGGGTTGAATGATAGGCAGTTGACCTCTGCTGTGTGAGCATCTACTATGTGACTGGCCTTAGTTGTGTTGTTTGACCTTGTGTCCCATCTGTCGAAAGATCAAGTGTAATTCATTTCTTTTAGTGATGGTCATGTAACATGATTCAGGGTGTCGATTTCAACATAGAATATTCAAAATACCCCAAATTTCAATTTAAAATTCTTACAATATTTTAGACATACAATCCAATCCAAAGACAGCCTTTAGATTAAATAAAATAGTGTATCGTGTTTAACAAGACTCTCCTTTTTACTTACATCATCAATTTCTGATCATCAGCCACAGATCCAAAGAGACTCTCGTGCAGTAAATGCCAGGCCACGTCCTACGAAGTATAACAATATCAACCAGTTGAGAAAAGTGGGTAATGAGACCACTTTTGTACAATACATTGAAACAAAGAATAAATAAGGAACTGACATTTGAATGTCTGAACCTATTTATACCTGATATTGTAAGTAACTGCACTAACATAGAGGTAATAGAAATTCTTACCTCCACAACTGAGGTGTGACCAGTGAAGATGGTGTGTGCCTCTACCACTCGGTTTTCTTTGGGATTCTGATTAATATCCCACAAACATATTGTCTGATAAAAAAAAAATCAAACATTTCAATTCATTCATTTATCAGCACTTACATGAACTGCTTGCAAATTGATCAAAAGTTATATGTCAACAACTCACATGATCATCTGAAGCACTGAGAAGGTGTCCATTTAAGTTAGGATTCCAGGATAAACCATATCTGTAATACAAGGAACAAACTTTATCAAACTGGAATCATTTCATGGAGGACTGTTGTATATCAAACTGGCGTCATTTCATGGAGGAAAACTGAATATCAAACTTGTGTCAGTTCATGTCATGGAGGACTGCTGTATAATTTTATGCTCTCTTATCTCTTTCTTACCCTTCTTTCTGATGACCTTTGAGTCGTAATTCAGGATTACACTCCCCACTTGGGTCTGAAAATAAACTGATACTTGATTTCTTTTTCATCCATCTAAACATACAAAAAATCTTTACCATTCTTTTTATCTATTATCCTCATACAATCCAGCACAGTCTAAAAAAAACTCTTGATGACATTGTCAGATTGTATACTGTATATCACATATCATTTGCAAGAGCATTATTTACACATAATTACGAGAGACTAGTCATTCACAAAAAATTACGTCTCACAAATAAACTCTTGCATATATAGAATAATTAGCAATAACTATAAATAATGATTTGCAAGAGTTGTGTCTAATGAGTTAATACATCACTGTGTCCACATGAAGATAAAGATCTCACAAAATAAGTGATCTACAGTTGTAAAAGCGTGTTCTCACGATTGTAAACTAATATTTCAAAAACTCCACAAAGTGAGACATCCCATCACCATGTAGGCAATCAGAAAATACAAGTTTCTTTTAAGAAGTCCCATAGTGACCTTGATCATTTGATCCCAAAAATCTATAGGGTTCTTCCTCTCTTGATGACAAAGATATATTTGGTATGTAGTTAATCAAGTAAAAAATGTAGCCTGCAGAGTGTCTACAAGGTTTTAAAGTGACCTTGACCTTTGGACTCCGTAATCAATGCAGTTCTTTCTCGATCGATAACAAATTTACCAAAAAATGTTGCCAGTAAAGTGTCTAAATCTCAGTGTTACACACAAACACACATTCCCATTACTATATCCACTCTCACAATGAATTCCAAAGGGATAACAAGTCCTACCTGGTTTGGAGGGATGTTTTGTGTAGTCAAACACCAGGACATCACTTGACGGTGTTTTGGTGGCTATGATACAGGGATTCTGAGGCATATATCGTGCCCTGTTCACTTCCCCTTCATGGTTAATTTTTATTTCAATCTCTATTTTGCCACTGACTGATCCGAATCCTCCGAATTCTGAAATTGTATAATGAAGTGTAATATTTTGAAAATGCATTCTTCTGAAATTGCATGTCATTTTAAGATTAAATGGTTCGTGATTTGGCAATCCAGTGTACTATATTTCCAAAATATTTTATTGTAGAATGCTATAAATCTATTAGACTTGCAGATATACAATATAGATATGTTTTTTTTTTGGCTGATCAGAATTCTATTCTATTTTCATTTTTCAAGTGAACAATTAACATCTTACAGTGCAACTGAACATTTGCAACCCAGTTATCTCAAATGACTCAACTGACTTTAAACTTCCAATAAAACAAAATGAACAAGATGCAAAATAGCAAACACTTTGGTAAACTTCTTGTACACTACCTAAATACAAACAAATACAGAAAACCAAAATGATTTTCGGTACAGCTCAAGTAACAAAGTATATAAGCAGTAACCTCCAAATCAAAATACTAGTTAATGGAACAGCTCTCAACAAGATCTTTGCCTGAGGTGATTACTTACAACACAAACTAATCCCATTTTAACATGAAACATTGTAGTCACTTTAATTAATTTCACATATCAATTTCAGGGTTTTTGGTCCCCAGCAAGACTTTCAGGATGTGGAGGTACAGAAATTTACAGTCTACTACTCTAGACCTTTTGCTTCGCTGCCATGGATGAAATCCCCTTGGTGTGCCAAAACATCTCTGTGCCAAAACAAGGGGAGATAATACTAGATGCCAAATACAAAAGCCCAAGAACTAGTCTTAGTATATGTATCATCATTGGAATTTGACTGAAGTACTGTATGTCCAGTCTGTAAAAGGATGTTATGATGATAACAGAACTACTTCCGATGTCCTTTGTACATTAATCACCTCAGACCTTGCTTACCTCCTCTTTCACTATCATAGGCTGATGTGTCAAATGTGGAATTATCTTGGGGAAGTTGAATGCTGGCTATTAGCATATTGTTCATTTCGTCTGCCCTACAGTCATTATTTAGGACAATGTAAACAATGGATGAGATTAAGATCTAGCCTACACCCTCTACATAGACATGCTCTGTCCCAGTATCTGTGCTTATGGTCATTAATTCAGTTTGCAAGACTTCAATATTTAGTTGCTGTTTTAACAGCTTCCTTCTCTCCTCACGCCATAAGAAACCCTTTTTGGAGCTTAAGGAGGCTGGGTATGGAAACATATTCAAATCAATGGTTAAATTCTTTCATAGGGATAAAATGATAAGATTTCTTATTTAATTTATTTAATGATATATGATTTTTTTCATTATACTTTGATCATATAGCATTTCTGTCAGTTTCATAAAAATATGGAAAACGTCGCAGATTGATGACCCAGCTACCTCAAGTCACATGATATCAACATTTACACATTCTCTCTCTCTCTCTCTCACTAAATGTTGAGGTCTTTGCATCTTGAATCAGTGCATGCTGTGCAACAGCCTACCTCCTTTCTCACTGTCATAATGTGAAGCATCAAATTGTGCGTTATCATTGGGAAGTTGTACACTGGCGATCAACAGGTGGTTTTGCTCTTCTGACCTGAAAAGTTAAAGGCCAAGGTACTGCCCTATCTCACCCTCCCACAAATACCTCTACATTTATAAATTCAATGGTCGAAAATGTTTTCTTTTCACGTGACTTTGCAAGTTTTAAGATGTATCAAAATTTGAACTTGCATAGAGACATCTGAAATCTTTTACCCAAATAATTAATTCCCCTCTCTATAGTAAGGAAACTATAAAATTTCAGTTTCGCATTAAAACCAAATCAATGACATTAAAATGAATTGGAAATATATACCTTGTCCTTTATGGGGATAAACAGAAAATTCTTTATAGACACGCACATATACACCTGCAAACACATTAGTAAATCTTAACAACCATTAAAATGTACTTAAATTTATTATTTTTCATATTTCTTGACTACTCATCTCTCTCAATACAAATGTACTTCTAAATATATCTGAATTAGATGACAGTGTGGCAATTCCCCCAATCCAATAAAATTTACTACACAACTACTAATGATAACATTAATGGTCATGGTTTGGTAAACATGAAGATTGCTCTGATGTCACCCTGAATGGGATGTTGTCAGATCTACAGGAGCAGATCAAAGGAACAACTTTTAATTAAATTGCACTTCCTCCAAAACAATAAAAAAAAAAAAATCTTCATGAGCTATTAAAAGTCCTTGTGCAATACATAACAGAAAATCAAGCAAGTATAGTGTAACGTTTGTCTTTACACATAAATATCAAGTCATTATTAAATTGTCAAGAAGTCAATAAATACATAACATCCTGACACATACTATAATAAAATTGACAAGGATCTATGGATGATTTTTGAGTAAACCAAATAAATGTTTCCCTAAGTGTCGCCTCAAGGTGAGTCTTGTCCCAATTAATCATAAATGGTCACTGTCCTTGTTTAGTACAAGCAAATGTACAGCCAGTTTGTCAACATGATTTACGAAATCTTGCGTTACCTACTTTGCATAATCTGTTAGAAATAAAATGCTATTGAATTTTGTCAAAAAGTCTACTTTTCTAGTGATACTGAATGACAATATACAAGTATTATTTGGCATCTTCAAATTGAAATAATAACATAATGAAATAACATTGTAGCCCTTGTATGACAATTTTCATCAAAAAAGTAAAAGTACTTTTTCAAACCCCCCAACATTGAAAAGTAGAAACACTCACGTATGTGTTCCAAGAATAAGCCTGTGTAGGGAATAATCTTTGCCTTCAGGTCTACAAAAATCAGAAACAAGAAAAGGATGTATTACAAAGATGGAAAACAAATGTATCTGAATCTAATTATTCTTTCCACAAGATCACAAGTTTTTCTCTATAAACTTCCAGAAGCTAAGCAAGACAATGTTCTTTAAATCATGACACAATCATAAGAATTTTAATCAATTAAACCCTATCTGTGTTTCCCCAACAGGGATGATGCTTCCGTTAATGCAGTAAGTTCTATGGTTTTGAAATTGTGGTAGACCAATTGTTTATAGTACAGAAAAGTTTTGCACATTTTGCATGCATTTGAGGGTGGGGCATGTGTGAAAGATTTCATTTTGTTGATGAAGAGCTTCTAGTACAAATTGTTTTGTGGACTTTCTGGACCCCCATGGATACCCCGGCTTCTTTGTGCAGTAGATTAGACATGCTTTATTAATTTCCTTATGCAATGGGTGCCTAGATGTTTTTATATCACTTGCTGCATCATTACTTTCTGAATGTCCAAACTGAAATTCACAATATATCTTTACATCGATAGGGAGTATTACACTGCACTGCGACAGAGCCCTGGTTACCATGTTTCTTAATCAGGGATCAATTTTTTTTTTTCATTCTGCAGAAGAGTTTAAGGAGATCCCTTGGCAAGGCTTACAATTAACTTCGACTTGTAGCGATTGGTCCGAGTTGTTCACTCACTGCTGACATCTGTGTTTTCAGAATCAGACTGACTCATTCAGATGTTGTTAAAATAACGAATCAATTTATATATATATATATATATATATATAAACGAGCATTTTGAAGATGTTTTCTGAAAAATTTTCTTGCAATGTTCTTTAGTGGTACTGAAAGTACTCTCGTCACTATAAATTGATTATATCACATCCAAACAACACAAGGTGTAAAAAAAATGTCTGTTATTCTGGTTTCCTGATCTACCCTATTTTTCAATCACCAACCTCAAATTTAATTTAAACTCAGGATAGGGATCTACTAATCATATTTAAATAATCTGCCCTTGGTCACCCCGAAAGCATTGATGATGCTAGGAAATCTAAGACGTCAAAAAGAGAGGATGGCATCGCAGCTCTGACTAACATTTACACAATATTTCCAGGATGACGATTGCTTTTCATTTATCATTAAACATCCATTGGCATTTTACACCCTTGTAATAGTATCTGAAAAGCATGTACTAGGAACTCCAATGTTTTCCTTTTTGGCCTTGCCCCTTTAAAAAATGATTTACTAACAAATAGTATTCGAATGAAATAATCAGTATCATATATTTCTAGCATTTTTGTTGTTTTTATAGTTTTTAAAAAAAAAATGTTTTTGGTGATTGAATTCAATTTTAATTCATTTTCTGAGGTAATGAAAATTGGTAAAAATTAATACTACAGGGAATGAGGTGTTTTAGATCACTTAGTGTATTTTTGAAACTCTGGACACTAATACATTTAAACCAATAACACAGTTTTGATTGCATTTATAAATACAAAATCAAATAATTTGGAATATTGTCTACAAGTATTGAATGACTTGAAGCGTGCTTCTTGGCATTTCAATTCATATTTCTATCTGGATCCTTGCTGTTTAACATTTAGAATTTAAAACCCCAGGTGGCTATGATACTGAAATAGCAACATCCCTGATAATGCTCAACCTTCAGCTAAAGTTTTAATTTGAGACGGGATGTGAATGCTGTCCTCTGCATACCTTGTGACATCAGGGAGCCATTGTGCTGTCAAGCTTGGCCATTCCAGAGCATGGGTCATTACCAAATCATAGAGAAAAGGTGTGTTTTTCTTCCATATTTTATATTCCTCGTTGATAACTCTTTCTTCAACAGCATCATCAAACCCTTCTAAATGATCAAATAGAGGCAATGTTAGTATCATAATACATTCTACACTCACAACAAAATAAAAGCATCATGAATCTTACCTCATGACCAAAATTTTTCACTGCCCAAAGTAAGGCCAACATTTGAATCATGCTCAATAAGAAAAAATAAAATAAAACAACCTCTATTTTTCCTCCTTGGTACACAGAAATTTATGAAATGCAGTAAAGAATCTGTCATGAAGCACAATTCAAAATACTGTCAAAGAAAGTTTGACTAGCACATGAAGGAAATCCACAAATTATTGATAGAATTTTTAAGACACAATGGTCAGATTTTGAAAGAAATAAAACAAAACATCATATTTGCTTGGAATGGCTCATTTGATTATCATGCACATTACATTGCTTGAAACTGACATTACCAGTCCTAGGTTTGATTTCTAATTCTAAATATATATAGGGCACAACACATAGCTATCATTCTTGTTACTTTTATAACATACTGAAATTATAAAATCCCCAACATAAATCACAGAAATACTATGAAAGAATGGATATGTTACTGTTTTGGCACAATAACAAAAAAAAAATCCAAACAAAAAAAAAACAAAAAAAACAAAAAAAATCCAATCATTCACAATTTCAATAGATCATTATCATTTGACATTATTAAATAATTGCATTGTAATTGATATTTGCATTTCTACCTTCTGAAAATTGTATTTACTTGTGATAACTGCCTTTTTCATTAACAAATGAGAAACTCAAAGGTCTTCTGAAACCAGAGTATTCAGCTTACACTTTTGGACCAAAAACAAGGGAATGAAGTGACAAGATTGAGAAATGTTATTGTTTACAAAGTTTTACAAAATAAATGTTTTTTTACATACATCACACATCAAGTATTCTTAAACATGTCTTCAAAACTTAAAATTTGTGACCAGGCAAATTTGAGATGCTTTGAATTACAAACATTTCACAGAGTTAAGTCTATAATACTACTCTTATCCTTGCATTCAGAGGGTCCAAAATTTAGTTGTCAACATTAATGAGTTATACTTTTAATGTTTACAATAAAAAATGAAAAATATACTTTTTTAATCCAGTCCCTAAAGCCTATAATACTACTCTTATCCTTGCATTCAGAGGGTCCAAAATTTAGTTGTCAACATTAAATGAGTTATATGTTTAATGTTTACAATAAAAAATGAAAAATATACTTTTTCAATCCAGTCCCTTTAATGAATGAAATCCCTCCAACATCTCTGTACGAATAAAAAATTTATTACACTGGGATAACATGACACAATATGCAACAAAGCAATTACGTAGACTCTTAAGATTTATAACAAGCGTGGTTTGTAAAAGGAACTCAATTATAAATTCCACAAAATTCTTTGTTCCATCCCGAATTTTCTCCATCTTTCATTTCCATCAGTAATAAGACATCTCGTTGCTTCTCATAAAATTGATGTGAGAATGAGAATACCATAGCAATATATCATTCAAAAGGATGACCATCAATGAGGCTACTGCATATAATCATAACAAACAAGGAAACGCCAATGCAATGTGCGCCGGTTCATTACTATATCTATGTTGTTGATTTGGAATATGTTGGTCAATAAACAACATTTTTCGTCATAAATACACCTTACAACATATAAAAATACGCATTTACCGTCTTTATCTGTCATCTCTGTGGCTTCTTTCCTTTTGTTCTCCAAATTTACATGCGCACAACTCGCGCCAAATCATTTACTGCGAACCTGTTTGATTCTTATTTTGTGAATTCTGATCCCGATGGAAAAGGGAAAATGAAAATGTATTAAAGATTCAGTAAAATAAAATAACAATTTGAAATTGTAATAATTGAATAAATTGTATAAAATCAAAATGACTATGTCGTCCGCATATTACAGTAATTCACATTCTTTTTAAGAAAGTTTCAACTTTTCCCCCAAAAATGTACATGTATGTACAATGACAATGGGTATAAGTCAACTCGGCACCTGGTAAATTCGGCACCTGAAGAAAAAATCGCTTCGACACTTGGTTAATTTGGCACCTAGTAAATTTGGCTTCAGAATCTGGTCATCTCGGCACTTTGAAAAGACGTCAAAACGCCAAGCAAAAATATAGGTCGCTAGTTGCGGGTTTTGTTTGTCTGTATTTTTGCCTGTATTTTATCGTCTTTTCGATAGTTCGTAGCGAATAGTCGTTAGTTATAGTTTTGTCGTCCTCTCGTAAAAACGCCAAGCGAAAAGACGACAAATAAGGTTGCTAATTTGCGAGTTAAGTTTTCGTCTTTTCGCCTATATTTTGTCGTCTTTTTGTTTTCATATTGTCGTCCTTTTATTATTTTGGGTCTAAAAGTCGCTAATTATCGTTTTGTCCTCTTTTCGACTTGTCGTCTTTTCGCCTCGAAATAACGAAAAGACGACATATTGTAAATAGCACAAATCAGCCACCATAGTTAATACTTGTATTAGTAATAGCGAATTAATGAATCGTGAAGGCAAATTTATTATGATAGGACTTGCCAGATTCACGTTCATATTCATGTGATATTGAGATTGATAGACACTTTCACATGATAATACCTTCCTGTTGTGTTCATTCATTGTGTTCTTGAACAAAATTATTGTTATTATTATTATTGTTATTATTATTATTATTTTGTTCTACTATGCTCCAAGTGGAGCCTCTTATTGAAATAAAAAGTTTAAACAAATATACACGTTTATACACATTAGGTTTAATGTAATAATACATTTGTTGGTTTTTATAAAATGGACATTTTAAGATAAAATGAAATCATCTTCGCTGTCATTGAGTGAACAAAGTGTGAATAATTTTTGAGACCTTACTGTGGTATACTATTCAAAAAAGTAAGGGTTACCGTATTTTGTGATCAAAATGTTCACATATATAAAGGGATACGAAACCATGTTGTATAGTTCCTTAGGAAGCATTTCCTAAGAAATTCATCACCCAAACACATCAATCACACTCTCACGATCTGCACAGGATGCTACTGATGATCAAGGGTGTTGTGCCACAAATATGCATGCCTCTGAATTGGAAGGTTAAAACCACTCTAAAGGAAGATTGTGAAGAGAAAGCATCAGATTATCAGTTGTTGAAGTCGTTTTTTAAACAGAGACCATGCGCCGTCTAACACAGGATGAGAGGTGACGTGCCCTTGGCATGCTTCAGGTTGGCACAAGACAGGTCGCTGTGGCAAGGGCAATGAATGTTTTCCAGGACAGATTGAACCGCACTAATGCCTTGAGAAATTGTCTGGTAACAGCAAGCAAGGGTAGTGAATGTTTCCCAGTCTGTTATCAGCAGATTTAGGTCCAGACATCGTGCTACAGGGTCTGTTTAGGATAGACCACGATCCGGTCGACCAAGGGCAACAACTCAGGCTCAGGACAGATTCATCCGCACTATTGTCTTGAGAAATCGTCTGATAACAGCAAATCAGATAAGGTCTCAACTTCAAAGGGATACTGGCTTGGTAGTGAGTGACCAGACCATCAGGAATCGACTGCACAGATTTCACTTACACGCCCGACGTCATCGTGTCATTCCCTTTTTCAGGGATCGTCACATTGGGGGCCTGACTCCAATGGTGTCGTCACCATCAAAGCTGGGATAATCGCAGATGAAACCACGTAATGTTCTCAGATAAGTCGAGGTTCACTGTGGACTTCCTGGACAGACGCAGGGGGGTTTGGCGCCAATGTAACGAACGTTTCCATGACGTTAACGTCATTAGACATGGTCGGTATGGGGGTGAATCTGTAATGGTGTGGGGAGGCATCACTGTTGCCGGCAGAACAAACTTGCATGTTGTAGCTGGACGTGCCACAGGGCAGTACTACCGGGACAACTTCTTGGCACCCCATGTTGTACCGTTTGCACGTCGTTATGGCCGCCAATTCATTTTTCAAGATGACAATGCCAGATGTCATAGGGCCAGGATCGTTACAGATTATCTCCAACAGCAGATTATCACCACATGGCCGGCACTCAGTCCGGACCTTTGCCCCATCGAGCATGTCTGGAACATGCTTGGACAGCGGCTACGCCAACGTCAATAACCTCCTGCCAATGTCCAAGAACATGCTGCAGCAGGAATGGAAAAACCTTCCTCAAAATGACCTGGGATGTCTCGTTAGCAGTATGTCATGCCGAATCCGAGCTTGTCTGGCCAACCGAGGGGGTTTTACCCGCTACTGACTATGTTTCACAATGGTGGTAAATTTGCTGTGTGACCCTGTGTTGGTGTCGACCCTTATTCTGGAGAATCTGTCCTTTTCTGACTGTACACAGGGTTTTCGAATTAATTGACAGATGCTTCCTTAATGTTTTCTCTCATTTGTTTCCTTCCTGACTTCATAATCTGCATTTCATTGTCCTTGTAAATCCAATACCCCCTACTGTTTTTGAGTTGTATATTAATTAATTAAATCTGCGAGTTTCTATATTTAATTTATGGCTTGATGATCTTATCGTCTTTTTTCTACTTTTTCCCAGAAGTATTCTCAGAAACTGAGAACAGGGTTTTTAGGATGATAGTAAATATGAAGCGCCAAATTAAGGTCATATCCGAAAAACCCGTTATTCTCACATCTAAATTCCGAGCGTTCGGTGAAGGAGCAATTGCTACCTATTTTTACGTTTTAGGTTTGACGAGCTATCTCGACTGGTTCAAATAATTAGATATATCTTTAATTATTTGAAGATATCATACATTCAGTTATTGCTCTCATCAATTGAATTAATGAGAACATCAATGTGGTGGAAATATTGCTCGCAAAAATTACTTTAGAGCTCTGTATAAATGATTTGATGATCTCTCTAATTCAATTGAAGATGTCTTTAATTACTTTAGAATGCTTTTACCTAAGGAATTGATGCGTGCATCAATTCTTTTAAAGAGCGCAACATTTCAACTAAAGAGATCATTAATTCAATTGTGAAGATATTGAATTGAAGATATCTTCAATTATATAGTTGTTCTCTCTAAAAGAATTATTGCGCGCTTCCAATAAATTAATGATGTTATCAAGTCAATTGAAGACAGCAATAATTCATTTATTGCGCGCATTAATTGAGTTGACGTTCGCATTAATTGAATTATTGCTCTCTTCAATTGAATTGTGGCGCGCATCAATTCAATTGTTATCATCAAATTATTTGAAGAGAACAACAGTTATAGAGCAAATCAACTCAGCAGAATAACTAGCATTGATTTCATTCATCATTTGAAGAGATCTTTAATTGAATTGTTGCGCGCATCAAATGAATTCACGATGTCTTCAAATAATCAAAGACATCTTCAATTATTTGAGTTTATATTAATTTGGCGCTCCATAAGTAAACCATTTGTAGATGGGTAGAACGATAGTCATTTTGTCTGCACGTGCAGTGGATTTTTTCCCCACACAAACTTCGGATTGACTCTAAATTTTTGTTTTTCAATGAAATCATTTGAGATAGGTACCAAGGTATATACACTTGTTTCTGTGAACAAGTTTTGACGTCTGTATACTAATAATAACACGAGTTATTATTAGTATAAAGATGTCATAAGTTATTTACAGAAACAAGTACCCTTATCTGATTGGCATGGTAAAAATTACCTATCTGCATGTGCATGAACGTGTGCTTTATTTTGATAGGGGATAATAATGAAACGTCTCTAACTCTCTTGTGAATGAAGCGAATGAGATATTACTCACAGCATCTTAGTAGATAAAATTGGTGTGAAAAAAAAAAATGCCAATGCGCAGGAGCATATATTGATCGTCTTTTGAATATTCAGTTTATGAAGGACAAAAGGTTTAAATTTTCATTAAGATCTTCCGAAATTGATGTAATCGGTGTATCTTGGTACTCTTTACTGTTTGCTATGGTCAATATTACTGACCAACACGTGTATGCACGTGTGCTGAGTTCTGATTGGGCGATTTTAAAATTGCTATAATTTACTTATATATGATGCAAACATCATGAAATTCACAATGTAGGTATATGATACGAATGTTGAATGGCGTCAATCGCACTGCGTTCTTTTGCTTTTTTAGTACTGAAAAAAAAATAAAAAATAAAAATAAAATATATATATATATATATATATATATATATATATATATATAATACGAATACCTAAAGCAAGGTGTGAATCATATATCTATGCGAAACCAAATTTGTGTGCCCGTGAATGCGCGTGGTTTGTAATTTGTAACGTCCTTGATGAGGTATTGATCTATGAAATTTTTATATCAATGAAATGTTTTGAAATTTATGTGGCAGATATATTCTTGGTAGCATCGTCAAAGTTACTTTCATACACGCGCAAGTACATGCGTTCAATTTTGATCGGCTAATATTAAGATAAGCGGTAAATCTCGTAGGAATTAGAAAATGAAATGATATCGACATCGTAGGTAATGCAACAGAATCTTAGAATGACATCGTTTTTAAATGAAGGACGTTTGGGGAAACATCTGTAATGGTCTCCGTCACAGTTAGAACTGGTTTATTATATTTGGTTTATTATATTTGGTACGCTGATGAATATGTCTAATCAATAGAATTGTTCACGAACTATTGGTATAGTGGGTTTTGTTTTTTGTGGTTTTTGTTGTTGTTTTATTTGTTTGGGTTTTGTTTGTTTGGTTGTTTTGTGTTTTTTGGGTTTTTTTTGTGTTTTTTTTGTGGGTTTTTTTTTGTGTGTGTGTGTGTGTTTTTTTGTTTTTTTTTTAAATTAAGAATTAGCTTGAACAGATGAAAGAACGAGCCTCATCTGGAAGGTTGGATAACTTTGTGAATATAAAGAATAATTTTGTTTTTGGACAGTATATTTATAAGACTTGTTAGAAACTTTCGTTACAGAAGAAGCATTACCAATCTAATAATTTCTGCACCTAAACTTAAAAATCTAACTGTTAGAGTCCTTGGTTTATTGAGAAAGAGACAAATGACTGTATGGCAGATGATGTTGCTGAAAATGAAATACATTAACTGATAGATTTTCCACATTTCAACTGAGAAAAGATCTTTTATTAATGAACCAATAAACATTTTTGCAATTTAAATAATCATAAAAAATGTGCATTATGCTAAGTGATAATAATGAGGAGGTCTATCTTCCGGTATGATAATCTAGATATACAATATTTTTATATATACTTTATGTTTGATTTGTATGCTTAAACACAATTCATCTTAATCTATATTGCTATATTGTTATTATTTTGTTAGAAATTATTGTCATTTCTGGTTTGTCCTGTCATATTAATTCTGTCGGATGTCCATGTGGGGCCCATGACTGAGGATAAAACTGCTTTGTTCTTTTCGGGTACCATGGAGACAAAGCCTTCAGACTAAATTTACTGGTGAAGTACAATAAATATTGTAAATATAATATATTAAAATTAAAATTGCAAGTGCACATACCTTTACAACCGCCTAATGCGCAAAATATACACAGGCATTTTAAATCCATCAAATTTATAATATAGCTGGAAGGAAAGTGATTTGCTGTTTAGCATTTTAATATGTAAAAATTCATCATAATGTTGCTGAACAAATAAAAGTAGCAAAACTAAAAAGTGACACCTCTATCTGTCTAATTAAAAGCAAACATGCAGCGTTACGTTTTTATTTGGCAATTAACCGAATTACAGGGCAAAGTGAATGCGAGCCCCGCCCACTTTTCCTGATCGGGTTCGTAATTCTGATGTTCGTAATCATCGTGATGCACAGTTGAAATAAATTTCACCCATAGATACATATTGCATACCAATTTTAACATATATTGATAAAATGTAGATCGGATTGTTAATTAAAAATTATCTTAAAAAATAATCAGAATTAATATTACACATATTGGTGCATCATGGAAAAATTTAATGTATTTTTTTTTCAAGATGGCGGAATATGGGAAGTTTACAATCGTGCAAATCATAATGAACATTTCATACTGCAGTATATTTTGATAAAGCGAGAGACAGTTTAGGACTGGGGGCATTTTTCTAAAAAGATAATTCACTCATATTCTTAATTTGGCATGGAACAACTGAAACTAACGCATCAAGAACAAGCATTTTATGGAGAGTGTTTCCAAACGTGTGATGCGGATGGAAATGGAAAAATAACCAACAGTAGGGCCTCTGACTTGTTTATGTACTCAGGACTTAGTCCGGAAGTGCTTCTGCAGGTATGGCTTACAGGAACTGTAGTAAATTCTGCACCAGTAAATGGCAGTAGGGTCCTAAATCAGGTTGGGAACATTACCCCTATAGCGAGATCTCGATAAAACGCGAATACCCCACTTTAGCGAGAGTAAATATATCTCGTACAACCAAGAAAAACACCCAGGGTGTACATCTCCGCGTGTTTACGTGCAAAAAAGAAAAGGTGCGTAAATGTCTGAAACTACTGCAAATATATTAATCAAAACGAAAACACACACAATATGTATAGGATTGCAGCATCCTGCCTTCAGGCACAGCAACATTGATAAAAAATTTCTTGACTGTGTTGTCAATTTCATCGAGACAAATCGTATCATGTTGAGTGTGTGTCACACTTAATCAGCATTGCATGGAATTTGCCATATTTTCAATCTGAACACCAAAACACCGTTTATGGTAATGTTTATTTTCGCGTTAAAGAGGGATAATCGCGTTGCAGCGAGAAGATCTCGCAATAGGGCAAGTGTTCCCAACCTGTAAAAGACATTTTAAACATGTCTAAGATGAACATTGTGTAGGTAGATTAAAGAATTATCTATATGTGGCTGTAATACCTTCAGTTTGTAACATAAATGATGTAAAGATGACAAACATCATTAAATATGCCATGTTAGACTAAGCATTATGCATGTTATTATTATAAATAATGCTGACTTAATAACGTGTAAACAAAAATGTTCAGATAACTGAAGTGTCTCGTAATGAATTTAATTTTTGAAAAAGTTGTACTCAGTCATTAAAATCCTTCATTCTACTTATTGATTTTCTATTAGATTTTATCATTGATTGCAATGGAAAAAGGGAAAAAGGACCCTTGGGATATGTGGAAAATCCCTGAACTAGTACATGTGTATCTCTTAGTATGAGGGTTGATATTCTGAATTTTAGAAGCTTATTTTTTTTTTATGCTGAATTGTCCATAAGATTCAGTCAGAGAATAGCTCCTGTCCAAAGATTTTGTGGATTTTTAGGTTTCATCTTTGTGCCTTTAAGATTGAAGGTAGTGAATTGAAAAGTCAAGGTCATGCTGTGTGACAGATACAGATCTGTAAGTCTGAGTTTTTTATTGGAATGCTGCAGTAATATTGTAGCAATATTTGTGGATCTGGTTTCTAACAAAACCCAGGGCCTCAGGCTAATTTCAGCAAGAATTTTATAAATTTATTTATTAAAACTAAACCATAAATTATAATATAGCAATGTCATACTGTAACATTTAACCTACTCTGTAATGCTGCCTGTCTCATGCATTTATAATGAATGCAGCATCAGGCATTTCATTTGGCATGGTACCCACTGATGTGTGAGAGGAAATGACCTGATATCGTATATCAGGCTAAAAGATCATGAGTGTAGCAATGTTTACATGTTAAATAAAGCTGTGAACACGTAGCCACTAATGTTTATTTGTCACAGTGTCCTATTTTCAGTCAGAGAAATAAAATTGAAAATAAGGGTCAAGGTGTTTTATGAAGTTTTTTTCTGGACTATTTGGAAGTTACCTATATAAGTTACCTTATATATATTCCATGTTATTTATAAAAGCGAATTTTGGGAAAATGGGAAATACTGGAATATAAAAATAAAATAGGAAAAGCATTCTTAAAGGGGCATGAACACAATATGAGCTAAAATTTTCAAAATTAATTTTTCTATTATTAATGTTTACAATGTTTTTAACTAAGGTATTTCTAATGGTTAGCAAAAATTTGAATGTTAGTTGTCAAGTTACAAGAGAGATACAGAGCTCACTATTCTTTGTTTTATAAACAAAGCTCATGTCATGTTTTTGTTAACATAGGTTAAATATTCTAAGAAAAGTTTTGTTTAAAGTGGGTTTTTTTTCAATTTACAAGTTAATTCTGATCACAATTAAACAGTATTTAGTGTTTGTCACATCTCATTTTGTTTAAAACATGATTTTTTATTAATCAATCTATATGTAAACAAAAACATGGCACAAGTCTTGTTTACGTAACAAAGTATTGTGAGTGCTGTTTCTCACTTGTAACTCAACAACTGACATACAAATTTTGATTGATCATTAGAAATGCCTTAGTTAAGCATTGTAAACATTAAAAATAGAAAAGAAAATTTTAGCTCAAACCGTGTTCATGCACCTTTAATCCACACCCAAGACTGTTGATGCAGCAGACTAGAAAGGCACAAAATCTATGCTGTTCCTTGAAAGCTTGTCTGTAAATACACTGTAATAAATTGTGAATTGTTTGTCATGTCACAGTAAAAGTCTGGCTTGTATTACTGTAATGAGGAACATTGCAAAATTCACTTGTCACAATATATTTTTGTCCTATTTTGCATACATATTATTGTATTTTAGTTGTTATTAATTTTGTTTATTATTACACGTTTAGTAAATAGAAACTTTGATTATTAGTAAGTTTAGAATTCATTGTATGTGTGACAGATATCAGAGCTTTGTGGTGCGAAGAGACTTGGACATTTTGGCCGGAGTCAATTTTATATTGCCCTGAAACTGATAGCTGCAGTCCAGAATGGATATCCGGCCAAACTGGACAGTCTAAATACAGGTAAGCACAAATTATTACCTACCCCAACTGGACAGTCTAAATACAGGTAAGCACAAATTATTACCTACCCCAACTGGACAGTCTAAATACAGGTAAGCACAAATTATTACCTACCCAAACTGGACAGTCTAAATGCAGGTAAGCACAAATTATTACCTACCGAAACTGGACAGTCTAAATGCAGGTAAGCACAAATTATTACCTACCGAAACTGGACAGTCTAAATGCAGGTGGGTACAATCTACTACCCATTAAAACTAGACATCTTACATATATAGATAAAAAACAACTTTTAAACCACTTATCCCGTGGGGATATGGGTTAGAATAGGTCCTCAGTACCCCTTGCTTGTTGTAAGAGGCGACTACATGGGGCGGTCCTTCAGATGAGACCGCAAAACCTGAGGTCCCATGTCACAGCAGATGTGGCATGCTAAAGATCCCTCCATGCTCAAAGGCCTTAAGCACCGAGCATATGCCTAAATTTTGCAGCCCTTCACCAGCAATGGTGATGTCTTCATATGAGTGAGAAAGTCTCGAGAGGGACGTTAAACAATAATCAATTAATCTAAACCACTTAAACTCTGAAATGTATGAACTTAGAAAATACTCTTTGTTCAAAGGTGGAACAACAAAAATTCTTGCTACTTACTGCAAAATACAATATGGTTTAGGAGGTCATTCAGTTAGACATTCTTTTTATGCCCCAGTGATAATAGATTTGGGGGCATGTGGTTTTTGGTCTGTTTGTCTGTAAGTGTTTGTCTTTAACCTTGGCTCTAACTCTTGAATGGATGGTGAGAGGGGTTTCATATTTTACATATGTATTCCTTGTTATAAGACCTTTCTTTAGGTTGAAAGTGTTTGATCTTTTGACCTTGACCCTAGAGTTTGACATCTTTTGAAAGACTATAACCTTGACCTAATTTTTGAACAATATGTGCTTGAGCTTTCATATTTCACATATGTATTCCATGTGACAAGACCTTTCTATTGGTATTAAACATTTTAATCCCATTACCTTAACCTTGGAGTTTGACTTACTTTTGAAAAGTGGATATTTTTTCGCCATGTTTGCAGATATTGAGCTGATTTGGTTTTATATTGGAGGGGGTACAGATTGAGGTTAATTTTCATTCCAGTAGACTGATTTTCAGCAGATCAGTTTGAAAATTTTCTTTTAAACAAGCTGGTAGTACATGTACTTGTATATACTTGGTTTGTAGTATTTAACAGTAACATATCAAGTTTCAAGTTGAATTCAATTGATGTTTTGTAAGGTTATAGCCCATTAACTTTTAGAATTTCAGGCAAGCAGATGTTGACCTGATTTTTTAATGTATTAATGTGATGAATTGCAAATCATACTTGTTTTGTTAGGTTTGTTTTAATTGACATGACAATTCATTGGCTATACACGTTTTTGCTGGACACCCAAGTGGGAGAATTGTGTTGAATTCCAACATGTTTCTAATCTCTATAAATTTGCTGTACATTTACTATATGAGGTCAAATAATCTGACTGAAGTGAAATACATTCATTAGCTTTATTACTCCGAACACAGTTTTTTTATAACATCATAGATTTGTTTAAGTCTTGTTTAATTATGGCAAAAAATACTTGTCCAATGAGATACATTTAATTTAAAGTTCTGATTTTTCCTAATTGGATAGAAAAGAATTTTTTAAAGAGAGTTTGAGCTGGCAACAAAATGGATGGGTCAGCTGGTTTTCCGGTAAACATGAAAATCATTTGGGATCAGATTAATACTGAATATGTGAGAGAGGACTCTTCACATAAGTTTTACAGCAAAATGTTGAGGAAGTTACAGTTAAACATAAGGACCGTGTTTTCTGTACCTGGACAATCTAAACACATGTATAGGTAAGAGAATTCTGTCATACTTTGATCTAGGAAGTTGGTTTCTGTTGAAATTCATAGTACAGATACACAAGGTATATCATTACCTTAGTTTAGCAGTTGTACAAAATTTTTGAGGAGGGAGATTCATTTCATTTGTATGTAATGCACAAAGACATGACTTGAATTATGAGTGAAAAAAAAATTAGAAAGCCTCAATAGATACCTTCACTCATCAGAAAGTAAATGTTGTCATTAAACACCAAGTTCACCATGCTCCATTTAGTAGAGCGCTGTGTACCACCAAAAAAATAGTATACCACAATAATAATATTTAGACAGGGTTAAGCTGATGCTGGTGTAAGATGATTCTCTATACTCAGATGGTACTGTGTTACACCTAAACAAAGGCAAATTGTCCCACGAATAGTGATACGCTGTAACAGAAAAAGTGGGGCATTGGCATATTTCAACCAGCCAGAGAGCGTTTTTATGTACCACCATAGTTTTAATGTTTACAAGCATATGTTGCCTGTGAAGGTTTTTGTGTGCAAACTTATACAAGCATATGCTCTTTATTTTTAATGTGTAAGGGTTTGTTGAAACATCTGTTAAGAGAGTCCTTAATGTGTATGTGATGGCAATCATAGTAAATATTGACTGCCAGCACACACACTATGAATGTTTTCTTAATATATTCTTCTACAAGGCAAGGAGCGGATCATTTATTCTATGGGATGTAGGAGTGGTTCCAGTGGAATTGCAGTGTGGAGGTATACACACATTTAAGATTAGACGGTGACAAAAATTTATGTGGGATGATCCAAGTCCACAGAGAAGAAGTGCACATGGTCCAGCAGGTTATACATATGATTAGAATCTCTTAACTTTCTTGGGGTCAATTTTTTTGTGGTTTGCAAAAAAAAATATTTATGTGGACTTGATTTTGTTGTTGGAGAGTTTTGGTGACTTGATTTTGTTGTTGAAGAGTTTTGGTGACTTGATTTTGTTGTTGGAGAGTTTTTAGGACGTGATTTTGTTGTTGGAGAATTTTAAGGCCTTGGTTTTGTTGTTGGAGAATTTTAAGGCCTTGGTTTTGTTGTTGGAGAATTTTAAGGCCTTGGTTTTGTTGTTGGAGAATTTTAAGGCCTTGGTTTTGTTGTTGGAGAGGTTTGAGGACTTAAATTTGTTGTTGGAGAGTTTTGGGAATGAGATTTTATGACTGGAATGTTTTGGTGACTTGATTTTATTTTGTTGATAGGTAGGTGGTTATTTTTAGTTGCAATTCAATTTTCCATTGTTTTGACATTTAAATTTGTAGATATGGGTAAACCAGGAAACCAATGAAAATGAATCCCAAACAAATATTAATGATTTTTCTGTATGTTGATGTAATCCCTAAATCTGATTCAGATATATCCCTATTTTCCACTGGGATCAGCTTACTTGTTAAAGTGTATTAAATATAATATAGTCATTAAATCAAGCACACAATTATTCATTTTAATTCAATGAGCTATTTCCTCTGACATTTGCATCTATATGGAAGAAATCTGAAAAACCTAGAGAATCAGTTTGAGTAATGACATGAAAAACATTTTATTTGTCTTCATTAATCAGATGTAAAGTGTAACAGGGACACCAGGCAAAGCTCCCCACACATAGAGGTGCCTTTGATCTCTCATCCCTTTGCTTTCAGTGGAGGTCAGTCCTTTCGCTTGATCAATAACCAGATCCCTATACTGTAGTGTTGGTTCCATTGTAAGTTGGATAGCAATCTTTTCTTGTGAAAGTATTAAGGAATTTTTTGAGGGTAGATGTTGTGTTATTTTGACAGTTTTATTTTTTAAACAATAAGAACAATTCCTAAATTTCTTTCATGCCAAGGAGACATAGGTTACTAACTGGGTCAACTGATCCAGATCTTTGGGGTTCTTGGGTACATTGAATTATCTAAGTAGGCTGCAGAAGGGGGGGGGGGCATGAGTCATCATATTTTAACACTTTATGATGTTACTGAAGAAAGAGAAGGAGAGAGAGAGAGAGAATTTTTTTCTCAGTACATTTCTAATTAAAAGTAACATTTCATAGTGGACTGCTTGTGTGAAGGATGGGAAGTCTGAGCAAATCATTTGGATCCTTTTTCAACTGAGTAACTTTTAACATACTGTGATAGTTTTGACTTCATCAATGCTTTTTTTAATTGAAAAAAATGTTCCACTCTCTCTTTATTTTGAAAAACACATACATGTATTTGTGGTTTGTATGGAGTGAAATTTTTGATGCTACATTAATATGTAGCTGTGCTTTACTTTATAGAGAAAATGACACTGATTACTTTAAGACTGTATATTGATCTTAGTAGTAACAAGTGATGTCAGAAGCATGTGATGAAGAAAATTCTGGCACTGGATGCATAATTAAGAGTGTACATCTCTATATAAAGAACAGTCTAACACAGTGTGAGAACACTGCAGAAAGGAGCTTCAGTTTGTCACTGTGATCCTATTCTGTGCAGGTGATTATTAATTTACAGCTTGAAGGTAGGGTTCTGTCCCCGTCTGTCTGTTGTAATTATGCTGGTCATTTGTAGAGAGGGATTGCAGTATCAGACAGGTAGTTTGTTATAAGGTGTATCATTTGTCTTTTGTTGTGTGATTATGCCCAATAAACATTGCATAGTAATATTGTATGTGTCTGTAGTTGTGTTGTGTTTAATAAAACTTTAATTTTTAAAGGAATTATATGTACGTAAATTCATGACACTGATTGTGAAAGTGTATTTAGTTGCACATAAGCTGTGTACCAGAAAACAATTGATGGGTTGTTCTTTGATAGTAACCTCCATGCAGTACAAGTGCTGGTGCTTGAGTGAGTACTTCTCTACAGGGTTAAAAACAATTCTGTAATCTCTGTAGCTTGCTTACTGTTGAGTTCCTCTCTACAGGGTTAAACAGAATATTGTGATTTTTGTAAGCATGATTACTGTTACGGCAGTCATTGTGTGGAGGGACGTTTCTTGATTGTCAACTTTTTTGCAAAGTTTTTAACAAACATCTTTATCACTATGAGGCAGTTAGATGTGTTTTTATCTTACTAGATGTAAGACAGTCTTAGATTATGATGTCATTGGTCCCTTCATCTTGATGCTTTGTGTAACCCAGTCTTGGTATATAAAGCGATTGATTTTCTGTTATATTTCTCATACAATAAAACATCCGTCAATATATAGATAAATCATCTTGTCTCAAATGTTTCCAAGAGCTGATGCAGAGTTGAAGCATCATGGTATATTTCATGGTGTCTGATTACCCTTGTTCATTGTGCTGATGAACAGTTCTATTAGTCTTGTTCAACCAGATACTCAATGGTTTCTGCGCATTGCATTGTGACAAACTTAGAGATTCAAAATTTATGGTATGCTTGATAAAAATAGAGGAATCACGGGCAGCTCTGTCAGTAGTTTACTTTCCTAAATGGTCTCCTATAATAGATTTGGAAAAATGTGTACAGAATATTCTTTCCACTCTGTAGGCAGCACTGCAAAATAAATTTCCTGTCAACCATTTGATTTGCAAATATTTGAGTTTCATAAGTAAATTTTATTGATTTTTTTTAATTCAGCTTCAGTCATTTTGGAGGTGTATTCTTAGCCAATCAGATTTAGTACTATAATTTTGGTAAGTCTTGTTTTGACATTGCAACAGAGACTTCACCAGACTCTTGCTCGTTGGAGTTTATGGAAAAGTCCAGCATCTGCTTGAACAAGTTGACTGTTCTATCAGAATGCCTTGAACAAGACTACTGTTCTATCAGAACTGCAAACCCACATTTAACATACAACTGACATTTGTTTTGGTGATTTAAAGAAATTATTGGTTTTCCTGATGAAGACTGTAAAGTATCTGTATGACCAGCAGCTATCATTTAAATACAGTCTGGTCATCATTAGTGTGAAGTTTATATTGTGACAGGGCTGTAACTAATTCACAATCAGACAATGCAGATGGAGACTGAATTTTGATACCCTGTTTTAAAAGGTAGTTTGAATAATTTTGAAAGCAGGGATTTTATTTTCTTCATCTGAGGACATCTATTCCATGGAATCTCTCAGAATTTTTTTTTTTTTTGAAAGTTCAAAGTGATTGTCTGATTCTTCATGTTAAAGATTACTGGATCATTTATGTCACACTTCCACAATCATTTGTTAATGCTCAGAGAGAGAGAGAGAGAGAGAGAGAGAGAGAGAGAGAGAGAGAGAGAGAGATTACCATTACACATATTCATATAGATAAATCTTGTACAGTTCTGTGATACAAGTATGAACTGTGTACCAGTGTTGCATAACTCTTTACAAAATGTTCCAGCATAAAAAAAACTGCTTGCCTTTTTGATGTTGATGATCTCTGAAAATGAAATTAAATGAATTATGATGACTATACCATCTGTGTACAATATTACCATCATATGTATGATTTATCTCTTTCACATGTTTCTTTCTATTCTTCAGGAACAGACATGCCATTGCCAAAATTTACTAGAACTGCTGACCAAGGTAATTTTTCATCAGAGAATCTGCCGATGGCTGAGACCAAGAACAGGCAGTACTTGATCTTTGAAATGCATTGATGTCGTTGTGGTTGTTTTGTACAGCCGAGAAGTTTAATGACAATATATAAATTTGTATGTGTTTCATGACCAATTTGGAACAGATGAGCTGCCCTGTTCAATGCATATAAGCAGACATGAAATATAAAACAATTTAACTTGTAAGCTCAAATGAAAACACAAAGAAGAACTTGATTTGGTGTGTCATGTGACAATAGATTGATAAGTTTTGACTCACTAGAACTGCACTTTAGTTTATATGACACTTGAAGCCAGTGCAGTATGTCAGGGTAAATTTATTTGAAAACTGCAATAGTAAGCAAAACTTCATTATCCTCATATCGTGATTTGAAATTATGAAATCTGTAGATCATTGAAAGGAATAATTGCTATTTAATTCAGTTGCATGTGATTTAATACTTCTGAACCCCCCAGAAAAAAAAAATAAGAAAAGAAAAGATTTCTTGTAGCATAAATCAATAATCAATAATGAGACTAGCCTTGATTAGTCAATATTTATTGTTAGCGGATTGCCTGATTGGGTCAGTTATTTCCTTTTAAAGAATGTTCATCACTAAAAACAATGAAATTAAGAGGATTGAAAGTGTTCATGTACTTAGGAAGATGTTCATGTACTTAGGAAGACGTAAATTATACATGGGACTGCCATAGAGCACTTGTACTAGATACTGCATAAAAATAACTTCCTTTGCTTAATACTATCGTGTTTACTTGGTTAAAAGTCCGAGTTAATGAGAGGCTGTAATCTGTCCACAAGCACACAACGTACCAGAGGACTCCAAATACTGAATTGTACATGTAGCATGCCTTAATTGGGATTACACAATTTCATTGTAATGAATGGATCAATCCATAAATAGTAGACTTCCAAATTAGCAGTAGATATTCAAACATTCTTCCTGGTTTGGGTCATATGAGTGATTATGCAATGCACCTTTTCATTTTTCAGTAAACAGGTTATATTAAAGATATTCACTGTGATGTAATCAGTGGAATTCTCTTCTGTTTCTGTTACAAAGGAGAACTTTTTTTTTTTTGGCAATGTACATTCACAGGTGCAATTGATTCAATTGTAGACGGAAATGAATAGTAACACAGGAGTAGATAGCTATTTGTATTTTTATTTTCAGATAAGAGATTACACAGTACATTACCCACGCAAGACACAGACAGGTAAATCAACCTAGAAATCTGTACATAGCCTAGACAGGTAAGTCAGCCTAGAAACCTGTACATAGCCTAGACAGGTAAGTCAGCCTAGAAACCTGTACATAGCCTAGACAGGTAAATCAACCTAGAAATATGTACCTAGCCTAGACACAGACAAGTATGGCAGTCTAGAAATTTGTACTTAGTCTAGACAGACATTTAAGTCTAGTCTTGGGGACATAGTGTAGACACAAACAGGTAAGACAGCCTATAAATCTGTACCTAGCCTAGACACAAACAAGTAGGACAGTCTAGAAATTTTGCCTAGCCTAGACTGAGTTGCTCAGGTGACCTATTTCTGTTGGTCAGCATCTGTTGTCATACATCATGTTTTAACAATTGAACATTTTTAACTTTTTTTTATCTTAACAAATTTAGTATGAAGCATCTATGAGACAAGAGGGGACATAAATTGTAAATTTCAGGATTCCTGCTTACCTGGAACTTTAGGGATTGGGCAAAAACAAAAATCTTCTCTACCAAAACACAAACTAAATGTATAGTGATGTAGAGCAGGAGGACCTCAACCAAAGTTGTACATTTCATGATCCCTGTTGTAGAGGTTCTGACTCCGAGGTGGGGCCAAACTTGGTACATAATGTTTATGTGTAAAACATGTAAATAATGTCTGTAATGCTGTTGATTCTAAATTGAAGGTAAATAGATATTCAGAAGGAGCAGGAAACTCTTTACCAAACTGCAAATTTCATGATCCCAAGGGTAGGGGCTTTGACTCCAAGGGGGAATGTGAATAAGAAGAATTTGGTTTTGTAATTTTACAGAAGTATAATCTCACAAAATTGATTAAGTTGACAAGGTTTTATAACTATGTAACATTTTTAGTCTGAGTCATAAGTTCTTTGTAAAACAGAACCCAGAACAGGAAAATTATTCCAGATTTCATAGCCCTTGTGGCTAATGATACTTCTAACCAATACTCAGGTGACCAATAAGGCTTGTGGTAAAAGTATATCAGATTCTGCAATTTGTTAGAAATCAACATAATTCAATTTGGTACGACTATTTATCTGTAAGTTTAGTACAGACAGAATTGTAAGAAATTTAATTCATTTGTGACTACAGGAGGAGATTTGTGAAGGCAAGGACTTCTCGTTTTTTTTTTTTAATGAAATTGAGACATTTAATTATAGATATTGTCTGTAGTGATAGATGTTGATAAGAGTTTCCATGTTGCTGAAATAGAAAAATCATTACCTGAAGTGTAATAATCATTTATCAGTGGTGTAGTGTAATGAGAGAATGGGACTGGGAACACTATTAATAGGAAGTTTTGTCACATTTTACATCACAAATTAAGACTTAAATTAAGTTTTAAGGCAAGTAGCAATTTAAAAATCCACACATCTGAAGTTTCTTGTAGAAACTAATTTGTTTCAGGATATTAAGTTTTAAATGTACGCATAATGAATGATTTGATAAATGTTTCACTTTTTCTTACAGAGACTGTAAGAATGAAATATTAACAGCAAAGGTTTTATTTAGTTATTGACTAAAAATAGGCTGGAAATTTGTTTCCTTAAGTAATTCTTAATTAATTTTAAGCCCAAAGAAGAACCAAATTAATTGAACCTGCAGATTGCTAACATAGAATTATAATACTGCATAGGGGGGAACTGTTTGTTCCCTGTTTTATTTTTGTCCAATTCACCTTAGTCTTAAATGGGCAAGAATATTATTGGGTGAGTATTCATGTAATACTGTAAAGTTGTGAAAAGTGGCTTTAAGTGAATTTCATCCTGTGTATTGTCAATGCACATATAGCATGGGACAAAATTTTCCTGTGTACGGTACATGTATGAAAAAATCAAGGACTTGGTGCAAGAAATGGTTATTTTTGGCCCTATAATTAATATATATTCTTTATTTAATGTGGTATTAATTTCTTTTCAAGTTAGAAAATTCAGAAACAACAACAACAAAAATGAAAATTCTTGTCTCCAATATTCTTATTTCTATTTTGGAATTATGTTGCAAAAGTTGGTGATTTATTACTGTTCATGAAAATTTCCTTTAAAGTAAATTAGGCCTGTTAAAAGAAAATTACTGTAAATGAACAAGTTTATTATGTCTTGCTTAGTAAATCAAGAATTCTTTTCTAAAGCTGTAATTTCATGTTACATACTTAACCTGTTTGACACTAAATTTATATTTCTGCCACTGTTATTGCAGAGATCAAAGAAACGCCGTGCCCATCCTCATCCAATAATCACCGATTAATCAATAGATTATCAGAGCAGTGATATATATAAAACTTCCACAGGAACAGTAAATATAGGGTTTAAAATGTAGTAATTAAGACCATATTGGTTTCATGTCTTCGACCTGATTAGACATTTGTTTGTTTTAGGTTAAAGGTCTAATTTACAGCTTTTCTTCAATCATACCTACTGTTTTTACACTTTCAGATTTGCTAATACAACAATAAAATTGATAAGATGATAATTTTATTTCATTATCATAAAAATTAATTAATGCATGTTGCAAATTTATAAATGACTGAAGGATATTTGATATTCAACAAACAATCTGAGAGTCTGCATACCAAGATCGATAATCATGTTACAAACATGGTGATGTGCAGACAAGTTGTGTAGTTTTGTTGGACTGTGTCAGATAATTACACTTCATTGATATAAACTGTCGACATCAAACTCTTGAAATATCGTTCAAAATAGTAGACCCTACAAACTTACTTTTTTTGTCAGCAAAATGTATGCAGTCCATTTCGGAAGCTGCCTTGATGACATGCAGTAACCTAGTTTGCAACAGTATAGGGAAACAATTAACTATATATTTCTGACTAAGTTCTTGTTTTTGTGGATGTTGCAGGATAACCTCCTCAGTCTTGAAATGTTGTTTGAAATATAAAAGCCTTGGCTAATGCCTCAGTGTTCTATTTTAAAATATTTCTTATCCTTTGATGATATCCTAACATATATATTATTTCCTAGATAAATATAAATAATTCCTCTAGTTATTAATTGCCTTATAATGAAAATAAGGGCCAAATTATATGGTTATTGAACTTAGTCCTTTATAATGAATATAATTTTTTTTTCAGGCCCACACAGCAGTCTGCTCCTAACCAACAAACAGTGGGACAACTACCACCTCCTCCCGCTTCCAAAAAATCCCACACCAGATCCCAGTCAGGGCAGTTCAGAGGTGTGGTGGATCGAGATTCAGGGCCACCCAATCCTAATGCAATACCCCAGGCAGTAACCACTCAACAGGTAATGTGAAACATGTCTCACATAATCACCTATAATGTATTCTGATTAAGGTGATGAAGGAATGTCAACAAATTTATGAATTTTAAGTAGTATATTTTTCATTACTATGAAATAAGAGGTAGACCTTTTATATTTGTTGTGTGTATTCCTTTTGGCAAGACCTTTCCATAGAACCAAATTTTTTTTTTACCTTGTGACCTTTACATATCTTACAGTTCTGTTTTGTTGTAATCTGGGGGCATCAGTGTTTCACAGATAATCTTGTTGTAATCACATTATTATTTTGAAGGGTTTACTAATTAGAAAAAACCCTCTTAGGAATATACAAAATTTTTATTATTGCTTGATTTATTCCAACTTGAATTCTGTAAATGGAGAATGTTTAAAAAAAATACTGTATTTTCATACAAATCTCCTGGTAAAAAGGCATACAAACTTTCTTTAAAAGTATGAAATAAGTCAATCATTTACCACAGATATTTTTAGAAAATTAGTTTTTAGCTCACCTAAGCTGAAATTGCAAGTGAGCTTTTCTGATCATACCAGGTGTCCATCGTCCATCTTTCTCTGTAAACTTTTCACATTTTCAACTTCTTCTCCAGAACCATTGTGCCAATTTCAACCAAACTTGACAAAAAGGATCCTTTGGTAAAGAGAATTCAAGTTTAAATGAAGGGCAGCACTCTACTCCAAGAGGAACAAAATCGAGAAAATACACTGAAAAATTTTAATCATCTTCTCCAGAACCAGCAGGCCAATTTCAATCAAACTTGGTACAAATCATCCTTTTGTTAAAGGATCCAAGTTTGTCAAGTGAAGGATCATCCCCCCCCCCCCCCCCTTCAAGATAATTGGAAGGCTGCAAAAATAGGATGGGGTCAAATAAAAATCTTCTCAAGAACAACAGGACCAAAAAAGTTCAAATTTACATTGCAGCTTCCTGACACAGTGCAGATTCAAGTTTGTTAAAATCATGGCCCTTGGGTTTGTAGGGTGGGGCCACAATAGAGAATCAAAGTTTTATTTGCAATTATATAGGAAAAAATCTTCTTCCCAAGAACCACTGGACCAGAAAAGTTCATGGCAGCTTTCTGATATAGTGCTGATTCAAGTTTGTTAAAATCACTACCACCAGGGGTCACAATAGGGGATCAAAGTTTACATGTGAATATAGAAGGAAAATCTTTAAATATGGACCAAGGTGACTCAGATGAGTGATTTGGCCCATGGGTCTGATTTTTTTTCAAGGGCAGATAACTCTTCCTAAAAGTTTTAAGTGCAATCAAATTGGCCTCTAATTATTTACCATTCATGTGAATTTGATCCATTTCACTTTCATCATTATTGAACAATTAACAAATTATCAAAAATTGTTTGATCTCCTTTCATTATATATGTACATTGAATACCTTGATAGAACCCTACCATTGTTGTTTTTGCTCTATTGAATGAAGGAAAACAAAGGCATCTCTCCATGTCTGTCATTAGTAGTTGTAGTAAATTGTCTCACTTTATTCAACAGCTACTGATGTAAATACAGTTTTCATTTCTTCTGTTTTAGGCTGTACTGAACAGAGAGGAATCTCCAAATAACACCACATCCCCCAGACAATTCACATCTCCACCCCAATCCCCACCATCATCTCCACCAATCACAAACAACATCCAATCAGCTAACAGCATTCCCTCAACCAATCAGAATAGTATACATGGTCATGTGGTATCCCCAGTGGCAAAGCCATTACCCAATCAAATCCAGGGAGCACCAGTTGGGATGAACTCCTTTCAGACTGGTGCACCCACCGTGATAACAGGGACTGCCCCCACCAACATCCACACGGGGCACCACCACCACAGAATTAATGCCAACTCCACACATGATCCTGTGGAGGGTTGGGCTTCATTTGAGGATGATGAACATGCAGGTATATTAATTGTCTGGTAATGTGTGCAAAATATTTTTTCCAGACTTACCAGTAAATTTTTTCTTTCTTCATGGAGAAAAAAGGATCTATCACAAATCTCTCCTCATCGTCCACATCTTAGCTGATGATACTGCTGATCAGTGATTGGAAACAGATTTCTTTCACTTATTTTTCAACTGTCCTTTCCTAACTCAGAGGATGAAGATCAGGGGAATATTGATTTTTGTCCATTTTCTTCTGTCCTCAGCTTTGAACACTGGACTTCACATTTTGACTACTAGAATACAAATATCAAACATTATATTTGGTCAGGGTGAAAGTTAAAGCTTTATGCCAGGTCAAGGACTAAGGTCTTATTTAGAGGGAGGGTCCTTCATGCCAGTTCAAAGACTTAGGTCATGCTTAGAGGGGGTCTTTAGGTGCTCTTTGTTTTAAATGATACACTATATTAGATCCTTGTGTAGTAGTACAGATATTAGAGAAGTCTTGATCTATATGTGTGTGTCTGCCTTACATGGAAATGTCTATGTTCTCATTCTTACTGACCAGTTGTGGTAGCTCAGTGGTAGAGTGTTTGCTTTATAATTGGGAGATTGTGAGTTTGAGCCCTACTCATGCCATGACTGCATCAAACCTAAGAATAAATATAGGTAGAGATTGCTCCTTCACCAAGTGCTTGGCATTCAGAAGTGAGAATCACAGGTCTTTCAGATATGACCTTAAGAACAGAGGTCCTGTGTCACGGCAGATGTAGACACGTTGAAGGACCCTGCCATGGCCCTGAGCGCTAAGCATAGGTCTAAATTTGTGGTACTTCACCTTCAACTGGTGACATCTCAATTTGTGTGAAAAATTCTTGATGGGACGTAAAACATACAACCAACAATGTTCTTCCTTCCCTTAATTGTGAATTCAAATTTTTTTGGGTAGCATAATATGTGAATTTTAACAAAAATTCCAAGATTTAAAATGTGATTGATTATCTCTCTTTATTCAAGAGGTAATTATTTTACATTACAAAAATTGCAATTTTAATCATATGTAGACACCACTCTGCAGATCCATGGTGAAAATTATGACATGAAATGATGGTTTTTCAAACACTTTTAATGTTAAAGACCTTACTATCATAAAACTAGCTGCAAAAATGCAAGATTTTTTTTTATTCTGATGTTTCCTACCCCCCCCCCCAAAAAAAAAATGAAGGAGGGCAACATTATTGCAGCTATTATGAAGCATGTACAGCATACTTTGCTATCTGCATGTAGGTCTGTTAGCACCAGAATCCAGAAAGCCCTATAATTTGGAACCACCTGGATTTGATTCATCATCCATAAGTTCTGATCCAGAGAGTGTGGATGACATCTGGAGCATCAACGATGACCAGAAAGAGTATTACATCACACAATTCAAGACCATGCAACCAGATCTGAGCAAAACTATTACAGGTAAATAAAAACATGCCAGAACTGTTACATCAGTGGTAAATAAAAACCTGCCAGACCTTTTTTTTTTCACTCTCAAGTTGATTTAACCTTATGCTGAAATTTATATTTCCTTGACAGGAGCTGTAGCAAAGGAATTTTTTGAGAAGTCTAAGTTACATGTACATGAGTTATCCAAAATATGGTAAGTACAAATACATGTATGTACATGAGTTATCCAAAATATGGTAAGTACAAATACGTGTATGTACATGAGTTATCCAAAATATGGTAAGTACAAATACATGTATGTACATGAGTTATCCAAAATATGGTAAGTACAAATATGTGTATGTACATGAGTTATCCAAAATATGGTAAGTACAAATATGTGTATGTACATGAGTTATCCAAAATATGGTAAGTACAAATACATGTATGTACATGAGTTATCCAAAATATGGTAAGTACAAATATGTGTATGTACATGAAGTATGGCATTCATGTTGTTGAGCCAATACAGGCCAGATTGAAGATTCATGGATATTTTTCTTCAACTATTGAAGGAAATGTTCTCTAGGTATATTCTGTGTATAGAAACCTGAATCTTGCTAATTAGGATTAATTAATTATAGTTATTTGCAGGTTATGTTTAAGCATTGTTTCACATGAAACAGAGTTAATAAGATGCCACTAGATAATATGGAATTTTTGGGTGATTTATTTAGGCAGTTGTCTGACCTGAATAGAGATGGTGAGTTGTCTCTGGAGGAGTTCTGTATTGCTATGCATTTAGTGGTCCTTCGGAGACATGAAATAGAGATACCGGACAGACTGCCATTTTCACTGATGCCATATACTTCATTTACTAATGGTGAGTATGTCAATGAACACACTGTTTTTGATCAAAAACCATGATTTGATTTGAACAATTTTACAAAGTACTGTATACTTTTTGTAATTTGTTCAATGCTGCACATTTTACAAAATCAAATGGATGGCAAATTGAAAAAACCCCAAAAAAAACCCACAAAAAAAAAAGATGAGAATCAGTACATACAGCCATATTTTTACAAAGTTTAATCGTAAATGGACACTTCATTGACCAGTTGAATGTACTGTGATCTTCGTCACAAGAACTTTTGTAAAACAGACCCCTGGATTGTAGTCAGAAATATACAAGTCTGTATTTGTTATGTGATAATCTAATATTTAAAATTTTGGCCATCAAGCCAAAACTTGACTACTAATCTGCTTTTTTGTGCAATCATTTTTACTGGACATTTCAATCAAACAAAACATTGCAAAGTATCTAAACAATATGTTTGATTTTTTTTTTGCTTACATCTATATATCATCATGACTTGTATAAATGAAGTAAGACACAAATATTTTTAAGAGTGACATTTTGTTTTGGGGATAGTTCATCTTTGTGTTATTTTACTGTGTTTGATGAGATGAAGTGCTATTCAAAAAACAGAATACATTAGTGATAGTAATATCCCATTGGTTCTTTGTGACTAGCTAGTGAGTGACTTGCTGATAAAGAATTGCAGTAACTATTAAACTAATATCTTGTTATTTTGTCAATTGCATATAAGTTGTATGATTCATCACTGTACAATACATTATAGCAGTTTATGATAGTATCTTGTCTTGCAGAGGAGCCCTTTGCTGTTGATCACCCTACAGGGGGTACTTTGAAGAGAGCCACACCCCCTGACACACCCCCCTCTCACCCTCAATCTCTGGGGGAGACATGGGAGCCCATTGTACAAGATGTTTCATCGGATGCTGCTAGTGATGTTGCTTCCCCTAGTGTCAAACCATTGAACTTCGCCTCGGTCCCAGTATCCGAGTCTGTAAGTATGATGATTTACTTCTTACTTCACACAGGTATTTATAAAAGTAACGATAAAACAATTGTATGAAATGTATTTAGTAGTAGTTAGATTAAAAGTATTTTTACATAATTTTTAAGGGATTTTATATTGTGCTGTTTGTAAAGTAAGTCATCATTTTTTAGTATTTTTATAAAGATTTTCATAGCTGGATGTGTAGTAAAAGTTGAACAGTAAGATATGAATGTTTTTAACTTTCTCTCTGTCAGGATAAAATTGCACATCCCATTGCCATGAGAGTCTCACCTGATATACAACATCATGAGAGAAGTCGAGCTTACTCAGGTAGGTGGCTCTGTTTCTCTGCATCGTCCAATCAAATCAGTCAATGTTAGGGACTTATGAACAATAACTAAAGCATGTACAGTTCAGAACTTTGATTTGTTTTCTTTTAATTTAGTTACTTGATTTTCAATTTTTTTAGGCAAAGAAGGTATAGTAGAAATAAACGCATGCCAGATTTGAAGTTGGCTTTGGTACGCTACCTAATGTTATAGATATAAGGTTTATGGGTATTGCAAGCTAGAATGCTTTTAGAAATTCTTCTAATGATAAAGTTCAGTAGAAGCAGAGATTTCCTTTGTAGAGGTAAACATGTAGAAATACATGTGTTCTGTATGATATGTAGAGAACAGGGAAGTGGATATGCAAATAGACAACAGTGAAATGTAGACACCGAGCTGAATCAGAAAATCATTGCCCATTCCCTTCAAAAGGAAAAAAATATGCTGTCCTAGTAATCATAAACATAAAACACATGTTTGTCATATGGATTTAATTATTAGTTTCCATGTAAAATTTATTTGCAATATTTCAGTATGTGATGCAGATTAAAATGTATATTCCACTGTAATTTTTTATTGTACTCTCTTTGTAGATAAAATTATCCATAAATTGCCATTAACTGCATTTTAAAATGAGCTTTCATATAAATTTGAAAATTAAGTATTATTTTTCAATACTTGAGACTTCTGCAAGCAGCATGTATAGCATGATTAAGTATGAAAATGCCGCATGTCTTCATTCCTTTCTTTATCATTAAGCATGCATTTATGAATGGATGCTAGTTGCATACCCCAGGGCTTTTACCTGTCATCCTTACCGTAGAAGATCAGTCAATAGAATGGTGTCAGGGAACAGTTTTAAGGAAGAATAACACTTTGAAGAAAATTATATTGATTTTAAAGTATAAGAAATGCATGAAGATCTTCTGGCAGTGAAAAAGTACTAGATTTATTTTGTATAGCAAAAACTTTCATGTTTTATGTATGACTCGTTTGGGACTTATACTTGTGATCTTTTGACGGACAGTCTAACACTTCAGTCTATTGAGGCTGTAAACCATGTGGATAATAATTTTCTAAAGGATAAGGAATATAAAACTGATATCTTGTATGTCTTTATGCATTTGTTACAAACTTTTTTTTCAAAGTGTTATTTGTCCTTAAAGTAGGTGAAGTTGCCTGCAATGATAAACCATTCAAGGTTTATTTTATGGAAAAATTCGTATCCTGTTGAGATCTGCACCTTTAGTAGTTTCCATGGTGATTTTGTTTCCCTGGTTTATTCTCAGTTTATTGCATGACTCCTTGGTTGTTGTATGCAAAACATTGTATGTTTACAGAACCTGCTCCGCCACATATAGACCAATCAGAATCCAGCATGAAAAAAAACCGAGCAAATACCGAGTCCCAACTGAGTTCCTCTCAGAATGAAATTGATCTCCTAACTGGGGATGATGAGATTATTACAGGGAGCACTCAGGCCATTCCTCCCCCTGTGTCCAGTCGACCTCGACCAGTTCCACCCAAAAGTTTGGGTCCAGGTATTGGAGGTCAAAGTAATGACCACTGGGTTCAAGGAGATCACAACACCAATGTTAAACTGCATTCATGCATGTTACTCGTGCATGCATTTCCTTTTGAGATCCTATAATTAGTTATGAATGTGTGTAAATTTTATGTATTCAAATGAAGAAAGTTCTGAATACCATAGTGAATGATATTTTTAACAATAGTATAAAATTAAAATTATATATATGCTGTTCATGTATATATTTCCCTGGACTAAAATTGACTACAAGAATATGTATACCTCTTGAAAATAGACTGCCTTGTTTTGTAATTGATAATTTTTTTTTTAACCGATCTGTGTAGAAAGACCAAGTCTTTCCATTTACAAGAAGCATTCAGACATTTTAATCATACCAGTTACAACATCCTTTGGGTAATGTTAATACAGTTCTTTTCATGTGTCTGATCAGTCCCCCCCCCCCCCCCCCCTTTCAACCTGTCAAGAGGATAGATTTTAATTTGTTCCAATTGTTGTGATCTTTTGGGGCCATTATAAGAATAATAAAAACCTTCTTAGAAAGATATGGGGAAAAAAATGGTATCTTAGTTTGGTTACACTGAATGAAATTAAACACCCTCTTATATTATACATTCATAATTTTACAGACCATGGCCAAAGTGGGGCCACACTAGTGATCTGAATTTCTGAATAGATGTATGTAGAGTAGATTTTTTTAAAGTCTGTTTTGGATTCATTTTATAAGATAAGAATGCTAGCATCTTCATGTAGTTTAGATTCAAGTTTGCTAGTATAATCTCAAAAGTTTTTAAATGTTCAAATACAGTCCATGGTACCTGAGGCTGGGATGGGGGTAAAACTTGTTTACCATTGAATTATGTCACAGAGAACTTCCACTACTCATTTACTGTACAGTAATTTATCGGTCACTTCAACAGTTACAAGGTCCTGTAAGTTACATTGTAGTGTATTGTATGTATTTCATTTATAGGTTTTTGTGTTTATACTTTTGGTTTCTCTCTGCTAGTTCCTGGTAATATTACTGGTCTGTTGCTCCCTGCCCCCACCTCTAGTCACACTGATAACATGGATGGAGGCACTGAACAGGAGCCACCCGTACCCCCACCACGGCCCCAGGGCAGAAGCATGTCCATGGATGCCAGCAAAGGTATTGAAGATGGATTAGCTGATTAGCTTTTGTAGGACAATCTTTGCTATGTTTGCTACAATATTTGGAGTGCATAAAAAATAGAATTGAAAAAGGTCATGAAAATGTTTTATTTAATCTGTATGTGAAGTTTATTTTAGAATGTTTTAATTGGTTTATACAAACAAGAGTTTAATCTATATAATCACAACCAAGAATTGAATCATAAATTTGCCTTATTCTCAGTTCAAAGAAAAAGGAACACTTTTATGGTACAAGTAAATATTATCTCGGTGAAACGTTTCTTATTGAGGGTTCCCAGTAATGTAGCACAGCTGATAGGGTAAACTTTTAATTTTGTGTACCAGTAGGGTTAAAGCAGAAAATCATTTGTGCAAAAAATTAATTCCTGCCCAGAGAAATGATACTTTTGAGAATGAATTTGTTCCTGTTGTTCCAAAAGGGACATTTTCCTATTTAGCAAAAATTTGAAATATTTTTAGATTTTGTTGCTATATAAGCAAGTGTTGATGTGCAAGGTTTCCAAATATCACTGAATGCAAAGTGAAATTCATGTGAAAATTTCTCATCCTCTGCCAAGAAGGAAAATGTTTTTCAGAATAAGGAAATTAGTAGGGTGTTTGTGTGTGTCCATAAAGATTGCATGGTATTCAGTTCATGGGTTAAAAAAGCCCCAGAAGGTGAATGTACTGACATCGGAGGTACAGATAATTCATTTCCTGTCGTCTTTATTGATGATTTCCTGTGTTTAGCCTGTGTTTTATATGGATTATTTACAACAACCTCTCTGAAATATAATTACACTTATTGAATGACTCTTTGAGATCATAGATAGTGTAATTTTGATAGATACCCTTGGGTAAGTGGGCAGTCAGTAATTTTTTTTTATACATATATGTATGTGTGTGTATATATATATATATATATATATATATATATATATATATATATATATATATATATAACAAGTTAAAAATACTTTGCATAATATATCCAAATTTTATAAGGATGCGACCAAGAATTCATGAGGAGTGTAAGCTTATATACACTGTCGTGGAAGGGCCTGTGGACTCTACATAATATGCAGTCACAGGTGTAATTGTTGATCAAACTTTAGTTTCTAAACTGCAAAATCCCATTAGTTGTCAGGAAATATGTGATATCTGTCAAAAATTACAATAAACCTCTAATACATAAAACTTCTAAGAAAAAAATTCTTCATTAAACATTTATTGAAATTTTGTATTTTGATTTGCAATATTTTCAAATTCAAATAGATATGACATTTCTTTTTAGAAAATTGGCTTGAATATCTGAGCATATTAATGAACATGTTTTTGTATTACTGGTTAAAATATATAACTAATGGTATATAAAATTAGGAAGTGAGTGAATAGCCTACGGACTGTACAAAATTCACACAAGTATGAAATTCACCAATTAGAGGTATAAATTGTATACTCTTGAGTGCCCAGTAGTTGTGTGCTTAAGAAAGTATCTGTTTCAAAAACCAGTAAAATTAAATATCAATTTATTTTGCATGATATTTTAATTTACCATAATATAATCTTGATTTTTCTTCTTTTAAAATATTTAAAAACGGTTTATTAAATATATTATTGAGACATTAAGTAAGTGAAGTTCAATGTCAACCATATTTGTTTAGGACCAGTAGTCGTGCACCCAGATGTAGCAATAAAATGAGACCAAGGAAAACATATTTTAGTGTTTGCCAATTTTTTTCATTCATTTGTTATATATCACATTTGTTTTATGCATGAAAATAAAATATTACATTCCACTAAATGCATCCTGTAGTTACCTTCTCCATGTCAACTTTCGCTTTCACATGGTCATGAAGAGTTTGCATGGTGACACTGCATTTCTTCGCTGCCTTACAGACATTAATGTCCATGTACTTGACAGCCAGATGAACATTGATCAGTCGACTTAGACTGTATTGTCTCAACTTATTATGTGTTGTTTTTTTCTTTGAAGTCTAAAACATTAATAGAGACAACTTTTATGACTACACACAAATTCCCAACATTTTGAACAATATTCCAAGAGTATAAGGACTACCAACTGTTCAATAAACCAACAATTAAAATGCTTGGCCTTATAAAACAATTGGCATACATGGTAACCTTTTGCAATGATTTAAGCTTATCAGCCATATGCTTGGTTTATCCGTAAGTTGTGGTTTAGCATGATTAACATATATTTTCACAGGCAGGGAAAAAAGCATTAACAAAATGACGGGTATTTTGGGTGTATAATTGTATTGATATCATTCCTGCCTGTTCGTTACAAATATTTCACCCTATGTAAAAATACAGACACTCTCTTTTATTATCTTCGAAAATCAGCCAGAACTTTAAGACCTTCTGCCTTACTAAAGAACATTAAAACTTTAAAAAACAATACAAAAATATTGTAATGTCAGTTACAATTTGAATAATAACAGTTTAGATAAAAGTAATGGGATTATGGCTAAGGGAAAAGCAAAATCTCTTTTTAATCAAGAAAAATGTCATTGTAACCTTGAAATAAAGCAGTTCTGCATATTATTCTAAACTTCAAATACTGACAGATATTACAGAATAATATAAAAGTAATAGTTTCTTTTTCTAAGTAAATTTGATGATAACAAGTAAAGACTTGGTAAAACCTAGGGACTCTGCTAAATTTCAGAAAAGGTGATCATTTTCATAACTCCTATAACCAATACAAAATTAAGAGTTAGGCAGACACAAACTAAACTTCCTTGTTATGGTCATTGAAATTATACTAACAGAACTCTCTCTCTCTCACACACACACACAGACACACACACACACAGAGGTGAAGAGGTGAAGGTGAATACAATTTGAATATCACAGATATTAAAATCTAGAAAGCACTAGTGATATAAATGTACTTTGGAACTGCATATTTTCCTGCATTTTTATTTTAATTGTTTTGACTGTGTGACATCAACCTTTTATATATATATATATATATATATATATATATGCTTTCACCATGAAAATAATCTGCACAAATACATGGAAAAAATTTTTGGTGTTTTATATATATATATATATATATATATATATATATATATATATATATACATAATAAAAATATCACAAAGCCGATTGAGTATATACAATCGGCTTTAAGATATTTTTATTATACTACTACTTGTGTAGATTATATATATATATATATATATATATATATATATATATATATATATATATATATATTTATTTATGTATATTAAAAATATCATTAAGCTAAGATACTTTGTGATATTTTTATTATACTACTACTTGTGCAGATTTCCTGTACTTATTTATGAATTATATATATATATATATAAAACAGATTTATTTCCATTAATTGGAGAACTGTAAGTATACATGATGTGTCATCTCTGAAGAAAGAGATACTGACAGTGCAATGACATATCAGTTGTATTGCTAGATTTAAATTACATTGAAAAACACCAGGTAATTCCCAGAAAGTTTGTAATGTTATGAATTTTGAAAATAGTAATGTACAGTAGTTAGAAAATAGTTCATGAAACACGATACCCCTAAGCATGACCACAATTAATTGTGGCAAATCTGACCATGATGAATGACCTTAACCTTAAGCTTTTATGTAGTAATGACTTTGACCTTTAGTTGTTACATAGTAATGACCTTGACCTTTCAATTCACCAAGTGTAAAGCCTCTTATGTATACCTGGTACAACATAAAATAACAATAGTTTCATATCATAGGAACCTGTATTATAGTTTTACTGCAGTTTTTCCATAAATGTTTAAAGAAACATGCTAGTATTTTTTTCTTTCTTTTCTCTATCTCTATTATTTGTTATATTAGAATAGGGAAAGGAAAAAAAGTCTGCCAGGCAATGTATTCTAATGTGTGTCAAACAAATCTTTTCTATTCTAGCACCCGTAGTTTATGCAAAATTAATCTTAAAATTAAACTTTTTTATTCATTTTCTCTATTCTGCATTCATTGTGCTTACAAGCACTAGCAATGAATAAATGAATTCTTAATTTGTTGTTGTGTAGTGATAGAATTAATTGGTAAATAGGAGGTAAGTCATATTTATACTTTAGGTCTCTATGTTGCTAGGGTTAATAGTAAGGTGAAGAGTGTTGCTAAGGGGATTGATGTTACTAGTTAGTCCATCTTCATTTAGCGCTGTCCTCTTCCACAGGCCAGGATGTAACTCAATTAATTATTAGGGGTTTGTCTTTAGGCAGGTGCCCTTTAGTGATCAGTCTGTGTTTGTATTAGTCCACCAGTGCAAATGCTTTTCTGGACTTTTTTAGCCATCCTTGCAGCTATTGAATTAAAAATTTATATGTGGACTTATATTTATTAATACAGATCTAAGTTCAGTTTGAGATTGGGCTTTCATGACAAATTTTGATATGCCCATCAAAGATGGGACATATTATGGTATGGTATTGTCCATCCATCTGTCTAGACAAAGGACCATGTAGACAAAAATGCAACATGATCTATAAGCTCAAGGATCTTACAACTTGGTACATTTGATCACCATAATGAGAGGAAAATGTCAGTTGTTTTTCAAAGTCAAATGTCAAGGTCGTAGTATCAGTTAATAGAAAAACCTTGTAGGCAGGATACAAACCAAACTATTGGGGTTAGGACTGTCAAATTTGGTACACATACTCCTCATGCCGAGTTGAGAACACCTTTTGTTCTTCAAGGTCAAAGGTCAAGGTCATAGTATCACTTAGTAGGAAAACCTGAAGCAGGATACAGGTCAGGATATAAATCAATTGATTACACGTCTGATAATCACACTCATCAATAGGTCCGAATATAACTCATTTAATTACATAATTTTAATCACACTTGTTTGGATTTCACCAGGTCTTTCCACACCTCCAGCTGTTCCACCAAGGACGTCTCCAAAAGATGTAAGTTTCACATTCAAATAAATTGATCTGTCTGTGTGTACTTACATTGTATCGTGTGATACTGGCTTCAAATTCTATTTACATATACCTGCTACATGCATGAATGATTACTGTATGTTTCTGGATTTGAAATTTTGTTTGTAAAATGATCAATATTTAGATCATATATTTATACAAAAATTTGGGTTACTCATTGCCGCCCAGTAAGTTTTTTTTAGTATCATTCAAGTTTGTTTGAAAATTGTATGGTATTTTATTCTTTTAGAGTCCTGGTGTTAGAAAATCTGGAGAAGTTTCCTTTAGTGCAATAAATTCAAAATTTAACGAGTTTAAGAAGTTTGAATCCATTCCATCTGAAGAATCACTCAACAAGATTGCTGGAATGGACAGCACGGATTCCACCAATCATAAGACTCGCTCATTAATACAGGAGTATGATAAAATGGTGAGAGGAATGTAGTCAATTTTATTTTGCTAAAAGAATGCTAATTGCTGGATAAGAATTTGTGACCTTTTAAATCAAATGTGTATGCAGAAAATATTTAGATTTTTTATGTTTCATTTTTTTTTATTCTATCAAGATAAGGCTTAAGATAGCCCCACTGGGCACCTTCATGTGATTTATCAGTATTAATGGCTCAAAATGGAAAAGCTGTATTGATTTCCACTTGGTATCGTTTAATTCAATTAATAACCAGATGAAATGTGTATGTTGCCACCATTTTAAAAATGTCAGCCACACATGAACAGAAGGATATGCTAACAAAAGAAATCACACATTATATTAAGCAGCATAATAAAAATAAAATGGAAGTGGTTATAATGATGAAATGTCAATTCAACAGTGTTAGGAAACTCTACTTTATAAATATATATAAATTAATTGTGCATATCATGGAAATCACTGCATACTAGACAAACCATAGAGAAAATACCAGTATAGGAGTTACTGCCCTTGATAACATTTAATGGGTTATTTATAGAAATTATCATCCTTTCCTTATCAGTAGTTTACCAATTTTTTATTATACCTAGCAAATACAATTTCCCCAAGTAGTATATTTCTATCATGCACAAAGTTTAATGAAAAGATTTTGCAAAAAATCTCTGAAGTTACATGAGAGTGGGGCTATGGTAAGTCAAAATTTTATGTTTTCCCTTAGCTTGATTTACCCAAAATCAAAATTTTATGTGTTTGCACTTTTAGTCAACCCAGAAAATGTACCCCTATTCATGCAATTTTATTAATATTCCCCTCAAAAATAGTATTTTTTTTTTAATATATCAAAATTTGTCTTGAATTTTTCGTTGTTGTTACTCAATACAAATTTAGTATACTCTCTCTATTAAAGAACTTGGGGAAAAAAAAAAAAAAAATTGGGGATGTGAGTGGGTTGCTCATTGAATCTATTTTTTTTTTTTTTTTTTTTTTTTACATTTCCTCATAAATTCTATCTAATTACCTATAAGTCAAAATTTGGAAAGGAAATAAACTAGATTTCAATGTCAGCCTTACTATGAAATTGCAGTAAAATACTCGAACTCTGATGCTGTGAATATCTAAATGTTATGCAAACCTTGTACATATTTTAGCACCAAAATATAAATTTTATCATGAGATTCCAAAGTTAATCTTGTCAAAAAATTTGTTCTGATACCAAACATGTCTGATTAGGTGAGTTTCACTGTATAAGCAAGAGGTTCTGTTTGCTTTTCAGTGACTACTTGTTAAATGAACTTGTAATTTCTTTCTTGTAGGGACATGTGCAAGCAACTGGACCTGAATCTGGAGGTAATATTCAGTTGAGGTTGTACCTCTCTAAGATCCTGAAAATCAGAAAGAGTAGTTTCCAGCTAGACATATTTTCTCATCATTTTAAAAAGATGGAATTTTTTAGTTTTACTATTTGTGGAGTATATCAACTTTTCAAAGATATGACATCAATTGATTGTCATATTGATAAGAAATAATCATATATCACTGGTGAGATTTGAACTGCCAACTTCAAATCAAGAATTTAGAGGTCTTACATTTCACTGGTATTCTACACAGTGAAATAAGAATTTTAGATATATAAAATATATACAATAAAACCATTAGAAATGTTCTTGGGATATAGATGGCGGAATTTATGATAACAACAAATAAATCCTGGATGAGAGTAATCAAATATTGAGGGATGTACTTCATTAAATTCAAATGATCATTATGTTATACAAAGTTGGCCACATTTTATTTTATTCAATGATGAGAAATTCTGAAGTCTGCAATTGCTCGCAGTGCACTTACAAATCATGTTTATAAACACAGAGATGCTCTATTTTCTTTTCAGATTCTAATTCTGCCAATGCCAGTATATCAAGAGTAAGGGAATTTTTCTGTCAATATGTATATTTTTTTAAATATTCATTAATATTAAATTTTAATATAGTGTATTTACATAGTAATTGAAAAAACTGGAGTATGTGTACTTTTTATTTAATTGCAGGATTCCTCACCACTAGTCAAGTTTGACATCCCAGATGATGAAGCAGGGAGGGGGGAAACTCAGATTTCCCTGGAAATGAAGAGGTGGGCATTGACCTGTAGGGTTAAAAACATTTTCATTTAGTGTAACAATGTTTTGTTAGGTGCTGTAAAAACAGAACTTATAGTTGTTTTAGTTTTGTGTAAATATCCAAAGCTTCAAATCCTCCATGGAAAGGAGAAATTGAGCTAAGATCAGATCATAAACTTGTCAACTGTGAATTCAAGACCCGTACAACTATGATATTTTCTTTTGCATACCAATATTTTAATTTACAAAAATACATTACACTGCTATGCTTATTAGCACACCTAAGTTGAAAGAGCTTTTCTGATCAAAGTTTGTACATCCATCTTTTGTCTGTAAACTTTCACATTTACAACTTCTTTTGAAGAATCTCAAGGCCAATTTCAACCAAACTTGGCACAAATCGTCCTTGAGTGAAGGGTATCCTCAGTTTGTTAAAATGAAAATCATATATTGTAAATTCATTTTTATGCGAACCATTACCATGGGGTCTTAGCTGGGTCAGAAAAGTGTTTACAATTTGATGTAGGAATACACAGGAAATCCTCTATAAATCTTTTTTTTCAAGAAACACATAAGTACAATATGTTAAATTAATATGCAAAAGTGCCAAATAGTGTCAATTCAAATTTTTTGACACTGTAACCACTGGGATCATGGCAAAAAGGGATTTCAACATAGGGAATGTAGAGGAAAACTTCTTCAGCATTTTCATGAGAACTACATTGGTACACCTTTTTATATATCCCAAGGTAGTGCAAATTCAAGTTTGTTCACAAGATGACAACTTCTCAAGAACCACATGGGTATAATATGTTAAATGAATACATAAAGATTTCTCATACCATGTAAATTCAAATTTATCCATGTCGTGGGTCCAGGGCAAAACCACAAGAGCAGATCAGAATGTTGCATTTGAATATATTGTAGAATTCTTTAGAAATTTTCTCAAGAGTACTGTATATTAAGTCAGTATGGTAACACATAGTTTAGACTCAAGTTTGTACACAACATAATACCTGGAGGCAGAATGGGAGGATACTAGAGGTGTTTTGAATCACACATTGGAGTATATAAGAAAACTCGTATAAATTATGATAATTGAATTACGAAAGTCCAGCTGTAATGTAGTGTTCTCGTCCAAGTTCCACATTGCCAGGATTGAACCATAGTTTTACCTGGAAAAATGCAACTGTTGCTGGGCCTCGTGTAATTTATGGTATGCAGGAAACTGTGTTTATCATAACAATGCTTCACATAATTATCAAACTTTCTCCTCTTTTTTGATTGACAATTTTACCAAACAAAGGGACATAACTCTTTAAAGTTATCCATAGAAAATACTGATTTACTTGTGCCATCACTGTAGTCAGTTGTAGTCCTTAAGGAATAATTATCTAGTATGTCATTTGTATTATGGGGTTATAAAAGCAATGGAAACATGTATTATCAGCAAAGCTGTTTATTCAGAAATTACCTCACACTCTCATTGTTTTTATATCTAGTGTAATACAAACAAATACATTGTATACATTTATTCCTTTTATTTATATTTCGTAAAATATAGGTTTTTTAATGTTACTTTTGAAAGTTTAATGTTTTCATCGCAGTGAAATAAATTACAATGAAGCTGTAAAGTTTTATTTGGGACAAAACATTGGTTAATGTCAATATACATGGACACGTTCATGGTATATAATTGTAATCGCAAATTGAATTTTCATTTTTTCTTTCTTTCATAAAACCAAATGTTCGTACTGTTAAAGGTGTCATATACATTTAACATTTGTGTAATTATATGTATAGAGTTACTATAAAAACAGTTCTAAATGAAATGGTTCATTGTAATTGTAGGCAGTTGAGCAGAGATAAGAAAGATCTACAGATGGCAATTAGGACACATAAAGAGAGAAACTCAATGTTAGAGAGACTGGGCAGTGAGTTGAACCAAGAACTTCAGGAGGTTATGGAACAGCGTATTGCATTAGAGATTCAATTAGAACACCTAAAGCCTTTCTCCAGCTGAGAGTGGGAGATGTGTCATGACATAGTCTAGTCTGCATCTTGTGGTGTTCCAGTGATAAAAATCATTCCTACTATCTGATAGAAAATCCACTATCTTTAATGAAGGATGGGGGTGGGTGGGGGGTGAAACAGTTGTTGGTGTCATAATATAGAAGATATTTGAATTGGTTTTACATTTCAAAGAAATCTCTATTAAGTATATATTCATGGGAAACCTATGTTATTTTATTTTTAGATTGTCTTCATGAATTATAAAATCACAATTTGATTGCTTTTGTTTGTATTCCAAGTCACACTATGTGACAGTTTCATTGCTATAGAGATCTCGCTTCAGTTAGAATGGACTTGAAAATGATAATTTATACGTTTATAATTCATCCTTTCTCCTTTTATGCAATGCAAAAAAGTAAACTCTGTAATCTTTTCAACCATTAAGGACAATGTTCACCAGCTTCAGATTTCTTTGAATTTTATGATGATCAGAAGTTTCACCGAATTTTCTCTTTTTGCTTTGATATTTACAATGTGTGTTTTGGGTTGACTTTTGATAAGGATTTCTGTATACTTTAATTTGACTTCAGCTAAGCTCAAAGAAATGGAGATATAAAAGCAATATAACACTATATTGACCATATTTTAGTGCAAGACACATAAATATATTACATATTCTCAGCTGATGACAAGAACTTGATACTGTACCTGAAATGAATGTATGTGTTTAAGTGGCTAGTATGACGGAATGGTTTACCCGTTACTTTTCCCGATGGCCAAACATTTATCCTTCCCACAACAATGCAATACATTTTACATTGTGTTATGGTGTGAACTAGTTTATATGTGAAGTAAAGAATATGTTTTATTTTCGTAATTGCTTTAAGAAAGAACTGTAGTTGATATCGAGAGTACTGGGTAACAGACCATTGATGACACACGATATATGTCATAGATATTCATCCTTCAGTGCAATGTGTCCATTTCTTTTATTTGATGGTTATAAATAAGTTATGTACACTGTATTATATATGGTATACATCTCATAAACTGTAATGATAAAAGATATTTACATATAGATAGATTTTGGGTATAAATTATGAATGATGAGATCCAATTTGGAGAAATTCATAATACATATGAAAGTGACAAAATGCATATTTATTATCATCATATAAAGCAAGAAAAGTGAGTGAGAATATATATATATATATATATATATATATATATATATATATATATATATATACAGTCTTGAAACCAGCAGTACCTTGCATGCTCCTGAGTTATACAGAGTTATATGCCCATTGTTTTTCATCTTATATAAAACTTGTTATCAATTAAACATATTCCAACTAGTCTGTAATATTTTGCCGTGTTACATTATGGTAATTCAGTTGAGCATAATGTGTTACTTGTTACTATAATACAAAGTTGTAGTAAAGCTATCACCATACACAGAATGGAATTTTTCTCTCCATTGTAGTAAATTTGATTTCAACCAGGTTTTCTCTGTATCCATATCATGACTGTATAAATTGTATTGTCATTTCATTTCAATGTAGAAGCTGAAGTTTAGATTGACCTGAATTATATATAAATGTAATATGTATTGTAGCAAAGGTACCACTCTTAACTAAAAAGAAATGAGCTTGTCTTAAAGAATCATTCTTTTTAGATATTATGTGATTCTGAGTTAAAAATACATATGGACTGAAATGCAGTTTTATGATAGAAAGTCCTATGCAGAAATTTAACAACGTCCTATTTTAAATTACATGGAATTACTGAAAGTGTTACCTCTATTCAGTTTTCTTTCTTTTTCTTTTTCTATTTTAAACGTGTATTTTATCAATTTTTGTAACTTATGAAATGAATATAGAAAGAAACTCTCTCTCTTTCTTTTTTTTCTTTTTTTTTTTTTTTTGTCACAGGGATTTTTGTAAAGGGAAATAAGACCTGTATTCAAAGTTTGAGCAATGATCATAGAAGTAATATTCAGTGTTGCTTTTCTCAGTATAGATCTTGGTGATATCAGGAATAATGCATGCCTCACAGAGTAAAAATATGTGTATATGCCTCAGAGTAAAAATATCATTGTTTCAGCCATTTGTAAATATTAAATATCCTGGTAGCTTGCAAACCAATGCCATGATATCAATTATAATGCATTTGATTTCGTTTTCGGTTGTGAGATAAATTAAGGCAATTATAACTTATCTAAGGCATTATACTCCAAGAAATAGCAAATATTACATAGTGAAATATTAAAATACTGGTAAGTTTGTTTTACTACATGTGCAACAGATGTTCCCTCTGAATTCAACTACTGACTAGTATTGCAATGAATCTTGCATTTTCACAATTCTTCACTTTCAGATCTCAATATAAGGAGGGATAATTTGAAAAGGGATAAAATTTGCATAGACATAGGGCCCCTTTGCTGATTGTAGGTAGAGAGTGTAAATTTCCTTAGTCATAAGATTTTTTTGTGAAAAGGGCCTCAGATATATGTAGTATCCACCCATTCCTATGAAAAAAGTGATCAAGAATTTATGTGTATATTGCATAATGACGACGTATTTGGTTGAAGTTGTTAGGTAAATAAGGTGTTTAACCTTTGAGTTCAGTGAATTGTGTGAGTTGAGTGTCTGTTGCAAGTTATAGTGGAGATAAGTAACAATAGTGTTATTTCTGTTGCCATGGTTACTTGTTTCTTTTGAATGTTATAGAGCAGTTTGTGTACGGATGTTTTAAAAATGCGTAACTTATCATATATCAGGTTAATAAAATGTAAATCATGTATCCTTGCATTTTCTTTTTGAGAACAAGTAAATACAATGATTATAAATACAAAGGTGTGAGAAAATACTTTTTATAAGTGGGTCAGACTTTTTTTACAGTTCTAAACAAATATCAGAACTTGATTTCCTTAGTCATTCCTTGAACATCTAGAAGTTCTGTTGTAACCAATTATATTTTGTAACCGATTATATTTTTCAGTGTTGGGATACACATTTTGCAGTGGAGAGATTTAATATAAAATCGCGCCCTGTCTTTAATTTGGACTGAAGTTAATGAATTCATGCATCAAATCAGTCGAACGAGCGAAATCAAAACTGATCAATAATGCTGGGAGGAATTTGTCATTGTTATGCTCTATGGTTTGGAGACAAATGAAGCTTTAATTTTAAATATTTACACTTTGGGTAACCATTTATCATTGTTCGTGTTGAAGACCCGGTAAGAAGATTATTCCGCGGTCAGAAAGTGTTGTTCGTGGTTACATGTACATGAACGTGAAACTCGTCCATATTAAGTCTTCCTGCCTGTGGTGTGTGAAGTTTGGGATATATGTGTGTCCCGTTTTTATCAATACGATATAAAGTGGGATTTGGCAGAAACAAGGTAAGCATTGAATAATTATTAAAAAAAAGTTTTTGTGGGGAGGACGATCTCGTTATTCTATCGCTTTGTTCTACCAAGTTACTGACACCATAATTGTATTCTATAATGCCTTTGGTTTATAAGAAATTTGATTCACACTCGACTGGGAAAATTGGCCCACTGTGTCTTGCGTATGTTTTCTTATTTTTTGTAATAATAAACAACTGTGAAGCTATTTCCCTGATATACAGCAATAACTGAGAATGACATTCAGACGGCCCCAGGAATTTCAGAGCTACAGTTCATTGCAAAAATTAGAATATTGTTTCGAATACTCCGCCGCCAGTGAGAAAATCCGTCCCAGATAGCTGAAGTATTGTGCTGTGTGACAGAGGTGCCCCGTTTTGTCCCCAGGTAAACCTGACGCCTCATAAACTTTTAATTTGATCAATATGTAATCTGTTAGTTATCGTATTGATTTCCAATACATATCATTAAATTACTGTAAATATAAAACCGTATACATAAGACTTCTATTGTTATGTCTATAATGTTACACCAGCTATTTAATTAAGCTGGCCAGATTTCATTTACGTTAACGCAACGCACGTTTGTTTAAAGGTATTTAATATACCAAAGAAGATGGAAGTTTTCGATAAAAACACGTCCGTGATTGACTCGTGTATCCAAACTGTTGACTTTAATTGTTTGTTTTCTTTTTCTTGCATTGATTATATTCGAATTGGTTGGGGACATTTCTGTCATCTGATCCCTCGAAGTCAGTCTTGTTGGTCCGCAGTAACCCTTATCGTGATCCTCCCTTCTTGTACCCATTAGAGATCCCCACCGCAGAAATGACACGGTGACACGTGAGTGTGACTTGTCGGAGCGTGCTAACATTACTGTTTGATCTTTTTGGCAAAAGGTTGAATTTATTAATACACCAACGAACCATTAGTCGCAAAGCCCGAATTTTGACACAGGTAAGTTAAGCAGATAGTTGCATAGGTATTGCAGTAACGGTATCGATAGAACGGACTGCGTGTCGGTCACCATGCATGGACTTTCACCACTTTGAACAGTTGCTGGTCATTTTGCTCCGTAAAGTTTATCGTAACTGGAACACAGAAAGTGAGTACATTTAAGTCGACAAGGAATGTAATAGTGAACTCGGTTTTAATATTATTCAAGAGAGACTGTACTGTGGTTACTATATGTTGGTAACATTGAATACTATCCAATACCCACTTTGGTAAATGATTAATGACGGGCATACATGTCAATTATTGCGTGTTTTGTCAAACTGTAACGCAACTATGCATAATGTTGTGTCCCTAACTAAGGAACAAGGTATCATATTGCAGTAAAAAGTCTGGGGCTATATACTAAAGACGCCAGTTTGTCATTATATATTGACGTAGAGATCATGGTTGGTTCGTGTGTCGCTGGTTTAACAACCTTTTTTCTTTTTTGAACTATAATTTCACACGTAGCAACGGTCCTGTTTGAGGAATTTTAAGAGATCTTCCATGTAGTAAATTTGTACACCTATTAAATGAGCTCTCGTCAATGTTTGACGCGACCTTTTAGAAACTAAAATTTTTTATGTTTCATGGACAATTGAAGACTAGAATTTGGATTTAGATTATGGGTAAACGTGGCTACATTAAAGAGAAAATCCATCGAACGTAAATTCTAAACCATTAAACTCTGTACTGTTTGCATAATGTACAACAATTTTTTTTTTTTAAATAGACCAAAGTAAATGAATTGCACAAATCAAGTTTGGATGAAATATTCACCTTTGTCGTGAGATTTTCATGGAGTATACATTGTCCTCACCTGGAACCCAGCATATTTCGATCCCACTGAATTTTTCATTTTTATTACCTTTCGAATTCCACAATCAATAATCCGCTATAAAATTTTAATCAAACAAGTCCGCAAACAGAAAATATCTTTTCGATGTAAAATAGTATTCAATCTAGAAATATTTACAAAGCTGTTTTAAAATCGGCAATTGATTTTTCTTCTCCAGTTTGGTTTTTCTTTAAATTGTTCAGTGTGCAGAACTATTATTTGTCTTGGCAACACCGTGAATAACCCTGTATGAGTAACAATAGCCGCACAAATTAAGTAAACATTTACTTTAAAAGTAATGAAATCGTGAAAGAAAAATATATAATAAATGCAGCCATTCAATTTCAGGAAAATCATTTTTGCAATATCCCTTTCTTTATCCAGTTCGCAACAATTGGCCATGATACAGAGCGTTTACTATGCATACTTTTATCAGTGGCGCCAAACAGTTTTATTTTGCTTGTACACGATAACAGTTAACATGTCTATGCATTAAACAGTCCCTTCCCGAAAAAGGGATACATTCAACAATTGTTGATTAACGAAAATCTGTATTTGCGGGTTACTATTCCATCCGCGTTCATCCCTGTCAGTTATTATGTTGACTGCTATTGGCTGCTATGTTGACTGATATCGGTTGCTATATTGACTGCTATGTTGATACAAGCCTGAATGTTGTATACCCAAATGACAACGTACACACGTTTGGCAGTGTTTATCAATCAGTATGCAGTGCTAGAGCCTTGCAGCAGTTATTGCCTTTGGGAACGTCTTCGTCTCTTTGCAGTATTCTCTCAAATTGATATTCTGTTAATCCTTAACTACGTACTGCTTGCTGCTACTCATGTAACCAGCAGGTGTATGTATGTCATCATATACTATACATATATACATCCAATTTCACCTTTCTGTTGATCCTGTTGTCCGAAGTGTTTCAGCGGTCGTGGTGGCATGATGTTCAGTGTATTTTCTCCGTGACCTGAAACTCGTAGGTTCAAATACCGCTCATGTCTTGTTCAAACTGACAGCTCCCTCGCAATACACTTGGCATATAGAAGTGAAAACCACGAGTCTTTTGAATGAAAGCTTAAACATGAAAGTCCCTTTGTCGCGACACACGTTAATACGATAAGAAACTCTCATAGTTTGGGCCCAGGCGCCATGCCGAAGTCTGTATTTGCTGTTCTTCACCTATAGCTGGTCACCCCCCCCCCCCCCCCCACACACACACACAGACACACACACTCTCTCTCGTTTGTTATGTTGAAAGGTACTGTTGTTGTGAGATATCGCTGAATCCTTGTCTCTTTGAGGGTTCATAGTCCCAATGGAAGGGTAAGAAAAGTAAGACAGGAATCTATGGCTGCTTTAAGGCCCCCAGTAGGATGGGAAACCAGCACACTTTTGGGGTTTAGTATATATGACGATTTTACAAGTTTTTAAAACTCCTTCAGTTTTAGAATATACAGGTATTGCATTTTTTCACACCTTCATGTATATTGTAGTTAGCTTTTCAGCGATTCAAATTTTGCAACCACGACGTAATGGCGTCCGAAGCCCACGACCCGAAAGTTACTGCATGGGCTTTAGCATTATTTGACATGTTTTTTCCCCCAATTACCTGACCTAGTGGGGGTCTAGGAGTAGAAGTATCTGAGTTTTTCAGCCCATCACTCTTCGGCTTTCCAATCATACTAATAAAAAAAAATTGGGGATACTGTATTTTGTGATCAAAATGTTCACAAATACAAAGGGATACGAAACCATGTTGTATAGTTCCTTAACAAGGAAGCATTTCCGAAGAAATTCATCACCCAAACACATCAATCACACTCTCACGATCTGCACGGGATGCTACTGATGATCAAGGGTGTGCCACAAATTTGAATGCCTCTGAATTGGAAGGTTAAAGCCACTCTAAAGGAAGATTTTGAAGAGAAAGCGTCAGATTATCAGTTGTTGAAGTCGTTCATTAAACAGAGACCGTGCGCCGTCTAACACAGGATGAGAGGTGACGTGTCCTTGGCATGCTTTAGGTTGGCACAAGACAGGTCGCAAGGGCAATGAATGTTTCCCATTTCCCAGTCTGTTATCAGCAGATTATGGTCCAGATATCGTGCTACAGGATCTGTTTATGATAGACCATGATCCGGTCGACCAAGGGAACGTTTCCATGACGTTAACGTCATTAGACATGATCGGTATGGGGGTGCATCTGTAATGGTGTGGGGAGGCATCACTGTTGCCGGCAGAACAAACTTGCATGTTGTAGCTGGACGTGCCACAGGGCAGTACTACCGGGACAACTTCTTGGCACCCCATGTTGTGCCGCTTGCACGTCGTTATGACCGCCAATTCATTTTCCAAGATGACAATGCCAGATGTCATAGGGCCAGGATCTTTACAGATTATCTCCAACAGCACAATATCACCACATTACCATGACCCGCACTCAGTCCGGACCTTTCTCCCATCGAGCATGTCTGGGATATGCTTGGACAGCGGCTACGCCAACGTCAACAACCTCCTGCCAATGTCCAAGAACTTGTTGTAGTATTGCAGCAGGAATGGAATAACCTTCCCCAAAATGACCTGGGACGTCTTATTAGGAGTATGTCACGCCGAATCCGAGCTTGTCTGGCTAACCGAGGGAGTTTTACCCGCTACTGACTATTTCACAATGGTGGTAAAAATTTGCTGTTTGACCCTGTGTTGGTGTCTACCCCGATTCTGGAGAATCTGTCCCTTTCTGATTGTGCACAGGGTTTCAAATAAATTGACAAATGTTTCCTAAATGTTTTTCTTTCACTTGTTTCCTTGCTGACCTCATGATCTGCATTTCATTGTCCGTGAAAGTCCAATATCCCCTACTCTTTTTAATAGTATACAAAAACTACATGACAAAGCGGCTTTTGTAGGTTCATACATAACGGATTTAGAGGAAAAGTTATGGGGGTTGCACCCCCCCCCCCCCTTTTTTGGGGGGGGGGGTGAACATTTTTAACAAAATGGTAATTTTTGCCATATTGGGTGTCTTCATCTCCCCTCCACCTTTTGGAGCTGAAATTGTGCACACCTGGGTCGCAACCTCCACCCCCTGCAATATTAGTTGATCTCGTCAAAGTATCATTCTGTGTTTATCTTGTGTATAACTTATGATAAATTTCTAGATCTTATTTCTTTTTCGTATTTTGTATCAATTTTTTCCCTTTTTCTTGATACTTCGTACACTTCAATTCATAATTAACATTATAATGAATTGCAATGGACGTCAGTTGAACGAAACACACACACACACACACACACACACACACTCTCTCTCTCTCTCTCTCTCTCTCTCTCTCTCTCTCTCTCTTCAATGAAGCAGAAATTTGAAATTTTTATAAGTTAAGTCTACGGAAGCTGGATGTTGCCAAATGGAAAAAAAAAAGATAAGGCTGCCTCCAAGTCGGTGCATGGCCAACTACTTTTCTCGCAGCGTGCATGTCGTCATGTAATTATCTGTAATTCATTGGGCGGCCACCAGATAATTATGCGGCGTATACCAAAAGCTGCCAAATAAAATATATTTCCCATATGACACCAACCGGCTTCCGTATTAACTAAAATGAACTGCGATACACCGGCCAATGATGCGCATATATTCTTGCGAAGATCAATATAGATACAATTGTACATAGATATATATAGACATGCATATGATTGTATATATTTGATCCCAAACTCGCCGTTTAGAGATTGGTAAAATATTTGTAAAGGATTTTTACATAGCATTACACTCAGTACTAGTATTTCATAAGTCCACCAGGACAAAGCCAAGAGCTTTTGTCAATTACCTGACTGTTTAAAAAGCTATTTGCATTCTGGGGGAAACTTTTAAATCCGCTTTTTTGTGGACAAGAAAATGAATTTGTTTTCCATTGAGATCTAATAATAGAAAAGTAATTGCGGGTGTTCTCAGTGTGTCAGTGCACGGGCTGATCTTGGTTTATGGAGCTAGTGATCGAGATCGATTTCTGGGGTACACGTCGTCTTGTCAAGGTAGACCTACCTTGAAATATATATCGATTATCGAGGGATCTGTTATTATTTGGAGATTAGTACTCATCATTCAGGCACACTGTTAACAAGATAGACCAACATTACGTGTGTGGTAGTTTTATGTGGATAATTTATGATATTACAAGCTCTCGGGAGTCTGGAACAGAATCTGTTACCGTGTGACCCGGGTATATTCTGAATCATCGGCCAATCTTATGTTTCCATGTGCATGATATCGGGGAGATTTTTATCAGTTAAATTCAATGTTATCAATATTATAAGTTTGTGAGGACACCGGAACATCAGATTTTTTGACATCTCTGAATTGTCCATTCCCAATGTTGTCGCTGATGCAAGTGGCCGCCGCCTTGCAAGGTAATCATCCATTTAAAGATCCTTTCTTGGGATTCGGTTAGTTTTATTATTTCACCTTGTGTGTAGCCTTTTAATGAATGAGCAGTATAATGATTTCCATTGAGTGCTACTGGGCATTGTTTTGGTTGATAGGTAAAGCCGTATAATCAGGGATTCCGATGGATCGAAACAAGCCGTTGCACGCCTGCCATATAGGCCCAAGTCTCTGGGGGCCATCATCTCGTAATTTACCCCGCGCCGATTTGCATTGTCTGTACAGTGTTAATATTTGATTAGTCTGAGTGAACCTGACATAAGCCAGTTGCTTTTTTCTTTTTTCGTGGGTGTGAAAGTGTGTGGATTTAAGGTACATGGGTTAAAATGAAATATGGCCGAAGTGTGCACAGGTAAGTATTATACCTGGATATTACCTGAAATGTTTTATCTTGCTGTATCCTTAATGATCGTAAGAGAATGTCCACCTTATTGAATACGTTAAATTGCTAGTAGATTGTAAGAAGAATGTAATTAGCATGCTGTGTATTTATGTGTTTTATCTAGCATGTGTAAAGAACTTTATCATACTAATCACAGAAGAGGTATTTTACCTTGGCATGCGTGTTTAAAGATTTGGCATTATTGATTGACAGTAGTGTGATTGGATGTGGGGTGCAAATAAAATTATTCATACCAGTATGTTTAGGTATAACGAAGTAATTAAATTCACGTCTTATTGTTCTAAATAATGCATTAAATAATACAAACCATACGGTGTCACATATTGCTTCGATTTCTCTATTAAAAGTCGTTTAGCATGCAGGGACTGAATAGGAATTATGGTGGGGTGAACAGGGTAAAGGGAGAGGGAGACCAGGGCAAGGGAAAATGGAAAGAAAGAGAGAGAGAGAGAGGCATAAAATAAGTGGCCGCCCCATTATCAGGATAATGTTTGCCTCGTGAATCAAGGGTATGATCATAACCCTGAGCCCCCCCCCCCCCCCCCCCCCCCCCCGAGACTTGAACAATTTTTTTTTCTAGTTAGTGTATTTTGCACAAAACCACATGGTTTATAGGCAGACATCGAATATAGCATATAGCATGTCTCAATTACAGATATTACAAGCACATCAGTGTATACACAATACTGTGTATGGGTAGTGCAACTCAGAATGATCGTGCCACCTTTCTTACCCCACTCATTCGTTCTTCAATACTGTGTCATTTTAGAGATACTTACATTCCTTTTGAATTCGTCAGTTGTTTTATTTCATCAGTATATTGTGTAAAATCTGGCATTCTTTGCAATGTTTTGTTTTCACTATAGGAGCGGGTTCACAACAGAATTTAACCGAGGAGGCTGAAAACCAAGCCAACGGTGAAACAGAGAAGGAACTTCTCCCTCAGGAATCGGAAACCCCTACGGAGGACAACAATAACTTTGATACTATCAAGGACAAGATAGTTGAGGCGCCTGATCAGAAGGCTGCGGCGGAAGACTCTCAGTTTGGCGGATGCAGTGTGTTTATACGGGATTCCGAGGACGAAGGTGACACTGTAGACGCTTTTCCCTACTATGAAGACGTTGGAAGCAAGACAGAAAACGTAGAACAACAAGAAGAGGAAGATGTTGTGAAACCGGAAGTGAAGGATTCTGAATCGGGTGAGGAAGTTGTGGAAGACTCTGTGGTGATTAATGTCGGTGTTATAGAAAACGAAACTGTAGAACTAAATGAGAGTGTCGAAAAAGACGAAACAGCAGACGGGAGTAAAGATGAAGAAGTAGAGGAAAGCGATGTTTTGAACACGTTAGAGGAAAACGGTACTATTAAAATCGATCAAGACGAGATGCCAGGCAAAGAGGACGAATCGCTGTCGTCATCGTTACAGACGGCCACGTGCCGTTATAGATGGGCAAAAACTTTACGCACAAATTCCCAAGATGTCGTATTTTTCCCCTCGTATAAAATGGTAAGGAACTATGCAATCACAATACATATCTTATAGTCTACAATACGTATTTATAAATCAGACTAATTCAGAGAATGCTTATTTGTGTGTGTGATGGGAGGGGATTGATTTCGGTATCTCGATCAAAAGGCATAGTCACAAAAAATGTACAAGTTTCAGGTAAAAACATTTGCAAGCTTATGAAGGAGAGGATGAGATACAAAGTTATTTGATAACTTTTTGATAATCTTACAACTAAGATAAAAAAAATCTCCCATATATGCCCTCTGCTTTACGCTCAACCGAGCGGTGCTATGGCCTCAGTAAGAACGTACATGTGCGAAGATATATGTACTTAGTTTTTATCATTAAAAAACAACCCCCAACCCCAACCCTCCCAAAAAAAAAAAATAAATAAAAAACCAACCAACCCCCCCCCCCCCCAAAAAAAACCCAAAAAAACCCATGGACAATGACTTGCGAAGTAGATACAGTGATTTGAAATTTTTGTCTTAATCTTAAGTTTGGTATAAACCGTTGTAAATGCAATCAAACTACATTTGCAAAAAGCAGGGGTTTTTTTTCGATTAAAGCGAAAACGCTTCTCATTTCTGTTAAATAAACATATATTCTAGTAGGGTTTAATAATAAATAAGTTCTCTGTGTGTTGTATTGTCTGTTGTGGAATTAAATCATTCATTGTTAAACATTGCAAATTGAACTATGGGCCTGACTGCGGCTGGTATTCAGATAGTTTTTCAACTTTTAGTTGATATTTAGAGAATAACTAGGTATTGTCTAGGTTTAAGGTTAACGATAGTAGACCGATTTTACCGGTGACACCATATAGGAGTCTTAATTAACGCGTTACCGTAAACCTCAGACACTTATCGGTATGGGCAGCAGAAAGGGTAAACCAAAATACGAGCTGTTTGTACATAATTAAGAAATAATTCCAGAAATAGGTTCTAAGAAACAAACCAAACACTTCTTTATTTTATATCCCTCTGTTTATCAGCAAACAAATATTCTCATCTTTAAAACATAATTAACGCGTACTTGTAAACGTAAACGATACATTGATAAGACACGAGAAGCGTGTGACAGAAACTGATTTGTGTCTCTGCTGAGAATCAAAACCAGGATCTCTACCGATCGAGCTAAAGGGTTAACCCACTAGCCAGAGCTACAAGGAAGGCCATGCATCTAACACTACCACCACAGACGCTCGACGTTTTAAATATATATCATAAAAATATCTTCCTGTCAACATAGTTCACTTGTTCACCTCTCTCTAGTTGCAGAACTGTAACTCTCTGGAACAAATTTGCCTCACATGCATTTTCAACACACGATTTCTCCTCCTCCCCCTTTAAACTATATTTCTAATGTTAGCAGTCCAAGGGGATGGATTTTCCATCCAACAGGGAGTGCTACCCTATGACCTTCCCCTTTTAGATCTGCTTCTACCTCAATTTATTGGTACTGAAAGGTTCGTTTTCCTTAAGTACAATAATTGTCATGGATGAACTGTTGAGGATTGAAATTAGGATAAAACATTTGCTAAAAATAATAGGATTAAAATATTTGATAGACCGTCCAGGTTTAAAAATAGATTGTATTCTGTTGTGTTTAATAATCTCGGCTGAGATTCCTCCACGGAATATCCAGCCGAGCCGAATCTCAGCTGAGATTATATATTATCCATAAAACACTGATGAATTCGAGTACTGAGAAAACGAGATAATCTAATCATTTATTTTCAGGAGGAACCTATCAGATTGACTTGGGACGAATCCAGTGAATGCTTTTTCTCACCAGAGCTGGAGGTGAGCACGGGGATTTACCGGGGTAATCTAGTCATCGACGGTAACACATATCCCATAGAGGACGTCACCGTCAAACATTACACGTTCGAGGCGGATATCTACGTTAGAGAAGGTACAGTTTTATTTACCAGAAATCATCGGATGTGTACAACTTTGATTACTTGTTTGAATCCCGCAGATTTTCAGTTATGGGTATTTTCAGTTTTTTGGCAAACAGACAAGACCATACAGACTTATCATTATAAGGTGTTCTTTTTATTTTGTTTGAACCATGTTTTATAGAGAGGCGTAGAAAAATAAGAGAACTTTGGTTAGTTCACAATCACATGCATCTAAAATTTACCAATAAGTTGCAAAGAAAGTCCAGTAGATAAATATATCCCACGAGAGAGAGAGAGAGAGAGAGAGAGAGAGAGAGAGAGAGAGAGAGAGAGAGAGAGAGAGAGAGAGAGGATTTCTTTATCTTTAATACTTTATTTGCAACTTATTGATAAAATTTCAGGTGTTTGTGGTTCATTTGAACAAGGTCAAAAAGTGGAGGGAAAAATTATTATTAAATATTTTTCAGGCAATATTTTAATGTAGAAACAATGAAGACTGACCAACTTCAATCCATTATTTGCTTAAGAAAAAGTTATCACTCCACAGCTACAATATTTTAAATTTTATCAATGGTAACAGATTGATCTCTACACCCCAGCCACCGATCTTTACAGAAACATTTTTGGAGATGTCCCGTTGTGATGATGTAATTAATTAACATATATACACTATATCCCAAAGAAATTTTTATTAGCTCAGAAAAAACCCACTTAATTTGATTTATAAGCAACAGCTAGACAGCAGACCTACAGCTCTCGGGGAAAGCATTGGAGCAGATTTCTGGTTTGTCCCAATAATTTTCCAGAGAGCTACAGGTCAGCAGATACAGTAACAGCCTGCTCATTTTGTTTGCATCAAATTGTTAAATTGCTTTCTTTCTGATAGAAATAATCAGTCTATTAACAGTCCACTTCTCTTAAAACTTCAAATTATGGTCACAGGAATTTGAATTTTACATAGTTGAAGACTTCATCATTTAACTATTGTGGCAATCATACATACCCCAGTAGGATGCGGCACATTGAGCCCACTAGATGCTCATTCCATTAGAGCCCATCTGTGTTCATTCCATTAATGGGGCATTTCTATACATTTTCATTAAATTGCTGTGATAATACTTAGTGAAATGAAAATTTGCCATATGATATTAGAATGTCATGCCATTGACAGCTAGGTACTAAATATTGAATCATAAATTTATGCAGATCTACTTATTAGTTTCCATATTAAATGTGCAGTAGGAAAATCCAGGCCTGGATTTCTCGAAAGAAACTTGAAGTCAAAAACTTGGACTTAGTCTGATATTTTGCTCAGATTTTGACTGCTCAATTGAAAGAAAATTCAAACTCAGCTTTGAGATTTTCTTGAGAAATCCAAGCCTGCATGCATGTTTGTGATGTTTAAACAGTAAACAATTCCTGACTTTTTATGTGCAGCCATTTTGAAGGAAGTGCATCAGAAATGTGAGTGTGATTGTGCATGTGGTAACCATGGTAATAGAGGAAGAGTAGGATCAAGTGCTTGTGTCTGCTTTATAATCCTTAGTTTGATGTCAGATGATTGATCATAGTAGAATATAAGTTTTGTCATTAAGCATTTGATTGGTACTTATATATATAGTAACAATGTAATATTTAAACATTTTTGAAAATATTATTATTCATTTTATCAACATTAAGAGAAATTTACTTTTTAAATATATTCTATATGTTTAAATTTTCTTGAATTGCTAATTGTACCTGGTCTAGTGTGCAATATGTTTAATTTGATTTTCCCCTTGATATAGTAATATAGGATTGTTCATGTGTGGATTGGTATATGTGTGTGTGTAGTCACAGTTTTTGCTCAATTGATTTGATACTTTTCATGTAGCTTTGTTATCTTGAGAGGAAGAAACCTATTGATTTTGGGGTCGAAGGTCAAGGTCATTAAAGGACTTCATAAAAAAGCTTATAGACATTCTACATACTAAAGTTTTTTGCCTGACTGATCAGATATTTTACATGTAGCTTTCTTATTAGGAGACAAAAATCCTATTGATTTTTGGATCAGAAGGTCAAAGTTCAAGGTCACTACAGGATTTCATAGAACAGAATTAGACTGCATTGTGAGGGGATGCACTGCTTTGCAGAACTCTTGTGAATTTATTTTATTGATAAATCTTCATTAATGTTATGTGTAATTTGCATATTGTTTGATAATTTGAAACATTGTTTACAATTGCCATAATTTGCATGGGTTTTGGATGCATATTTACATACATATACATTTATAGCTGTAAATTTAGTTTGCAAAGTAGACATAATAGAGGAAAACTTGAAACATTACAGCACTAACAGTGTTAAGTGACCTATAAAGTCATGATAATTAACATTAGATATTAATGACTCTAACCTTTCACTTTAATCTTTAATCCAAATTTTATTACATACACTAACACCTGTAAAGAAATGACATGAATTTTAATCAGGCAGATTTAAATGCCGGCCTTTTCCCACCCATTTAATGCTTTGACCCCAGTAACAGGTCTCAACAACGCTTACAAGTTCTACTATTGGACTGGAGCATGTGTTAGTATTGTACAAATAACGTGACACAGTACACTGGATTTTACCTATAGATGTGATTGTCAAATGAGTGTGACAGTGTAGGGTAGGTGTACTATAAAGTTGAAGGTTAAAACTAATACATAGATCTACAGGTTTATTTTCATATTACACACAAATAAATGTGTCATGTTCTAGTGTCAAGCATACAGTTTTGGATCATTTAGCTGTGAATATTAATATTAGATCTTTTCTCTGTATTTATTGTCTGGGAAGATTTTGTGGAGTAAATTGGAATAACCATTGAGGTTAAATATTGGCTTAATAGTTGAAAATGCATAGATTGAATGTGTATGTGGATCTTAAATGTTGCAACCCACTGTAGCAACCGCTAATGATACAAAATCCACTAATGATAAATGTTGTATTAATGAGTGGTGTTCACAAAAGAAAATATTAATTATATTATTAATGATGCACCACCATAACCATTAATGATAAATTGTCCATTAATGAAAAACGTTATTTTTTCAGTAGCGAACAAATCATCATTAATGGTTATGATGGTGCATCACTGGTGGTATAAATTTTTCATGAGGGAACGCAAATGCATTTGTTTAAATACAACATTTATCATTAGTGGATTTTTTTTTATCATTTAGTGATTGCTACAATCCACTTTTACATATATTGTATATTAGTCAGTTTACTTTTAATTCTTACTGTAATCATACATACATTAACTAAGGATGAATGTGTTAATTAACCCCAAACATTCATGTCTGTAATCTTTGACAGTGTTTTTCTTATTATCCCGATAGCCTTGCATTTAGTGATTCCATCCATCCAATCTCATTCATCTGAGCACTAATACAACACAGTCTACAACACTGCCTTGGAGACCATATCTACTAAATATTTAGATAAACTGTGGGGTACTCGAGTGTTAAAGTTCTACCAGGGCTATCTAGCTATCACCCTGAAGCTTTTGTTTGTTATCAGCAAAGACAAGGAGTTGACTGCATAGTATTTGAAAATGGGATCAGCATTTTTGATGAGGTGGTTAAACAGATCCACAGCTCTAGTATACATCTCTTCTACACCTACAATTTCATATACCTTTTATGTGTGTGCAATAGCAATACCTTTATGAATCTTTTGAAAGTACTCATCTCTTTGTGCATCTAATTCAAAGCAATATGGGTATGTACTTGTATTGAATTTTGAATAGAGGATACAGAATTGAATTCTATATAAACTATAAAGAGTTATTCATAAATGTTTTAAAGTTCACTAGGTAAGGGGGGAATCAGTCATAAATTTCATTGATAGTTCACAAGAGAGTGTCCTTCAGACTATGTTATGTCTGACTATTATGATATGTGTGAAGCTACATGCGGCCATGCTTGTATAGTGTTTGGTGAAGTCCTCACTGAACTGTGGCATAAAAGGAAAAGTGATTTAGGAATTGACAAGCCCGTAATAGATCTGTTTTATTTATCAGTGTTGAGTCTTTTGAAATTGTATACACTGCTGTCAAGCACACATTAAGAATTTTAATGTGTGTGTCCCAACATGTATAGAATTTAGCGGCCCATATTGTGAAAGACTATCTATTATCTTCATTGTCAGTTGATTTAAAGTGTTTGTAGTTGATTATTGTTCTTTGGAAACTCTACTCCAGCTTTGTATCATCTTAACACTTTGTCATAGAAAAAGTCTCTCGTCTTAATACCTTGTCGTAGAAGCAGTCTCTCTGTAGCAATAGATCTTTGCTCACTCTTGAACTTTAGTGGACAAAATACTTCAAAAACAGGTACTACGCAGTGAGTAGGAATTTTAACAGTAATTTTGATGCACGTGTAAAGACCTGATTTATTTCTTTTCAGGAGATCTCAGGAAATGATTAATGTGTACAAGTGTAATGATATACCTTAAAATTGTTGTATTCATTATTACAGACCTTACTGAAGATGAAGTAAGCACAAGTTTGGTTCCAGAGAAGGATGAAGTGAGGGACGACGTATGTCAAGAGCAGACAGGAGACACTTGCCAGGAAATTAACAGTGAACATCAGGAGGCGATGGAACACAATCAAGAATCGCCTCTCAATCTCTCCAGCAAGTTTGAGGATCTGGTAAAGAAACAGATCTCCCAGGAATCTAAAGATGATGAGTCAAATGGACGCAGTTCTGCTGGACGTAGGACACCGATAGGTGATGTTGCCTCGGAACCATTCCAAGACGGTGGAGAAAACGGATTTGTGGATGATGTGGTAGAAAGGCCACATTCAAGATCTTCAGTGAAAAGTTCTGGTTCAGTGACACATCCTAGCACTCAAAAAACTGTAGAGGAAATTATTCGTGAAGTCAATAGTGCTTCAAACAGTGCTTCTCTGAATGGCTCAGTTCATGTAGTTGTGGAGGATGTGATTGGAACACAAGGCATTAAGTCTCCATTGGGATCAGCATATCACTCTTCACCAGGTTCCCTAAGACAGACCCCTGTTAAAGAATCTTCACAGAGGTCTATAGAGGGTTCATTACAAGGCTCCAATAGACAGACCCCAACCGCAGGGTTTGTAGATGATGTTCTAGGGCAGTCTACACCCATCAACAGGTCAGAACAAGGATCTGCCAGACATACCCCACAGCCAATGTTTAACTACTCCTCATCAAGGAACACCCCACAGCTGATCAATGATATCCTGCAGACTAGTGGAGAGAAATTATACTGTGCAGAGTCAATAACATCTAATGGGAGTAGACCAGAGAGTCTGACAAGCGAGCAGGAACTCAACCAGTACTTTGAGAAAGGTGGAAGTCATCATGGATCAGTGCATGGGTCTGAGAGATCTGGATCATTGAGGACCCCAGTTATTCCATCACCCAGTATAAAAACACCTGAGCGACCTCATAGCTCATCAAGTCTGCCAGTCATTACCACACAACAGCGGCTTCTAACGGAACGAAGGAGCATGACGCCAGACAATCACATCAGAATTCCTGGGGAGACATCACCAGCCCTCAGGGGAGCTAACCAAGGGACTAACAGGTCCAATGTCTCATCTCGAGCTAGCGATAGAACACTGACACCAGGTGCAGTGGAAAATGGGTATACTGAGGTGAGTCCTGATGTACATTTTACAAATTTGATTTATTAAGCCACTGTGTTTAATAGTGTCTGTCTCAGAACTGCAGGTATGACAGGAAGTGTGAAAATGCAGTGGTTATACCAAAAATTCTGAACTCAGGTTCCTGAATCAGTTTGGTCACTGGTGACCTGAGAATAGCTCATTGACTGGAGATTCGGGAATCATGGGTTCAAATCTCTCAGTCTGGTTCTTTGCATAAAGATATGAAAGAATGTTGGGTTATCAATTCAAAACACATGTACCCAAGACTGTATTCATGATATGTAGAATTATTGAAAATTTGCATGTAAACTAATTTGTCTGAGTAAAAAAAAATTTCTTCCTTATTTGCTGTTTCTTAAACTGAAATCTAAATAAATGTATACATGTGAAAAAATATGAAATGCTTGATTTTTGTTGGTTATGGTAAATACTGGTAGATTCCTTTATAGGTTTAAAATGTTTTCTCAAAAGCAAACACCTACTACATTGTATGACCCATTTCTGCACATTGGGATATAGATTAGCACATTGATTGGCTGATGTCTTTATTTTAAAAGCATTCTGTTAACAAAGCTTGTTTGTGTCATTAATTATGAAAAAGGTTAAATGCTTTTTTTTTTTCCAAAGGATCAATGTCACACTTCAGAGCATTGTTTAGTTTTCGTCTCAACATGCCCTAAAATATCTGAATGCAGTTTCACTGTTAAAGTTTTATTAGTGTTAGGTTATTGGGGATTAGCTTGGCTGCATGCATCAAATTCTCCTCCAGGTAAATCTCAAATATATGTACTGTAACAGAGCTTTGAAGAGTTCATTGATTAATACCCATTACGATATGGATGAGTAAGGTATGGATTTTTTCTTTTACCTGGCAAATAGGTGTCTGTGAATTGAAGTAATTACTGAGATACATTTGCTGTTTGTGACATGTTATCATCATCATCTCCCATTACAGTAGTATCTAAATCTTAATGATTGTGATTGGCTTCATGTTCTGAGTTGAGTGAAACAATAAGGCAATATATAATTGTTAAGTTTGTATGTTTTATTTAGTGTGCTAGATTTATTTTTCTATAATTAGGATGCACAGAAACAGAGAATTAATGACCTTGAGGACAGTGTAAGAAACCTGAGGAAATTGTTAAGCAGCCGAGAGGCTGAAGTTCATGACCTCACCAACCAGCTGAAGCAGTTGAAAACCTTGAACCAACAGCTTACTGAGGAGTTAGATTCTGCCAGAATGAGGGAACAGCAGACTTCTCCAGCATACAGCAATGTTCAGGAGGTAAAGAATGAATAAAAATATTCAGTCTAGTTTGTCATTACCATATGTGTGCATATACGTGATGGGGACAGATAATTTTATTAAAGTGCAACAAGGAGAATATTTGTCTAATTTTTTATCATTTTCTTACAAGAGATCTTTGCAAGAAGAAAAGATTATTTGAGTTCTATTAGCATTTTATGGGGGTCTGATTTTTATTATACGCCGTCATCAGATGGGACATATTATGTTATATCACTGCCTGTCCATCTGTCTATTGTGCTGTCCATTTGAAGTCACGTTTTCTGAACTTTTTTCCGTAACAGAATCATGTGCAGCTTTAAATTTTGGTCACAATTTCTCCATCAAGAACTGTAAGAATGAGTTTGCATTTCAGCTGGCTTGGTGCACCATGGCATACTGTAGGGCTAATAGTAGATCAAATAGTTTTCTGGACCTTTTCATTACAGATGCAGACACTGCCCTGAAATTCAGTTAAAAGCTTCCTCTATGAGGAATATAAGTTCAGTTTTATTTCAGCTGGATTGATCTGGCTGTGACCTACTTTAGGACTAAAAGTAGGTCAAACAGTTTTCTGGACTTTTTTGTTACAGATACAGATATTGCACTGAAATTTAGTCACAAGCTTCCACTGGGAGGAATACAAGCCCATCTGTGACCTAATTTAATGCTAAATGTACATCAAACAGTTTTTCAGACTTTTTTTTTGTTACGAATACAAATATTGACCTGAAATTTAGTCACATGCTTCATCTCGGAGGAATACAAGTTAAGTATGCATTTCATTTGGATTGGTGCACCATGACCTATTTTAGGGCTAAAAGTAGGTCAAACAGTTTTCCAAATTTTTTTGTTATCGATACAGGTGTTGCCCTGTAAATTTGTTACAATCTTTCTTCCAGAGATATACACAAACAGTTGACATTTCAACTTAATCGGTGCACTATGACCTATTTTAGGGCTAAAAGTAGGTCAAATATTTTCGTGGACTTTTTCTCATCATGGATACAGATATGACACTGACATTTTGTCATATCCTCCCTCTCAGAGAAATACATAATCAGTTTGAATGCACCATGACCTACTTTAAGGTTTTCTATTTAGAATTTGTGCGATGTCAATTCAGAGTGCATAATGTGCTCACAGGATGAATTTAATTGTCAGAAGGGTGTATGCTGTACCATTTGCAGTACTCTTGTTGTTCAGTGTATTTACTTGTGAATTCCATCTGTTAACCTCCAGCAGAATGACAGACAGTGTCTCAAAGCTGAAATCAAGACCAAAACACAAAGATGAGACCCTCTGAAATAAGTTGTTTTATAGTTTTGTTGTCATTTTAGTTGGAGAGACGGTATAACCAGGTCCTAAGTGAGAAGGAGATCATGGCTGGTGAGATTGTCAAATTAAGGGACCAGATGGAGGAGCTGAGGATTGGAAGGAATGGTCGACCGGATGGTGAGACCAGTGAAATGTCACAGGGTATCAGTTATAACCCCAACAACCCCTATGCCCTGCAGAGGAAAATAGGTAAGTTAGATGTCATATAATTCTAGCAACCCAAACACCCGTCATGGAATTGATGAGTTAGATGTCACCAGGCATCAGCTGAAATTCCAAAAACTCAAATCTTGTTTGCCCTACAAAGAATGATAGAAAGAAAAGTCAAAGAGTATCAAAAACTTACCAAAAGTTACAATTATTAACTGATGATAAAAGGAAAAGGGTGTGTGTGAAGTTCACATAGAATCCCTAATATTGGAATTGGTTAGATTTGCTGTTAAAAAAAGCTATTCAGCATGTCATTTCCTTTTAACTTTGGATAGGAAATCCAAACTTTTTATGCATTGATTCAATACTGCATGCATTCCATTTCATTGTTTAATGTTAACTTAACCATATCAATGACCCCTTCACGCCAAAACTCTGAGCCGACGAGAAGCATTAATATAAGTTGTAGAACTTGTTTGTTAATCATCGTGAAATAAATAAAGTTTAAACTTTGAAACTTAACCATATAAGCAGAAGCTGTACTTTTGGCATTTATTAGTGAGAGTGATAACTAACAGTTTATTCCATATCAGAGGTAATAGTTATCTTTTCCTAGAATTATAGATGGAAGTCACTAATATTAGCTTTTGCTAAATATATATACCCATTTTTATGGGAAAATCTCTAAATTTGTATTTTGATAAAAATTCCCCTTCTGCAGTATTTAAATCTTTGGTGCTATTGATCCAAGCTAATGCTGATGAAACATTTATTCTTATTCCAGCTGACTTAGAGAGTCAAGTCCAAGATTTACAGGAGGCCAATGAAACAGCTGTTGCTGAACTGTCGAACACAGAGAGGAAAGTGGAAGAACTACAGCGGGCCAAAGAAGCCCTGAGACTGGGGCAGGGGTCACAAAATCTGGATCTCCAGGAGGAAAACCAAAGACTTCATGATCAGGTATAGATATGGAATAGAAAGTCAGCTGGTAGCATAATTCTTAATTCCCTTCACTTAATTACCAATATGAGGACTAATAATTCATTTAAAGATGAAAAGCATTCTGAACTTAATGTTTACTGCAGATTTGTTTAAAGTTAAAAAAACAGTTGATGATATTTATCAATCAATAGGCAGTTATTGACAAATTTCATTATCACTGGTATTCTAATAAATTTATTTCAGCAAGAGAGTATAATCAGAATTACATATTATAGATATCCAAAATGTATGAAAAAGGATATGGTGGTTCCAGCACAGATTCGGATCACAGAATTCAGATCGAGATTCAACAACTGAGAGAAGACAACAGGGCACTGAGAGAGAGAAACTATAAACTCCATGAGGAAAGCATGCAGGTCAGAGATGAACTAATGAAACTTAAACAAGAGGGACTGAGAACATTACCACCACGTGATGTGAGAATGTCACCACGGGACACGAGGACCATGTCGCCACGAGACATCAGGACAATGTCACCAAGAGAGGTCAGGACACCTCTACATGCCAGGGGATTCAGTCTAGGTGAGAATTAACTGTAAATATTTTAATTTTCATCATTCATTCGTATGCTTGTATGATATCTTTTTGTGCAGTGCACTTACTCCATCCAGATCGAGAATTTCTTCATTTGTCTTTCATTGATAATAACAAATGTAAGATGACATCTATTTATTTATTTTTCAGAGAAATCAGTGGATTTAGGATCAGAGAGGTTTTCCAAAGAAAGAGCAGTCCCAAGCAGGATGTCATTAGAACAAGAAGATGCACGACTGCTCAGTAGCATACACAGACAGACTGACAATAAATATAGCAGGACGGAGGGGGAGATCCGCGGTAAATACAGACCATCCACGGACAGAAACAGTGATATTAAAGACACTGATACTAAAGAGGACAGCTACTTCGGTCGGAGTATTCAAAAAGCTGAAACTAGGCTTAGGAGTAGTTTAGAAAGAGCAGATGCTAATTTTAGAAAAATTGCTGATGGAGAGGATTCAAAGCCTAGATTTGATCGATTTTCTAGGCTTAGCAGCGGTTTGGACAGACACACAGACAGACGGAAGTATGAGATTGAGGACATACCAAGGTCAGAGAGCTATAGAATGGGCCCTGATGGTGGTATAGGAGACCGGGAACCAGTATCAGCCACACTACCTCGTCATGGTGCATCTAGACAGACTGAAACAGAGTATAACCAACTAACCAGAGAAAGGTCAAAGACACCAGATTTGGCATCATACAATACGGTTGCTATAGATACAGAGTGGCATAAGTATGACAGAGAAAGAAGGCTACGGAATGAGGCTGCTACAAGTAAATCGTGTACGGAGCTTTCTAAGCCTCTTTACAGTACAGAACCATTGTATTTAGAGCAGGAGAGGAGTGCATACCAACAGGACTATAAGTCCACACCAAAAGTCACTGAGCAAAGTCGAGGTATGTTTGGACCTTTATGTGGTAGCATTTTATGCAGCTTGTTAGAAAATTTGAGCATGCCTTTGTTCTGAGAATTATCTATAATTGACATGCATGAAATAGCTAATGTAACATTTATATTGAGAGTGAAATGACTTTTGAGAAGCTTACTTGATTATATGTGATAGCTAAGCTTCAGAACTATAGGTATAGTTTTAGATACAGGTAGATTGAAGTATCAGTATTCAGCATTATGATAGAACACCGCTGTACATCATGGAAATATTTATTACAGGAATAACAACTTCTTGGAAAAATGGAATTCTTTATATCAGAAGTAATTAACAAAACTGCAATAGATCACTCTCTGAAAATTAATATTAGCTTTGTCTTGTTTTGAGCTGTGTAATGTTTCACTGACACCATTTTCACAGAAAACAGAAAGTTTTTCTTTTTCCTTGAAGTCCCTAAGTGTAACAAAACTCACAATGAACACCCTGGCTTTTGTGTACTGACTACTTTTTCTTCCTTCACGCATGACTGATTATAGAATGGTCACGATCAGAAGCAGATCTTAGGCATGCTCACTATCCCTATAGAGGGCGCTCCAGAACGCCTGACCCTGGGTTGTCACGGCGACGGTCGCCCTCTCCAGGATACATGGATCTTCCATCGACGTCATCCTATCAGCGCACCAATTTTCACTTTGACCACACCCCTCGACCTAGATATGGCTGGGATGGTAGGTTTGCATGCTCTTATTGCGGTCACCACTTTGGCCTTGGTAGTCAACGAGGTAACCTTCTAAAATAATGTAGAACTGGAAGTTATGTGGCACTGCCCCAAGGTGGTTGTCTAATCCCACACTTCTGGACGTTATGTTGTGTGCATGTGGTCTGTTTATATTAACCAGAATTGTTCCCTCCTTTTCACTATAAACTTTTGTTTGATAGCTCAAGTTTGCACTGACATGTTGCTTTGTCTTTACCTCCTGAAGTAAAAATAATAAAATTTCAGAACAATTTGAAAAAAATTAAAAAGTATTTATTTTTTCAGGGAATACAAACAGAAAATACAAGTAATATGGAATTCATATTGTTGAAAATATTGTTCAGCAAAGGACTGGAATATTTCATTTCATAAGATCTTAGATGATGTACTATACCCATTGCAAAGTGTCAAATATGTTAAATTATGTCAAATTTATTAATAGTAAGAAAACAATCTCAAGAAAGATAAGAGAAAAAAAACATTAGAAAATTCAAAAAATGGTTTCCCAGTGTAAATATTTTCGATATTTGAGGATTATTACAGGCTAAATGACACAATTATTAAAAGCATTACATAAAACAAGGATGTCATGTCGTTCTTTCTAATCCTCCAGTATATATCAATACAAAACTATGTATGGTATTTTCCATTTGAATTTGATTAAACACTGCATTTGGAATTTATTTGTAGTATTAACACTGCTTAGGTCTTTTAAAATCTGTTAAACCTATCAATCCTTAATTTTTTTTTTTAAATCCATGAGTACAATGGTTACTGGTGATTGGGAGTTTGTTTAACATGTTAAGAGTGTGCTACATTTGTGCCAAGTCTGGAGGGAGTGTAGGTTAGTGTGGCTTGATACAACAGGACTCCTCGATGTAATGCGACTTGAGTTTCAATTTTTAATGCAAGATTTGCTTTGGTAGAATCGGTTTCTGATGTAACTTACCTTTGCTGAAAGTATTTCCTTGCTTGTTTTATGGATGAAATATTTTAAAACTGATGCAATATATTTGAGCTTTGCATAGATTATTTTGTTTGATCTGTTACAGACTTAGCATTCAATTTAAAATTTAAAACTGATTTGTGTAAGTTAACTATGTTAGGGATTAATGCACTTCTAGAAATGTATGTAAATTTTGCACAATTTTAACATCACACTGTACTGTATGTTATGAAATTATGTGACAGAAATTTATTTTTAACATGATTTTATTAATTTTCTAATAAATGCAATTATTACATGTCTTTTATTCTGAATAAGCTTTAAATAAGAGTAAAGACTCTAGTGTCAATTTCATTGTAAGTGGAATCTGTTGCTAAGCAATTTCGTTGTAAGTGGAATCTGTTGCTAAGCAATTTCATTGTAAGTGGAATCTGTTGCTAAGCTTATGTATATGCTTTTCTTCCCCTTGTTATCAATGTCTGAAATGCTTTATGTAAACTTAATCAGCTTATGATATGTGCATTTTAAAATATCCAAAAAAAAAAGAAGAATGCTGTCTGTAATTTAACATTAATTCATACCTCTTTTGTCTTTGCCATTTCTCAGAGGAACCCCTCCCGCTGCATGCGACCTCTTCCCTGTCTGAACGCATCAACAATACAGACTACTTGACTGGTTCCTACAACAAACCCAACAACCCTGCACTGTCCATCTTCCAACCAAGCCACCAGGACAAAGGTAGAGAAACTTCTCACATGATAGAAATTTCTTCAGTTTCATTAGACTCTGTCACAAAAATTAATATCATTCATGCTAGTGTAGATGATATGCTGAGTGATGTAGTTTTCTCTATGAGAGTGGTTATGTCTTTCAATCCTTTATTGACATAATGGAATTTTAGAAACATCATTCATTGCATTGAAGAGCATGAAATTGTAAAAATAAATCAGCTATGTCATCAGATTTATTCTATCTGCTTATTTATTTACATTTTTAATATACTAGTACATATATTTATTTTGTTCCCTCTATATTCTTAAAAAAAAGTTTCAAAATTGGAATGCAAATTTTGCACGATAGCTAGTTTACATATGATGTCACACTATGCTGAAATTTTTGTTTACATCACAGTAATGGCATATCTTACAGTATCAGCTGAATGATTACAATGATGTCACAAAGCTAAACTTGTGTTCCTAATGCCACCTCTATGTACAGGTTATGATGTAATGAGGAAGTCAGGTCTAAACCAGGACGGGGAAGAAAGTGATACAGGGACAGACATTTTGGTTAACACCAAATTCCAGGAGGTATCACCACGTCTCTCCCCCACCAGCCCTGAGCCCATTCACCGACGGTCTGGCAGTCACCAGTACGGTTACCGCAGGCGACGTGACTCTCTGGGGTCAGAGGGGTCAATGTCGGATGAGGAAATGGAAAAACCTTATTCTAAGCATCCTAGATCCAAATCTGCAGATGGAAGAGGTAATTCTAACATACATTATGCTGAACATTGAATGTACTTGTCTGTGTACATGCACTTTCAAAACATGCATCATGCCTATCATCCAAAATGGTGGCCTAAGAAACACAGAATAAATTCCTTATTGTAATTTTCCTCATATTACTTTATTCAGCAGTCTAGAAAAATATTTTGAATATAGCATGAAATATACAATAAATATGGGTTGCAGCCTCTTACATACGTAGTTTAATAGTGACTGGCATTTTCTAAGGTCCAGATTAGAATTTAAAACACTTTTGTTTTTCATTGTTTTCTTAGTATTGTCAATGTATTCATAAGCAATAAGCATGACTGACATTTTCTTATCTCTGCAGCAAGTGATTAATCTTATGTTAATGTGTAGACAACAAATGTTTTCATGCAATGTTTCTGACCTTACTCTTAATAAATTGTGTATGAAAATAAAAGAATGCGTGTCAGGGCATAAGTAAAAAATATTAAACATTTAATCTTGTTGCACCAAGAGAATGCACAAGGAGTTGGTTTACACCTGCATTTCATGAGTTTAAATTTTATGTAATTCTTCCAGGGAATTCTAGTGAAATTAATGATACATACGTAAAACATCAAGTCAGGTATGGTTAAAGGTCATACTAAATAAACAATATGAAAGAAAGCTTTTGTACCGAGCAAGCAGAAACACACATTAGGAGTATTTTGAATTGTACCTTTAATCCCTCAGCTGATATATTGCATTTTTTAAGTATTAAAGTGATCGTACATTTAAATGATCAGAAAATCAATATTTAGGTTCCTCTAGGTCACCTATACGTGACATGATAGCTTATCACAGAGGTAGGACTGAGTCAAGAAATTGAAAATTGGGTGTAGATGTTCTATTTGGAAGTTATGGCAGAATTTTAATGATAGAAATTTCATTTATTGTTTTTACAACACTTGAGAACTGGAAGACTTTATTCAAATTCAATAGTTTGGAATATCAAATAACACACATGTTCTGGCAGCTTTTCAAAACACTTGCTGAATTGTGAAATGGCAGGTTAGGAGTTTTGACAAATACATGCTTTCTTTAAAAATTCACATTGTAAATACAATGGATATTTATCGAAAAGATAAGCATCATATAAGGACTTAATAATCTGCATTATTATGGTACATGTTACAGTTCTTGATATAATGCCAGTTTCTATGTATCACCATTGAGGACACATTGTGGTGTTTTGTTTGGTGAGCTTCTGTGAACAAGTAACTGACTGAAATCCATTTTTTTTCAGAATTATTGAGGAGTTCCCTCTCCATGGGTACAGAAAGGTCCATGGTCTTAATGACCCAACCCATGGATCGTACCCTGAACAAGAGAAATCCTGCACCCCCTACTGCAAACCTCAGAACCATCACCCCCAGTGTGCTAACTACTCAACACAACAGGAATATGCTAGCAGCATCAGCAGGGTCAGTATTGATACAAAGTATGAGACGTAGACGTTTAGGCCAAATATGTCAACCTTCTTCATATGCAACACCAAAAAAAATTTGCAATGATGAGTATCTAAAAGTTATTTTATACTCAAGATTATTTTGCAGTGCAAGAGCATTAAGGTGTCACAATAATGCACAATTTTTCAACTCGTGTATGTACTGATGTTTCATTAGACTTGTTCTGCAATTTTGCATACAAGTTTTGTTTGGAGACGTTTTTTATATTTGTTCTAGCTCTTCTTCCTATATAGTTTCCTCCATTTATATTGAAGTCACTTATATTGAAGTATCTGTTATACTGAAGTAAAACTAAAGCTTCAGTAACATTATTTATATAGATCAATATTGATTATATTGAACTTTGGATATGATGAACAATTCAGTGTCATCATTTTTTTTATATTTCAAAATCTTAATTAAATAAAGTTTTGTTAATTATGAAATAGATACATGTAGTTGCTAATTTCTTTAATTCACTTTCTCAGTTCTCTAGCATCACTGACAACTGGGTTGAAGCCATTTTCTCCCCGATCCCCAGGTGATATAAATTTGGAGGATGTTGTAAAATTCTCCAGGGCAGGTGGAAAACTCAGTCAGGGAACTGTGAAGTTTGTGGGGCATTTACCAGGTCGCAGTGATGCATACCTGGGGGTGGAGCTGGACAAAGAAGGCAAGTATGATGTACTGGTACCATAATGTAGTCAAAGCCTTATATTGAGAACTTTGTTGTAACAGATTTTGTTTTTGCTTTCAGATGGAAAGCATGATGGAAAGTTTGAAGGGATGAGATATTTTAGATGGTATGGATTTCTTTATACCATATATATATATATATATATATATATATATATATATATATATATATATATATATATAATTGAAATGACCAGCAACACAAACAATTATATAGTCAAATTTTTTAGAAAACTTATATATAAGAAAAATATGTTTGAAAAAGAACTATAGCACTAAATCTACAAATGTATATACAATGTACACTGCAATTTACATGTTTATTGTTCTTGGTTTGCAAATCAATAATTTAATTGTTTAAGGGGCGACAAGTCCTATCTGTCCAGTGGGATGATCTACAAATTGCGAAGAGTTATTGAGTGACATAATTAGGAGAGTAATTTGCAGTGTCTATTCAGTTCAAAAGTTTTTATGATTTAGGTTAAAGTTGTAGATAGACAGACACACCCAAAACAGCATGCCACCAATCTTTGATGCATAATGAAATTGTTTTGTTTTTTTTTCATTTTACAGTAAACCAAATAAGGGAGTGTTTGTAGCTTTCAACAAGGTAGTGATGGCCTGGAGCAGATAAGGTCTACTGTCTGAAGGAGAGTTTCTTCCCTGTGCGGGCCTAACATCCGTCTAAAGTTAAAGTCATTATGAAGTTATTTTGGATTATGTTAGCTTCTATTTAAAGGTCTTGCTATTTAATGTATATTCTTAACAAAAGATAATGATGCAGATGTTGAGAATTGCTTCATCTAAGTATTCATCATTGCCATACTTTATTTTTGATTCATTGCCATATTTTCGATTTACATCTTATGAAATATTTATTTTAAGTTGTCAAGTTGTCGTTAAGTTTTTGTCATTTGTAGATGTTTTAACATTTATATATTTATTACCATTTTAATTTTTTTTTATTTTTAAATTTTGAAACCATATACATGTATATTTTCTTTCTTTAGTACATTCCATTCAAGCTGTGATGTAATTTTTTTGGTGGATTTTATTTGTAGTATTATAAGAAATAAAATTTTCTTCTGATATGAAACCTAAAAAAACAAATAATGGAGGATTACCATGTCTCATACTGTATCTGTGTCTGTATGTCTGTGTAGTTTGATTTGGTGGAAAATGTGAATTCCTTTTTGTACATTTTTCAAACTGTGAAATTAAGTTTTATTACTGTTACTGAGTGCACATGCACAAAACAAAGAGATCAAACTCATTGTTCTTTCAATTAATTAATTCTATACAATGCATTTCATGTGCTCATTAACATAGTCCGTCCAATTAAAGTAGTTTTCAAAAAGATGTATTGCTTTAATGTACATTCCCAGGCGTGTATCAAAGTGCTTTTTGTAGGTACATGTATATATGAGCTGTGATATTGTGATGATGTAGAGTTTAAGGAATTGTGCACAAGGTAAATCAGTATTGTCCGTCCGTATATATACATTAATTATTTTTGTAGACCTAATGATTTAATACAACTTGTTTTGAATAAATCTACAAAATGTTGCATCATTTGTTGTACTTGGAATTTTTTTTTCTGACAATGATTAACTGTGACGCAATACACCTTTTTACAACAACATTATGCATCTAGTTGATTAAAGAAAAATCCACTTCTACAGTAATTAAAGGAACATGGACACGATTTGACACGAACATTTTTTCCCCCAAATTTTATTTTTCTATTTTTAACGTTTACAATGCTTAACTAAGGTATTTCTAATGATCAACAAAAATGTGAATATCAGTTATTGAGTTACAAGTGAGATACAGCACTAATATTGTAAACAAGGCTCGTGTCATGATTTTGTTGGTACCGGTTGCTTAATATAAAATAGCATGTTTAAAACAAAATGATATGTGTCAAACACTAGAAACTAATTAACTGTGTTCAAATTAAATTGCAAATTAAAAAAAAATCCGCTTTAAACGAAACCTTGACTATTATATTTAACCTATGTAAACAAAAACATGGCACGAGACTTGTTTACATAACAAAGATGTGTGGGGTCTGTATCTCTCACGTAACTCGACAACTGACATAAAATCTTTGTTGATCATTAGAAATACCTTAGTTAAGCATTTTAAACATTAAAAATGGAAAACTAAAATTTTAACATTTTCAGCTCGAATCGTGTTCAAGTCCCTTCAATGCGCCCAATTAATTCTTTTGAAGAGAGAAACAATTCATTTCGAGATTATTCAATTGTAGACATTTTGAATTGATGATTAGTTGCTCTTTCTAAAGAATTATTGCGCGCATCCAAATGAATCCCTACGGGATTAATTACAGCAAAGAATGTGGGTACAGTAAAAAGCCCGACGGAAACTCTAGGATCTATACACCAAAACATAAACAGTCAGCCGAACTTCATCCGTGTCTGTACATTGTATCATATACCACAACGTTCTACTTTGTCGTATGTTTATACAATGTAAAATATTGTTATATAGAATTTATCACAGACACAACGAAATAAAGAATTCCACTGCGACGAACGTAAGCACGTAAGGAAAGCTTGTGGTTTCTGTCGACAGCAATGTTTCAGAGAGCAATTAAAATTACCACCGAAGTTGACAGTGATGTTTGATATACCTCTTTTTAATTATTAGCCAACTTAACTTCTAAAAATAAGGTTTAATGATATTTTAGTAGATCTTTTTTTGAATTAAAAATTTATATAATTTGTATATGCCAAGAGCATAAAAGGAAACCATCTATGGTTTCTCTGCATTCGTAACCAAAACATTTGGTATTTTTTGATTGGTATTTCAAATGTCTGATATAAGGATATGAAACAAAAATGATAAGCATATAACATTTTGGTCAAAAAAAAAAAAAGAAGAAAAAAGAAGGCAAATTAAAGAACAGCAGACCTGTTTTTCTGGATTTAAAATGTCAAAAGATTCAACAATATATATATATATATATATATATATATATATATATATATATTTTAATCATCAACCATTTCTTACCTTCCAGCCAGGATGCCTTAAAGTAACAGTGCGCGTTCTCTCGTCTTTCGTTTCTATAGGGCCCTTTTTTTTGCAGGCATTATCAAATCAATCGAGAAGTCTAACTTTCTCGAGTATTTCTTGGACTTTTTACATATATGTATAAATGTATACATGTATAAATTTATGGCTGTACCAACAGTTTTTTGTGTCTATATTTCATGAAGATCACATATCAGTCTTGCATTTAGCACAATAAAAGTAATCATAAAAATCTAAACAAATCTTGGGGAATATTAAAGATATTTTTGAGCTTTCAAATTAAAGTCAAAACCAGACAAAAGATGAAACTACAAAGGAGGGGGGGGGGGGATTAATGTTTTACACAAGTTCTGATTTGTCAACAACAGCAAAAATATCAGCTGGGGGAAATTTTCTTTGAACCCCCTCCCCCTGAAATTCATGTACAAGACTATAATTTCTGATTTCATACCTCTATATTTTCTTCAAATAAAAAATTTCTATACATACATACATACACAGAGAGAAGATAGAGATCGTGGAGACGACAAGATTCAGACGACTATTTGGCATCTCAGACAAAGACCTTATCACCAACGAAGAACTGCTAAGTAGTAATCGAAATGCCATCGGACCCTACGAAGAACTGTCCACTGTGAAACAACGCAAATCAATGTGGCATGTTCATCAGGGCTTGCCAAGACAGTCTTTCAGGGCACTGTACAGGGAGGAGAAGGAAAGGCGGACAAAGAAAAATTGGAAGATAATATACGGAAATGGACGGTTTGGAACTGAATAACACTGTGAGGAGGGTAGAGGAAGGAAAGAGAAGGGCATGGGAATGAGAGAGGAGAGAAGAGAACCGGCAGAGGAACAAGCTAGGAGGGCAGAGTAACAAGAGAGGAGGGTAGAGGAACGAGAGAGGAGGGCAGAGGAACGAGAGAGGAGGGCAGAGGAACGACAGAGGAACGAGAGAGGAGAGAAGAGGAAGAAGAGAGGAGGGGCAGAGGAACAAGAGAGGAGGGCAGAAGAACGAGAGAGAAGGGCAGAGGAACGAGAGAGGAATGAGAGAGAAGAGAAGCGAAACGACAGAGGAACAAGCTAGGAGGGCAGAGGAACAAACTAGGAGGGCAGAGAAACGACAGAGGAACGAAAGAGGAGAGAAGAGGAAGAAGAAAGGAGGGCAAAGGAACAAGAGAGGAGGACAGAGGAACAAGAGAGGAGGACAGAGGAACGAGAGAGGAGAGAAGATTAACAAGAGAGGAGAGCAGAGGAACGAGAGGAACGACGAATGCTGCCCCAATGGTCCCCTGGACTCTGTGATAGATAAGATGAGGTACACACATACATAGTGTAGCATTATTGATTGACGGTATAAACGTTTTGAAAATATTTTGCAAAGTGTAATTTTTTTACCTATACTTATGACTTGATTTAGAAGTTCGAGGAGCGAACATCGTTTAAAACATCAACAATATGACAGGCGAATGTAAGAAGGCTATTTATTATTTTTTACAGAAACGAAAAGAAAAATGACTCAAAACGATGAGAAATTACATGTAATAAAGTATAGAATTACGCAATTACACTACATTTTTTAAAACTATTTCACAAAGAAATACTAGTAAGTTGATAAGAAATAGAAAATAAATTCGAAATGTAATGTTTGTAGGCAAGAGAAACCATTTAATTGATATTGAATTATTTACTTTTTATCGGGAACAGTTTAATATTCAATAATAAACGGATTGTTTTAGCGACAACTTACTCATTGCAAATGATTAGATGATGGATTCATCTCTTGCTTCTGAACTACTAGTTTAGAATCATTCCTTGACAGGGAATAATTACTACCCTTTGTAGACAAATCATCATTAATCTGACACCATGGAAACAGATCCCCACACACTGCCTCACCGCCGTGGGTATTTCTCCCATTATGGTAACCTTCACATTCTTTGGTGACGTTCCATACATATTCTTTTTCACATTAACAGTGTTCTGATTAAGAATCGTATTTGCAAAAGGAAAGTAAAATGTTGCATTGGGGGCTTTAGAGCCGTATACAGATGACGTGAATTTTACAATTTTGGGAGGTTTTGCTTATTCAGGCGTGCACATTTCGTTCTTTATGTCTGCCATAGAGATTTTCAAAGACTTCGCCTTGGTATCTAGAGGTGTAGGTTTCATTACTAAAATTTCTTAGAGGATGGAGGTATAATATTTCACAATCCAAATAAACATATACTTTGAAAAAATCAAATTAAGATAGTTTAACTAATGTCGCATAAGAGTGCACACTCAAAATTGCTCAATAGCTCATTTAAAAATGATCTGACTATTTTTATGTTGGTAAAAGGACGCACAAATTAAGTCCTTCACTTTAAGATTCGAGCGTAATTCTTCAAATATAGTTTTATTCCGCAGTGCAATTTGCCAATTTATACTGTTAAAGGCATTTTAAGGTACTGAACATTTTCTGTTGAAAATGTAACGATTATGTAGGGAACAAATAATAAAACTCTTTAAACGGGACGTATCATGGTACAGCGATATTTGTCCGCCCTTCCGTTCATTCGTTCGGGGTTTCCGTGTATATTTACATTTCTCTGTCACATATCAAGCTAAAACTTGTTATGTAGCTTCTTTGTGGGTCACTCTACTTCATGTTGCAACTTTTATCCATTTTAACTTTTCTTGAAGGAGTTTTGTTTCTTTATTTGAAATTTAATGTTATATGGAGGGTACATAACTCACCCCACAGTTTTAAAGTAAGAACTTTGTTATTTTACAGAGTGGTTGTATGTATGTTGAAGATGTGCACGTGGCAAGAACTTTGATTTTCTTCAATTTTCGAGAAAATAACAGGTTGAAATTTCTCACTCTTGATTGGTTGATTGTATATTGTTTAACGTCCCGCTCGAGAATCTTTCACTCACATGGAGACGTCACCATTGCCGGTGAAGGGTTGCAAAATTTTGACCTATGGCCTTTAAGCAGGGAGGGATCATTAACGTGCCACACCTCGGTTTTTACGGTCTCATTCGAAAGACCGCCCCATTTAGTCGCCTCTTACCACAAGCAAGGGCTACAGAGGATCTATTCTAACAACCCGGATCCCCACGGGGTTACTCACTCTTGAAGAAGTATCACGTCATAGTCTATGATTTGTCCATCTAACTCCCACCAAAGTGAGGATCTTACTTTACGGAGTGTTTGTGTGGGTACTGAAGATGTACATTTCACAAGGATTTTAATTTTCTTTAAGGTTTGAGAAAATTACAGGTTGTTAAACTTAGTCAGTTTGAGGAAATATTACGAAGTGAGTACATGGGTTTGTCCATTTAACTCCTCTAACAGTCCTATAGCTTAGACCTTTATAAGCAACTCGAAGATGGGCATATTGCAAGGATTTTGATTTCCAAAAATTTTCTAATTTTCTTTGATGTTTGAAAAAAAAGAAATTTACAGATTGTTGAACTTAGTCAATATTGTGGAAATATTTCATACTCAGAGCTCTTGGTTTGTCTACCTACCTTCTGTTACAGTTTTTAAGTTAGGACATTTTTGTTTAAGTATGTTCCAACCCTATGATGGCTGACGCTACTTTCAGTGAACTTCTACAACTCTTGGCATTTTTGCTTTGTGACGAGCGTATTATGCATCGTTTTCGGTACTCTTGTAACATTATTTTACTCCGCAATATATATTGTCTCTTTAATAGATAATAAAGCAGTTTTCCTTGAACAGCAAGTTACTGTTCAAAAATATACAGTAAGTTGCTGTTAAAAAATCCATAACTGAAGATAAATGATTGATGGACCAAGTACTTGAATAATACATAATGATTTAAATACACGATTATGCATTGATATTTTCGTTTATTAATAACAAATTATGATTAATAATTCAACATATAACATTTTGTTTTGTTATTGTACTAAATCTTTTTTCATTTTGTTTTGCTATACAATTGTCGTGCATTTGTTACAAATCCAAATCCAGTAGAGTTATCTATGTTTCTTAGTTAATATGATATTACACAAAGTAAGGCATTGCTTGTTATTTGATAAAGGCAGTAAAACAGGACATTGATGTGAAATGAAGAAAAAGATATTTATTTCAAAAATGACGAAGTAACTTTAAAAAAAATATCCAATCCAGTGGGGCCTAGAATGGCTAAAAAAAACATTTAAGAACAAATGTGATAAATCAAGTAAGTTAGGTTTTACAAATCAATCAGAAATATTGATATAGAGCTGCATGCGATGGAATAAGGCGAATTTTACAAATAAATCATATCACACCGGTATATAAGTATTATAAAGGAGGATGTGGGGGAGGATGGCGGGTATAAAGTAAAGAAAAGTGCAGACTTTTCACTCTGAGCAAATAAAGAAGAATAACAATCAGCCTCCCAGCAGAAACAAACACGACTACAGGATCACTGATTAACGTTTATAATGTTGTGATAGTATCAACCACTCGCTAGCTAGACAGTGTTATATGACTTTCGTCTTGTTTCCAATGTCCACGCAAATTTATATTGTACAATGTTGATATTTATGAAATAGATATTGTTTAAACTATGAGTATTTTGTTTGTTTGTTTTTATTTTTTTTTTTTTTTAAAAATCACTTTGACGGCCATAAGATATAAAAACTTGTATATGTAATTCATAGACTTAAAATAAATTGGTTTTATGTGCACACGACATGATGACACGCGGTTAATATTATTATGCAGGTTAATGAATTTTATATACGATATTGTCTGCATATATAGCTTCTGTAACTTACGAGACGACAGGATAATAATTCTAACCTAAACTACACGGATAAGTACCTAGCAGATTTTGCATAATGAAATGTACATTAAACTTAACAAAAACCTAATTTGCATGCAATTTCAGGGAGATTTTAATATGTAACCTTGGACCCATCGCAAGCGATCACGATTAGCCTCACAAAGACATGTAATTACAATGGGAGACGCAAACGATTTGCATTAAGTCAAAAATAGAACAAGATGACCAAGCAGAGGAATTTGACCTTGGGAGCTGGAAGTTCGGTATTGAACGCTATAGTTGATGATATCAGTAGATATCGTCTATGGTACATCATGGCAGGATGTCTAGACAGTCATCAGTAAATCAAGAGGAAAAAATGCTCATTCCAACTTTTTTCAAAATAACTTTTTAAAAAAATTAAAAACTTAAATAATTGAGAGGTTATATCATTTTTTCTGTGGTGAAGTCATACTCCTTATGAGATACGTTAACAAATCATTAAATCAAAAACTTTTGATTTTTTTTATTCGCATACACTAGTTGTGTCTGTTGGTGTCCACACAACATTAGTTCTATCAATCAATCACTACATTAGGAGTTATGAGATTGATCACTGTTTGTTATCTTCACCTTTTCTTTTAATCATCGAGCATGTACCTCTGCTGGTGGACACTCTGTCCCCGAGGATACTTGTCGCTCGATATATGTATGATATTTGATCACTAGAAATTCATTTATTACTAATCTCACCGGACGAATTTTCTGTACCAAAATTTTTGAAAATTTAACCTGTAAATCTTCGAGCGTTGTCTATGTCTTTGTTAATTAATATATGTTGGGAAAACTAAGGAGTCACTCAATAAAACAATTTCATATCAATTATGGTAGTAATCAACTTCTATATAAACATTTAAATTTCCCCAGACAATTCCATCTTGTCCATTAGGGTGAGAATTCTAGAAACAAAATTACCATCATACGAACGATCCAACTTTAAGTACCCCTTTTCGTAGATATCACCGGATCAAGACTCTGGGCTCTGCATTTCCATAAGGGTGCAAAGACAACGTATACAATGTAGGAAATTTGACTAGTCCACAAGGAAATAACGTGAATGTGATGGGACATTTTTCTTATACACCAAGACGTAGACGCAGTCATGGACATCGTTCATATAAAAGACCAAGTATAACACGATGTCACACTTCGTTCACTTTTACCTTACGTCAACAGGCAATTAAGTCTACATCATATTCGCACAAAACTTGACTTTGTTCCAATAGAGTTCTGAATACGTTATTTGATGGAGCCAAAGCTAGCCCATACGTTGATTTATAGACTGAATTTTATGACTATGAATGTTTCCCATCACAGGCTCTTTAAACCACCACTGGCAATGGATGACATTTCTTCCGAATCATGCCGTCAGTTCCGTAAACTTGACAATATATGCCGTCAACATCAGCAACATTCTTCGTCATAAAAAGTTCAGTCTTGTATTCCAGCATAGTTCAAGTTTAAGTCTACACCTTGTATTTTCTACAAATATACTTTTACTATTGCATCAAAACATTTTCATTACAAACAAACTTTACAGTACCTGGATATAGATCATCTTATACATAACAGAGATACACTGCTGGACTCAATAAATATTCTACCAAGCCTCATGAAAATATAACTAACTGTGAAGGAAAAACTTTAAACATTTTGTGCCACAACATATGTCATTAATGGTGTATATTGAATCTAAAATATTCTAAAGAACTTAAAGCAAATTTGAAAAAAACCCAAAACTTTTCTTAAATCAACATCAGAATGTATAACTTATCAACACTTTATCCGACCATTCCTCACGATAAATTAAAGACCAGACTTTTTAACATTAGAGAAGTTGTTTTATCAACAAAAATGGAAAAAGGAAATATTCATATCTTGTTACCAGTCATTAAAAACTTCAATCTGATTCTATGTACAAGTATTCTAAAGTTTATATCAAAAAGATGATTGAGTTCCTCATTGACAATAACTTTGTAACCTTTGGTGATCAGGCCTCCCAACAGTCTGTTGAAAACCCATAGACACGAATTGTGCTCCTTTGTTAGCTGTTTTTATATTCTTATGACGCAGAATTTTTCAAAAGCCTCTAAATGAGAAGTAAATTTTTTCTTGCTTTGGCCTTCAACTCGACATTCAGATATATCTACGACGTGTTATCTATTAACAACAAACATTTTTATTAATATATCACTTCAATATATCACAGTGAACTCCAAATAAAAGACACTACAGAGTCGTCCACATCTACTTCGTACTTACATATTTTATTGAACATAGACGTTAATGGCAAACTAACAACTAAACTTTATGACAAACGGGATGACATCAGCTTCTCCATCGCCAACTTCCCATATTTATGTAGCAATATTCTATTATCATCTCCATATGGTATTTATGGCTCTCAACTGATTCGATACACAAGAGCTTTTATTATTATTTTTTAAATTTATTTATTTATTTATTTATTCATTTATTTATTTATTATTATTATTATTTTTATTTTTTTATTTATTATTATTTTTTTTTATACATATGATCAGTTTTTAAATCGAGGCAGATCATTAGATGAATACTCATAACATTTAACAATACAAAATATGGAAAAATTTAATGTTATTAAACTAAGTATAAATACATTTTTACAATTGAAATGTTAAAAATTCATGACAAAGAAATAAAGATTTTAAAAATTTTCTAAATTGCACACAAGTTACAATGTCTTGCCTCAAAAGTGGGTGTATAAATTAAATTTTGGAATGATTGCTAAGAAACTAAATTCATGTACAAAATGTTAGACGTTTTTAAGAAATGTCCTTTTTTGAAAAATATATCCATACCAAATCAATGAATTTACAACAATTGGTTGAAAGTCTCTTCTACTTGTTTCATACATTACAAAATTGAAATACATGTCTAGGCGCATAATTATTGACAATATATGAGATGATAAAACAGCTTTAAACTGAAAAATCCTTTTCGTCAAAAAAGCGGTTCTTTTCTAACCCTTTTAAAATATTAATTGACATAGAAATAACTCTATAGGTTTAAGCAATTAATGTATAATGCATTCACTAAAAGTCTTCTATCATCTTTTGATCTGTTAATCATACCGCACATAAAATGTGTGTGAAAATGAATGAATATTTCCTACTATGTGATGAATCTGAGCAGCTATATAAGGAAATCCCGTCTCGCCTGAGGACATACAAGTGCTTGAGTATTGCATTTCTTGTAACATTATTTTATCAATATTATAGTCATATTATTATCATATGAGTTGAGTACTTACATTTTCCATATGCTGCCTATAGTTATTTTGAACAAGGCTATTTCAACTATACAATTAGTTAGCTGTGAAAGTAAATATATTTGGTAAAAATTGACACAGTTATGTACTATAGCGTCATGATCTGTGCTGCTGTGTGATTTGACCACCTGCATCATTGCACTTCTATTTAACGTGTGTTGGAAGTTGATCAAGGCGTTGGGTTAAAATGCTGTTTATTTGTTTTTTAATGTTTTCCTCATGTCTACTACGTTACGACTGTTTATCTGATCTAAGGTATCTTTCAAGGCCATGCACTGGATTTAGCATGAATAGTTTAAGTAAGCATGAGCTCGGCATTCCATAGATCCTCATATATTACAAACATGTAAGAAATGTTTAGATGTTTCAAGTTTGCTATGAGATTTCGTCACTTGATCTTTAAATTTTAAACTGACAGGGGAAAACTGGATAGACCGTTTCACTATCCACAGAAAATTTCTACAGTAAGGTGTTGCTTTTGGTGTTTCGGGCATTTTTATCTCCAGGATTTTAATCGCGTTGAAGACATGTTTTGCATTTAGGTCTTTTCGTTCATTCGTGGGGGAAATACTGGTCACTCCAGCAGATACGACATTTCTTTTTATTCAGTTTCGGTTGACCAAAATTGTTCATTCTACACAAGAATCTATAGACATTCGTTTCTCTGAGGAACTTTTCGTCAGGTAGCAGCACTATTATAATGTAAATATCCATTTAGAATTTATGATGTTCGTCCAATGATAAGTTTACGGATCCTTTCGAATTCAATCCCAATTTTCAGACCGGCGCCCGACTTTTCAACATTTTTCTGTTTTCCACAAATGGAGGAAGGCCAGATTCTGTGACTGTTGGAATTTCATCAGCTCTAAGAAGTTCTGAGAAGGGTTTTTGCAATAGACTTCGAAATTTTATTTGGTTAATTAAGTGACTTGTACAACAAGTTATTCACTGTCTAGGTAGATGCGCGAGAAAGATGGTCTGATTGTATGCAGCGAATATTGTTACCAGCAACTTCTGGTGCCACTTCCATCAAGACATTCGGAAATTCTTAAATTAGATTTAATTGAATATCTCTGTTTTCAATGTAGAGAGGATCTGATGGACCACCCAGTTTTAAACGCCGTTGGAAAAAACGAAAAATATACCATGACTTATCAAATAGGTAAAAATAAACACAGGAAAGCGCCGGCACATGTAAGCATGTCGAGTGATAGTGAACACTATCTACTAAACGATAGACACACAAATCCAAAGATATGAAATATAGAGATTATATATACAGTAATTAGACAGTACTATTTGTACCCAAATATCAGCTAAAGTAACAACCAGCATCTTAAATTAACTCCAAAAGCGTAAAATACAACGACTTCGCGATCTCTCTCTTGATTAATCATGTGAACGTTTTTACCTATAAAAGAATTAAATTATAGGTTTCCACAACAAAGAATTACAGGTTTGTGAATTTTACTGTTACTAAACCTTTTATATGTCTTTTTTTTTTTTAGCAGATTCCAACATCAATCATAGAATACATAATTGAAGTTGCTTTTTTAGAGGGGATATGGAGTGGTCGTTTACTCCACATAGCAATACGACTATCTTATATCTACTAGCGAACCCAATCAATCAAAGCAGCAGTGGAAATGGAGGATATCAAGCGACAAATCATATTTCCAAAGAAGCCGAAAAGGAAAGTAATATTCCAGTCTGTTGTTGACAGAAGAAAACCCAGAAGGCATCCTACGATAGTACCAAGTATGGCATACAGTGACCCGATGATTCTTTTCAGCATCTCCCTTTTGTAGGTAGATTCCGGTATCTTATCTTGTTTCCTATCATCCTTCACTTTGTACATTTGGTAAATACTACAGATTTCCAAACCTACAGAAAATGCAAAGGAGTATTGAACAATTTTCAGACTAATAAGAAAAATCTTCACTGCAATATCATACAGAAATCTTTCCGGCTGGGAAACATGCTCGAGCGGGATTCCATAATTTGTGCAAAACCTTTCTAAGTAGACATCACAAACACCTCGTGGAGTCGCTGCTTTTGCTGTTGGACGAAATTTCTTAAGGATTCTTGAAACCCATGATGTCCAAGTCTTCGAATTCATATTTATCTTTTCTCTTACTTCAGCAACAGCTATTCTAGTGAGTTTCCTCGAATAATAAGAAGTGATGAAACTTGCCAAAGCTTTAAATATAGTTTCTTTCCACTCGCAAATTAGTATATCTAAACAATCTCCCTTTACTTTTTGTGTCAAAGTAGCTATAGTCCACTGGTCTGAATGCGAAATCCCTGTCAATATGTATGAAACAAGGTGCTCGCAGTTGTTGAATGTGACATAGTACCTTTTCTCTCCTTCTCTTTTCAGCCATCTACTCCATGCTGTAGCCATCTCCTCCACTTCTCTAGGATAGTCGTCTCTCTCAATTATACTTAAACCCGTTTTAATATCATCTTTGATATTATCACTGGAATATGGATCTCGCCTTGCTCTTCCAACACCACCTTTCGCTAAGGCTGTGTGATAGTTCCCCGTAAAATGTATTCTTTGACAAGATTGGTTTTCCCAGGTGTGACCAAGTAATATGAAATGATGGTCATATCCATTTCGAACGACTTTGCAATGCTTCAAGGACAGGTTTTCTGATTGTGTGAGTAGGATCAGATGGTTCAGATCGGTTATCTGGGTTTCCTCTGTTGGAGGCTGCTGCATCTGTCATCAAGAAGATAAACAATAATTGTAAAATATCAAATGATATGCAGTCGTATGATATCAATGCATGATTGACACCAGAATAGGAATTGATAGTTTTATGTACATACTGTTAGACCGTTTAAGAGCAAAATAAATACAGATACATTTTTCATTTGCGGTGAGTTATATAAACATTGTTGAAGCAATAGATATCGTACAACAAGGCAATAACTTGAACTGTATAATAAGGTTGACACCATTGCTGATGGATTGTAAACCATAATTTTTCTAAAAGGAAGATTTACCATGACGTCAAACAATGGGCGAGTTGGCATATACACATAGATATAGAACATAGAAAGGATTCTGTTTTAGAATATTTCTGTTCTAGATTGAATTTGAAAAACTAATTACGTAATAGATGTAATATAATTTCTTTCCATGGGATATCATTTTAAAACTACAATTTTCATTTGTAAACAAATATGATAATGATAAAGAATGCTAATATTCTCCTTTAACGTGCGCAACGACACAGTGATCATAGGTATTCAGGTACATCAAAGTGCGTGTGGATGTGTAACTAAGTTCACTTACAGTATAACTATCATTCTATGTTTTAAACTAAACGCCTATCAAAAATCTTAATATAAAGTTAGAATTCATCGTTGAATAGATGAGGTTCGAAAACTGATGATGATTTTTAGTAAAGAATTTCACAAATATGTGGATCTCTCTCTCCACCATTGCTTTTCAACTGACCAACATTTACAAAGTGGTTTGGCTTCAGAAAGTGTACAGCGTCATAGGTAAACCGTATTTAAAACTTTGTTAAAAATCTGTCATGTCATAATCCTAAAAAGAAATCAGTATTATTTTGTTTCTGACAAATTAAATATGGACATAACTGAATTTCACATCAATTGGAGAATATTGAAATTTTGGAGCGGAAATAGCTTCTGTAGCACATAATTATTTGGTTCTTCTTGGAATAGCGTAGTATAAATACATACTATCTAATGCTGACAAGATGACATCGAAATTCAATTCATTTTGTCAGAACTAAATATATTGGTACATGAGGTGCACAATTTAGAATTTACCAAACCGGCAAAAGTATAAAGATGGATAAAAAATACTGGATGTACACTTATCTAAGGTAATTTGTTGATCTAGTATGCATCAAGAAGGGAATTATAAATAATCCATTTTCAGAATAAAAATGGAAAGGTTTTGAAAAGGTGAAGATAACGGACACTGATCAATCTCATAACTCCTATAAGGAATACAAAATTAATAGTTGGGGGAACACAAACCCCTGGATACTAGTATACCAGAGGTGGGATCAAGTACCTAAGAGGAGTAAGCATCACTTGTCGATCGGTCATATTCGCCGTGAGTCTCATGTCTTGATCAGATAAACGGAGCAATCCGTAGTCAAAATCAGTATGTAAAGAACAGCCCAACAATTAATTGATATGAATTGCATTAGACAGCATTTGACCCAATGACAGGTTGTATTGGCAAACTATATAGTTATAACGACCACAAATTTTACGAAATGTTGACTTCAAACAAAACTGTTGAAATCCCTGTAATATCAACATGATTTTATTAGCCTGTCTAGATTAAAAAACTGATCATACGCAGAGCAAGCTCTGGAAGTGTTTTTACGATTCAAGCTGAAATCATGTAATAAAACCATATTACGTTTGGACTCTGATAATGTATATATAATGAAATAGTATTTCCTTATGATAAAATTCATCTTCAATTAGTGCATTAGTAAAGAGACCACAAATTCTTTCTCGCTGTGGAATACTAGACCATCAGATACTGGGGCACGATGATTTGTAGTACTAAATTCCTGAATTTCATTTGTAAGACATTTATCTTCACACTCAGTGGAAGAATAGTTTTCATAACTAATAACGGAGCTTTAATTATCAAAATATATTCAGGGATACTTATTGTTACTATTGTTTTCCAATATTTAATAACAAGCACTTTTCTCTTTTTCTACATTAAAAAATCCATAGAGCTGAACTTTGAAAGAAGTGTTCTCAAACTAAAACAAACATGAACGGTACATGTATCTTCAATCATATTCATAATCGTGTGAAGCTAAAAGTGAAAGTAAGACTGGAATCTCCGGTTAGATATGATGTTGAGGATAAATATACCTTTAAAAATATGATATTTATTTTGACAATAAATATATATGCAAAACAAAACAAAGACACAGGTCTCTATGAACTATGGCCGTGTACAGGAAGTAAATACAACGCTCAGGTCATATACATTGTTAGGTTATTTAAGATATAAATTTTGGTGAAAATTATATTACCAAACCTTGAACGGTACTGAAAAAATTTAAAACACACAATGCACATACAATGAAAGTTGCCGCTCAGTTGTTGGAGTTTACAAAATTACCACATATCACCAGAGAAATCCGCAAAACTCCACTATATTGGGATTCAATAGCAAACTGCAACAATGGACACTTGACTAGTGATAAAGATCTGCATACAATGTTTAGTACAGTGATCTGGAACATTTACAATGAATGATCAAAATTTGTTTGGATAGATTAAAAAAACCCCAAAACAATTCTGTTGAATGAAAAATGTTTTAGCGCTTGTGTACTGCACTGGATCAAATGTGAGAATCATTTTGTATGGGCACTTAGGCTTGCGACAATGATAAGTCATTCCAACAATGTTGACAGGTGACGCTGAATGACATTAATTTACAATTAATTTTAATCTTAATTCTCATCTTTGCAACACATGTAAAATGGTCTTTTCAGTACCTCTTCAATCACGTATAATAAAATAACAACCGAATACTTGAAATTTGAAAGGTGACTTACAGCTCATTTTTATTTCTTGTATACATCCTTCATTGTTTCTGTAATATCGTATCTTTAGTACAGAATAAAATGTATTTTATGATATAAGACGTTTTCGATTTCAACACCGAAATGAATTTGCAAATATCTGAAACTTTAAAACATGTCATTGAAAATATGAAAGGAAGGGCTATACATGATAGCATATTTCCTGGTCTTTGTAATACTCAAAAATTTTTGAGTTGAAAAAAGCGAATTCTTATTAAATTTCAGAAAGCATACGTTAATAAATTTCTTGATATTTACAGTCCCTTGGATTTCACGATATCACAGTGTCATAATTTCCCAATTTTACGCAAATTAAGTAAATATGTAATTATTTAAAACAATTTTTACAGAAAACAGAAAAATATTTTTGTATTACTTTGGTTTACTGGAAAGACAATTTAAAAAAAAATGTCCAAGCGTGAACTCGACATTATCTTTTATGTTAAATCGTCATCGAAACGATCGTATCTATACTTTCATTAGACTTCTCTTTTAAATCCTTACCAACTTCGTCAAATTGATAACAAAAACATAATTGCTATGAGATCTTCAATCTAAATAAATTTTGCTTCTATAAAATATCAAAACGAAAAAGTGAATTATTTTCACTCTGTTTAAAAGTTCATAGATAGGAAATATAGTACTGTTTTTGATTAGCGAACGTGAGCAGTTGTTTATGTTATCTACTATGACGTCATGAACAAGTGAATTTTCTTTCTTTTCTATCAAACCAGCTTTAGGAGAGAGACAGAATACTAATCACGTGATGTTGCAGGGTATGTCGGAATAATGCCTGTAGTCACTTTACTAGCTATGACATCATATCCTACATGTAGTAAACTACGGTATGTTTCGTAGTAGGCTATGATATTATAGACTAAACTACATAACGTTTCTGACTTCTCCATATGAATGAAAAATTCTTGAGCGGAATGTTAAACAATATACAACCAACGTAACGTTTCGTAGTAGGCTATGGCATTAAAGCTGTTTGTACAAAGTTATTCATAGTGACAGGGCTCTCAAATCCGATTGAATTAGAAAATCGCTCAGGCGTGAGTTTTTCTTATTTTTCTGGGAACTCTCCACCAATTCCCCTAAAAAATACATTCAGAATAATTCTGATTTCTATAGTATCTTGGAAAATTCTTAATCATTGATAAGTATTGAAATATCGTTTACGCACATATTATGTCTGACGTGTTTCATACTAATTGACCATTCTTTTCCTACTAATTTTGTCTACGGATCATTTTTTGACCTGGTCAAGATAGAGGACTGACGGTGGGTGTGACCGGTCAACAGAGGATGCTTACTCCTCTTAGGTACCTGATTTCCCTTCTGGTATGTCTAGGGGTCAGTATTTGCCCTAGTCTTATTTTTGTAGTCTTTCTAGGATTTATGAGATTGATCACTGTTCGTCACTTGTTTATGATAAAAGGCAATCATAGTTGTTCGAGAGCACACAGTTAAATGTCGCTGTAGTTTTAACTTGAGGCCAGCTTGAGTACTTCATATTTCCACGAATAAAACTAATTTATTTCATGTGTTTAGAAAAAACACCAAATTGTTTAAATCAGATAAATGTGTTTGTGAAGTGAAAACTGGGCTTTAAGTAGTAACTATTCATATACCTATTATTGATTACGATTTGCTATTGCCCACAAACTCTGGGAAGATATCAAAAAGTATTAAAGTGGTATCTCTTCCATATAGCTGTGTGAATTTCAGACTGAAATTTATTTCAAGGAAATATAGAGGACCATGAAAGTAAAGTTTATTAGTTTTCACTGGTTTTCAGAAAAGGTAACTCTTTTATGCCCAGAACTTCCTTCAAGAGACTTCACAGATTTAGACAGATTGGTATTGCGGGTCTCCTATAGCACGGTATTATAAGGAATATTCATTTAAGAAATAAGATACATTTTTTAGTGTTATCGGGATATAACATGAAGTTGGTAACGTGATCAAATCCTATAGATTTGATCACATATCAACTTCATGTCATATCCCAATAACACTAAAAAATGTATCTTATTTCTTATATTTATATTTTTGTTTCGATTTGTGTTGTTATCATCAAGCTTCCATACTTGTGTAGGCAGACGATCGTACAACACAAGATATAATTCGTTAAAGTTTGATCGAATAAATAAATGGGAACAATACCTAGGATAATATAAAATATAAATATTTATGTTAGAAGGATTAAAAAAGATGAAACAAGTGTAAAATAAAGATAATTAAGAGCGTCAAGTTGAGAACAAAAAGCGTGGAGTAGCTACATCCGGTTAGTCGGTGATGGAGAAACGGTGGCAGTCTCCTACCTTATTTAAATTTGTAAATGGAATTGCTGAACATAAATTTCGACTGAAATTCAGAGGATCTAAGAAAGATGGCGAAGGATAGTTGGATCAATTTGATGTTAAGTTCTACGCCAGGTTTTTGAAAGGGAGCAACGGCATGTTCATCGTTTGGACTCGTGGTCGTAGTATTATACTGACAGATTAAGACGAAGTACAAATACGTTGTATTTTAAATTTTTCTTACTTCCAGCGTGTGTAAGAGAAAATAAACACAAACTGAACGAGACTTTTCGTTCAATCGAGAAATTTCTGTTGTAGGATTCAAATAAAGACTCGCAGCGGTGCCCTGACTTGAACAATCTTTCGTGCTCGAAACCAGCCTCGGTCATGGCGGTGATGGCTATTGCCCGGAAACAACAAGTTGTCATCATCACAAAGTAAATCTAATATTAGATTCCCATAATGTAAATATCAAAAACATCGTATAAATTCGCCATACTTCAGAAGTTGCATATGGTATTTTTAAAAGATAAAACAACTGAAAAGCATGGTGAATGTTTCTGTTTTACTCATTAATGAAATTCTTGTCTGTTTACAAAATAAATTATCTGTAAATTTTATGAAGCGTTTTATTTATTTTGTTTCCGTTATGATGTCAAGACAGGTGAAAGTACCTTGTACAATTGACTCAAATACTTTTGAAGCGGTGATTGTATTCATACGCAAGAAAAAATTCTGATCACGTGATTGACTTCATGTTATGGAAAATTGAATGTCAATTTTGTTAGTAGTGTCATATAAGGCAAAACATTGGCAAATGTAAATATTGAAAGATAATATTTACATGCTACTGTGCTGTCTATCGATAACGACATTTTGAAGGAAATTTAGCTTTTTTAAATGATATAAAGCAAATGCATCATCCACAACTAAAAAGAGAATATATGATTAACCATATAATAATACATTGATCATTTTAAAAACAGCGAGGTAGAAATCTGTGAACAACTTTTCCCAAGTAAATTACTTTGGGGAAAATACCCATTTTCTTTTGATTCTTAAAAATACATAAATTATGCTAAACAGTTTGCGACGTCATAATTCAGTAAAATATACATTGTTTGCGTGAATCTTTATTTGTCATATACATATAAGAAATGATTTAAATCTAAGAAGCATCCCACACAATGGATAAAAATGGAGCCATACTTTTACTACACGTACAGAGTCGTGACGGTGGTGTAAAACCGTTTCCATTTTCAGTTCATGTTTGCTACATCAAGTGAACAATTTATCAAATCAAGCTGCGTTATTAGTCATTAAACTGAAAGGATGTACAATAAAATAATGTGCAACTTTATTTTTGTAAATTGTATGCTGGAATAGAATGGATTTCTCGCATTGGGATAAAAACTCCCAATTCATTATGCAATATACAGGACTACAATATTTCCCTAAGCGTTCAGACGATCAGAAATTTATTACTTCTGACAACAGAAGACAGATAAAACGCTATTTAAATCCAGTTCATGTTGAAGTGCATTTGCCTTGACATTTTTTTTGCCATTTTTACAGTTCCTTACGTGTCACATGTGAACAAAGCACCAGGTACCTGACATCTTGGAAAAAAGTAGATGACGGTTACAAATAAATATCTTGTTGATTGAAAATTTAAAAGAAATTTTTCAAATTACATTTCATGAGGTCCACACCATAAAGTCAGCGACATACTCCTCAACATTTACTGTAATTTTCACTGAAATCAAATTTACACTCTATCAAGCACTGCTTTCTGTCAAATTCATTCATATACAAATAGTTTTTACAACTGTGCCTACATCCTGCTCGCTCTCTTATGTTCAAGGCCTTACACTCACAGGTCTCGTCACAGTTCCTAAATTCAGCTTCACATTTCTTAGAGCACGTCTGGAATTTCTTCTTGAAAGAGTTGGACATATAATCCTTCCTACAGTCCGTGTGACATTTTGATCTGTAAGGATAACACTCTTGTTCACACAGAGTTCTGTCCCCCAGAACACAGAGGATGCACAGAGAGATGGAGACAAAAAGTAAATGCATCTGCAAATTGAAAAAAGAAATGATTTTGGATTAAGTACAAAATACAAATGCCTACCGATCATTGGTGTACTGTTTGTACCAGTTTCTGCAATTTTGAAATGCGAAATAGATATATAGATCACAGTAATCACGACATTAAGAAAAATAATGGGCCTGTGATTTCGATCCTGCAGTAATAAGAAATAATAAGAAAGAACATGCTAATTAACATTGATATATCTGACACTAGAATTGCTTTGAACATATTTACTTCATTTCGCTCTGTACCAATATGTGTAAATACATATAAATTGAATGTATAATTCCTGAATTTGAAATGAGCTGCATGGAATTTCCAAAATTTTGATTACATTTAATTCATGCTCATGTTCTGAGCTTGAATTCAGTAAACTATATTGCTTATGTTATATACACGTATTTTCAGGTTCTTGAATGCTGTAAATATAATGTCGGCACATTTTATTTGTTTTTAATTGCTGTCTTTTTAAGAATTGAAATCTGGATGGTTAATTTTTACGAAAACCCTTTTGTTAAAAATGAACACAATGAAATAGACTAGTTATTCATTCAGCATCTAAACACCCATCATTATTCCAATATCTACTTTGATCAACAGCATTCAAAAGATTAGCCCAGTTACAAATTGCTCTATAACGAAAAGAATATTTGAAAAAATATCACCGAAAGATGGATTTCGTAAAATCTATGTAAATAATAGTTTCGATATGAATATATTCAACAGTAGCCTTGGATGCTGATTTAATGAAACATTTCTTTAATTATCTTTTATTTTCTAGGAGTTTTATATTCAAAATTATTTACAAAAATATGTACACTTGAACTTCAAAATATGTACCTTACCTTTAATCTGTTTGTCGAACTTCTTTCAGAGGTAGGATTGCTTGGAGCACAATAAATACGTATCGCATAAAATTATACGTGGGATACAGCGTATATGTCATATTCAAATAACATCATGTTTAAATCTGCAAAATTAAATACTGCCGTTTTGTGGTCAGATTGAGTAAATTCTCCGTGACATTTCTTTTTCCTTGATATGTCAAGATCCGGTGGTCTTTATTAGGCATTTCATTTTTTCCCTATTGTATTACCTATTTGATACTGTTGACATACGATTTTAGCTTGGCATATCAAAATTAGAATCATGAAGGCAATTAAAACTTGAAATTCAAATGTCTTAATTTTATTTTGACGTCACTCAACGAATTCTTTTGATGGGAGGGAAATAAAAAAAAACACGTTTCTGTGTTAAAAAAGTACTTAAAAAGCACAAGTTCCATAAGTAACGACTGCAATAACGCTCTTGCATAATGACACTGTAATGAAATTATTAAGGGGCCCGACATTGTTGATGCTTGAGAGTTTGACAATCATCATCACCATGCACACGATATTTAAAACAATTGTTGAACGATTAGGTAAATGGTTTCCATGCTTCAATATTCCTGCAATCAGATGCTAGGATAAGACTCTATGATTCAACGTCGCTAGGATAGACTCTAGCCATTCAGGATTTTTATTCTCCAGGATGCTAGGATAGACTCTTCATCTCCTAGTTGCTAGGTTAGGATATATTTTAAGTATCCAATATGCTAACATATCCAGGATACTAGGATAGACTCCAAGTATTCAGGCTGCTAGGATAATTTCAACGTATCAAGTATAAACTCTATGTAATGTGTCTATGTATACTAGGATAGACTATGACCCCAGGATGCTGAAATAGACATTGTATCCAGGATGCTAGATTAGATTCTATGTATTCAGAATGCTAGGTAGACTCTATGAATCCAGGATGCTAGAAAGATTAAAAGACTAAGAGGTTGGGACCGAAAGGATGCTAGGATGGATTCTTTGTCTCCTGAATGTTAAGATAGATTCTAGGTATTTAAGATACTATGATAGATGATGTATCCAAGATGCTAGGATACACTCATTGTTAGGATAAATTCTTCGTTTACTGAATGTTAAAATAAATTCCACGTATCCAGAATGATAGGACAGACTTTATGTATCCAGAATGATAGGACAGACTTTATGTATCCAGGATTGTAGGACAGACTCTGTGTATTCAGGATGCTTGATTCTAAGTATAACGCTACAATGACTCTAAGTGTCCAGGATATTAGGATAAACTTTAATTATCCAGAATACTGAAATAATACTATATATATCAATGATGCTAGGATAGGATTTATGTATTCAGGATTATAGTATAGTCTCTATGTATCCAGGATGCCAAAACAGATCATAAGTATCAAGGATAGATGTTATATGTCCAACATACTAGGATAATCTCTATGTATCCTGGATGCTAAAATAGGATAGGCGTAATGTGTCCAATATGGTAGGATATACTCTCTATACAGGATGCTGGGATAGACTATATGTATCCAGGATACTATGACATATTATAATTATGTCTTTTAGGAAACTAGGAAAAACTATGTCTCTAGGATACTAGGATAGACTTGTCGTCTCCACGATACTAGGATAGACTTACATCTCCATGATGGTTGGATAGACGCTAAGTTTTAAGGATGCTACGGTAGACAAATGCATCCAGGAAGCCATAACAGACTATTCCTCTTCAGAATGCAATAATTACACAAAACCAAAAATAAACTTTTTAAAGACTATAGGTAAATCGACATTAATTACTAGTCACGCAATCAGTAATACTGCGTGTTTGGCTTATCAACATTCATAACAACCCTTTTAAATACACCTACACATGATGTGTAGGTTGCGGGAATTATTTTTATGTGACCAGCCAAGATCAGGCGAATTAGTTGTAGTTACGTCCTAGGTATATATACACATTGAAGGTATGCCCAATAAGCATTAAACAGTTAATGTTTTCTGAAATAGACAGGGGTTATCCATTCTTTGATAGCAAAACCATGCTTCATCTGAAAGATGACGGTTTCTTTTTAGCCGTTGTTCACGTGTTGAAATGATATTATAGAAAGATTTTATTTGTTGTCTTAATAATAATATTAACAATGAAGAATTTGATTTCATGTTAAAAATCGTTTTCATTACTTATAGCAGGAATTTTTTTTTTTTTTTTTGATCTGTTATTTTTCAGAAAATAACAATTTCATTTCATGAAAAAAAAAATCAATATCAAATATCAATTTTTAAAAATGCATGTAATTTGAAGACGATGACTCGGTTATTGCAGGCTACAAAATTAGTATGTCTGTATTTGAATAGAATTTGGGGATTTTTTTTTATTTCTCTGAAAAGACAAAGGAAAAAATGAAACTGAATAGTTCATCAAGAAAAACAGTTGAGATTTTCTAAAACAATTTATTTGAAACGTAATACAACAAAGAAATAATCATTACATCTCATGATTATACATTATATTATGCAAATTCTTTGAGTTTTAAACACCATGAGGTTTGCATTTGACAGCACAATAACTCTGGTGTAAATTACATGGAGAAACACTTAGTAGATGATTTCGTTTTTTGCAAAATAAACGTAGAATGGATAGTTTACACTCTTCATTAAAATTTAATTTATGAAGGTTTTAGATGATATGCACAATTACAATGGAAATTAAACTGAGACCCTGCACCCGTGGCAATATTTCACGAACAGCTGCACGAGGACGTCAGACACAGTGTATGTACATGTTGATCAATAAATAAACTTAGATTGTACTAAGCAGCGGAAAGACTGGGCATGCGCTGTCATTACTGAGGTCGCTTTGACCATGCGGGTTAGAGTTTATTAGCACATGTTCTAACTCATGTCTTCTGTTGTCCAATTTTAGTATTTGCACCCCTCTGAATCTGATGTCTTCCCGTACAAGTCTTTTGAGCATCCTCATAATCAAATTTACATTCCTTGTGACAATGCGATCGGTCAAAGGAACTCTTGAAAGGAAATAAATCGCACGTCTTATCGCATCCTGCTTTTTCCCGGTCTGTCAAAGCCAAGCAGTCACAACGTGGGTAGCACATAAATGCTCTAACGTCACATTTTTCGGAACACATCAGGAATTTGGGTTTTGATAAATTTCGCCAGAAGTCTTTTTTACACTTTGACATACATTTGATCCTGATTGGATAACACGTATCTCTACAAGACTTCTTTTGTCTTCTTTGTGCATTAGTGAGAACTAGGTAGATAACTATCAAGGAAAAAAGCATCTGAGAAAAAAAAAAAATAATAAATCAGTACATGGAAAAGGATGACAACGTATTTTACATTTTATCCCCGTCTTCGATTTAAATATTTTTTCTCGGAAATGCCCTAGACTAATGTATAATCACCAAAAATATTATAATATCATTCAATCATGAGAAGTTGTAGCTTATTCAATTGAAATCTTCATAATGTGACTGAGTAATAATTTATAAAGAGTATTTAATATGATGATATTATAAACACTTACCGAAACGCCCCTTGTCGCAATAAGACCCATCTTCTGAAACAGACACAACACGTACTGAGCTACGTGGGTTGAAAACGAAGATATAAGAGCCGACTTCGTAATTAATATTCAATTATCTTATAATTTCCACCATTTAATTTAATAAGACGGCAATTACTGGCCCTAGTTTTTGTCAGGTAACACGGGACCTGTCATGATGATCATGTCAAGCAATTAATTCGGACGGAATTGTCTTAAATGTTAATTACTGACCACATCCAGCGAGGAAATTTGGCAAAATTGTAAATTAAAGTTATAGATCCGATGAATGCACCAGACAATCCTCTGTGATTTGAGTGTCGATGGAATGAAACCTGGACAAATAAGCTGGATGTTCTTCAGTAATACCAGGTAATAGATCCAAATAATATTAAATATGCACATTACATCATCGGCTTATTCCAAGAGAATATACAGAAATATCGAAATCGACTGACATTTATATCACAAGGGGTCAACATGAACATGGAATTTGACAGTTTACTTCCATACAATCATACATAATTACTGAATGAATAACCCGATCGTACCTTTCACGATTTGAACCTAAATTAAAAGATATGACACATAGAAGACATTGTTAATTGCTCTTTTTTCTTACATTCATGCACCAAAACCTGTCAAAATCGGAATTACGCAAAACAAAAGCAATGCTATTATTATCATTATTTGTAAAGAATTTTTGGCAATATCACGTTTGAGAACAATCAATTATATGACGTTTGGAATGTAGACAGTTCTAAGTATACTCTGAAGTAGTATTATCAAAATTAATTCATGTAATGAAATCTGTACATAAAAATCATTTATCTCGTTCACTAAATTACCGTCCTTCCGACTCAACAAAAAACTTTTACAGTTTTACTTTTCTAAGATTCTAACATTTAAATCTTACCCATGCAATAAAATCTACACCATAAAAGAAAGAATAAACGAAATAAATAAATAAAATAGAATAAAATACCCCCCCCCCCCCCCCCCCCCCCGGTAATTGCAAATGGCGAATTGGTATTTTTAGGAATAAAAATATATATGTTAAAGTTACTTGTTTTGTCTTTCTGTTGCGATGTCAAGAACGTACGAATAGCTAAAGAGGAAATAGTATCGTCCTTTACCATGAACGACACTCTATGTGTTCGCAACGTCACTTGTGGTAACCAGTCATTTCAGCATTTGTTCCAGATGCTTCCATGACGTCACATTTAAAAGAAATAGTTTTCAGAGCAAAAACGCAAAAACTCCAGAATCGCGTCATCAATAATCTCAGTGTCATCAATAATCTCATAGAAACATTTTGTAATCGCCATTGGTGGAATTGCTGGTCTCTGTCCATCTATAGCCTTACAGGACGGTAATTCATCGTGAGCACATAGTAAACGTTCCGGTCATTCACCTGTTCCATAGAAATTAATTGTTTCATTGTACAGTAATATGTAAGTAAGTACAAATAGTTTATTATACTGATATGGGTTGTACATGTAGCATATTCTGTAAATAAATATAGAAAAAATCCGAACTATTTGTCATATGTAATACATTTATAACGTACGGTTTCTACAGAACATAGGCAGTCTATAATTATAAGATGCATATAAATATGTAGCAGTTGGTCGAGGAAAATTCTTAATATGAGTTTTGGTAAAATCCAAGTCTCATGAAATCGTTGAAGAATTACATCGTACACTGACGAACCTTAACGTATGTTTGATGGATTTCACCTTCTCAGCGTTAAGCGAACAAATGGGAAAAATCCGATAAGGTATGGTCTTGTAATCTTTTTAATTGTGTAAATTTTTATAGCATATATTTTGGTTGGTTGATTATTTATTCTTTAACGTCTGGAGAATTTTTCAGTTATATGGAGTCGTTACCATTGCCGGTAAAGGACTGCAAAATTTAGGTCTATACTCGGCGCTTACGGCCTTTGAGCAGGGAGGGATCTTTATCGTGCCACCCCAGCTTTCACACGGGACCTCGGTATTTGCGGTCTCATCCGAAGAACCGCCCCATTTAGTGGCTTTTTATGACAAGTAAGGAGTAATGAGGACCAATTCTAACGCGGGTCCCACAGGATTTTGGTAAAATGATGTTGAATTTTCAGTAGAGACGAAGTTTTAGAAGTTTCCCTATGCTCGTTAAGCACAGGAATGTGAATAGCCATACCACGGCTAAAATTTGCACGGTAATTCAGAAGTAGATCTCACAATACAGATTGTAAACTGTAGATGATCTTATGCATTGCTGCATAGCTTCTCCGTCGTTAATTTCTCATATTTATGTAGCAATATTTCATTATTATCTGCATATGGTGTTTATGTATTTCAACTGATTCGATACGCAAGAGCTTGTTCTGCGTATGGTCGGTTTTAAATCGAGGCAGATTACCGACAAATATGTTGATGTTACAATGATTTCCACAGTCTCGTTTAACGTCAGCATTTCGCAGATTCTATGGTGGTTATAACGATCTAGTGTGTCAATACAACCTGTCATTGTGTTAAATGCTGTCTGACATGTTTCATACGAATTGAGGCCGTTCTTTGCACAGTGATTTTGACTACGCATTACTCCATTTACCCTATCGAGTTACATAATTCACAGCGGGTGTGATCGGTCGACAGGGGATGCTTACTTCTTCTAGACACCTGATCCCACCTCTGGTATATCTGTCCAACTCTTAATTTGTATTCCTTATAGGAATTATGTGAAATTGATCACTCTTAGTCATCTTCACCTTTTCATCATCATTCACTGTATCAGTATAGGTGATTAAATACAGATGTACATTATGAAAGAACATGGGAGATAAATGTAAAGTACACCCAGATTCAATTGCCATAATGAATTAAATCACTTGAATTTATTATTGTGTGTATAAATATTTCTGTAACATTGGCGATTGATTGATTGATTATATGTTGTTTAACGTCTCGCTGGAGAATTTTTCACTCATGTGGAGACGTCACCATTGCCGGTGTAGGGCTGCAAAATTTAGGCCTATGCTCGGCGCTTATGGCCTTTGAGCAGGGAGGGATCTTTAACGTGCCACACCGGCTGTGATACGGGGCCTCGGTTTTTGCTGTCTCATCCGAAGGACCGCCCCATTTAGTCGCCTCTTACGACAATCAAGGGGTACTGAGGATCTATTCTAACACCCGGATCCCCACAACATTGGTGCCATACAGTGATATTTTACGCTTGCATCATGTAGTTAGTTATAATAAATGATAACCCACCTATTCATAATTTTTATGAAGATAATTTGACATTCAATATTTAATTTGCATCATAAATGTCTATATCAGTTAAATGTTTCTTTCATTTTTCTGGTCATTAATCTATCCAATTCACTATATCAACATATATTTGTCAATACAATAAAGGTTATATTATACAGATAATTATACCGACAATTGATGATAAATATTTGAAGCCAAAAGGAAATTAAAATATTTGCCAACAAATATCAGCTCGTGTATATAGTGACTATGACAGATACTCTTGTGTCACATTCAAATTCTGATAGTACTTAAACGTGACTCACCAAGAAGGTTTCGTCGCCTTAAAGGTCCATAAACTTGTCAAATTAGATAAGCTGTCTGAACAAAATAACACACAACATTTTTCAATTTATTTCATTCAATGAAAGGAAGCTATAAATCTGCCCTACTCTATATACATACATGCAGCGAGAAGGACAAAAACATCATAATAGATTTAATCCATGACACATTTATAAAATTTGCCTAAATATACGAGAAATATTTATGATAATTCATAATGCACGGCTTTTGCTCTCCATTTTTGGATTGCTGAATTAGACTTTGAAGGTTACAATAAACATGGACTTTTCCCCTGTTATTAGAAGAACAGAAGATGTTTCTAATTAATTTCTAGAAGTGTATTAAATAGTAAAGGATTTAGTTTGATACATGTGTAGAAACATAGCTTATATTTGATCAAATTCATTTGATAATTTGAAACCTTTCTTATGCACGAATGATTGTTTGCATTTTGATACATGGAAAAATATTCAAAACGTTCAGAATACTTAGCAATGTTTGTATAACAAACGCTGCATATATCGATCCTGATGTCATTCTGCATAATAGGATGTAAGTATAGTGCTACTTGTGCAGGAGTTTTCTAATTAGTTTCCTGAATCTTAAATATGATTATGAACAGGCGAAAGGTAACGAACAGTGGTCAATCTCATAAAACCTATACGAAATACAAATTAGAGAGTTGGGCAAACACGGACCCCTGGATATATCAGAGATGGTATACAAATTAAGGTGCCTTTGGTTTCCGCTATGCAAAATTGCAAAAAAGAATTAATCAAGGCGTCATGCTCTCATTTGTTGCATGGAATGATGCTATTTTGATATTTTTTGGTTAAAAAAAATTCCTACCTCAGCTTTTGAGTACAACGGCAAAGACTGCTATGACTGTGTAGATACTGGTTCAATATCGAACCCACGCCGACTAGAAGTGAGAGGCCTTGTGATTTTGAGCGCAATGCTCTAACCACTCGGCCACGGAGGCCCCCATATATATATATATATATATATATATATATATATATATATATATATATAACACTTAAACTATCCACTTGAAATTTTTAATATCAATTTAAAATTTGAAAGGTTTTGGAAAGGTCAAGGCGGAAGGATTGTATAATCCAAAAGCTTTAAATTTGTACGATTTTTCATTTCTGTTTCTTCTAATATATTTTCAATATTTGTACACCTAAATGTGTATATCAATTTTGTATTTGTTTTACTAGTAGTAAGGACTTTAAATTAGTCAATTCATTAAAATGGTTGGAAGTTTCTTCCAAACAGAATACCAGTTCTTTAAAATATTTACATCAATTTACCTGAACGTTTGTATGAACCTTCATTTATTCGACCGATAATTACAAAAATTGGATTTCCCCCACTTTCTTAAGTATCATTTTAAATTTCCAGGCAACGCATTGTGTAACTTGTATGCAATTTAAAAAAAAATGACAAAACGTCTAGTATGTTATTCCAAACTATCAAATTATTATTATATAAGAATAAATACTGAATTTTCAGTATTTTCAAGACAAAAGGTCATTATTTATTTCCAATTTACTAGGTTAAATTGATTAAAGAACTTTAGTGTGTATTTTACTGATGTAATTATTGATTTGTGTTGCTTTACGTTTTGTGGAGATAAAAAAACAAAACTAGTTTATTCCCATAAAATTTAAATGCAAAATAGTTAAGTTTAATGCTCAATAACAAGCACTAAGTTACCTACTTTTTTTTTTACAATTCCCCGTCAATGTAGAAATTAAAAATTCATTTCAAAAGATTGACATCTTAGGTATATCATTGTAGTTGTTTTAGAAGAGAGGTTAATCGTAAATGAAATACAACTCTGTCTAAAAATTGATAAATAATCTCATTTAACTTGTTAATTTTTGGTTTCTTTTTTCAATGTTTTACATGATGAATAAACAAAAGAGAAGATTTGATGAACATAAATAGAGATCATAGAGGTTAACTACTGTAAAATAGCTATATTTGTGGGACCCAATTTTCGCGGATTTGGTAATGCTTATGTACCAATATTTTAAAACTACACCGAAATACACAACTGATGCTATGTACATATATACACCATACATTCTGGAAAAAGAAAACCATAAAAACAGAATGTCTACATATTATTATCGACTGTTACACAGAGCAATAGAATAACGCCTGTTCTGAAACACACACACACACACACACACACACACACACACACACACACACACACGGATTCTCCTCTGATCTCCGGAATCTGCAGTTTTTATGTCATGACCTGTGGTCAGCAATGGAGACACATATTGTATATACTTTTGCCTTTTGTGTGCGTGCCCCCCCCCCCCCCCCCCCCCCCCCCCCCCCCCCCATATTCCAGTAGGCAATTCTTCTAAATTTCAGTTGCTGGTTCCAGAATTGGATATGCCGTTGTTATGTGCTCGTTTTGTTGGGATCCGTGTCAGAATTTTCTCCAGAAGGTATCGGGATAGGATTCGCATCTGTGATGTTCAACAGATATTGTTGCAATATCTTATTGGTCATGGCGATAAACAGCACTCACTGGTGTGCATGATTGTATCAAATCCTTAATACCTGTTAGATTGTTTTGAAATTTTATTTGAAATTTACAGCATTCCATATTGTAATACATGCGTTTTATACAGTAATCCAACATAAGATACATGCGTACTAACAATGACGAAATGAATTAAAACGGTTATCTTCACACTTCCGTGCAGAGATCCGATGTGAAGGAGTTTCAATTCACGATTTTTATCTCCATCCATTCTATTTAAATGTTATGGGTAAGCTATATTGCACCGCAATTTGTTTTATTTCTAAAACTTATTTCTTATTTATAAAACCTATCCAAAATAGTGATGAAAAAATGAAGCAAACTGAAGCAAAAGATGAAACCAAAACATCTCGAATAGATGGAGGAAGTCCTTTCCAAGAAGAAGGAGAAGAAAGAAATGGATAAAGGAAAGTCAATATAAGATACTCAAATGGTACGAAAATGCATTAAAGCACTAGTGTATAAATATTAGGTATAACGACCCCCCCCCCCTCCCCCCTCCTTCTCCCTCTGTTGCGATATAAATACCAACATTTTTGACAGTCCTAGAAATGCAGATTGAAACATATATTGTTGTATTCATCGCTGTTAGTTCAAATTTCATTGGCTGAACTAAAGTTAATGATATTGCTCGTACTGGAAAGAGTTACCACCGCGCCTGATACCAGCTGTCACTCTGATGTAAATGGCATGTTAACGGATTTGATATCTTTGAAGTTTCTACATTTAAAAAGCATCACAAAGATTAAATGTATCCTGACAATTCAAATTTAGAATTTTCCTTTTGTTGACATTGTAGAACGACAGCGGACCCCAAAAACAATCATATTTCTATGTGCATTTTAGACCGATTTTGAAATTAATTGATTGATGACCGTATCTTTTGTACATATCGTTATATAATACGTTTATGCATTTCATTGAACATATCTACTGGGAGTGTGATAAAATCCAAATGTGGAGTTTTAAGTTATCCATTTAGGAGCACTATAGGATGGGTCTCTGTAAAATACTAAATTAAATGAAAGGGAAACGAAACAAACCGAAATCAAACGACTCGAATATCACACGAAAATCACAGATATGAAACGAAAAGTACGAAATCAAAATAAATCTAAACGAAATTGTAATTGAGAGACGAGATGAAATATAAAGGACTAAGATATAAAGATAGCAATTGATAGCGATTACTTCAGGGTGGGGTATTACAATGACTGAAAAAAAAATACAGTGGACTCTTTCTCCATTATTTGTAGGAAGGAAGTACCACTGAGAGTATGTAGTTGTGCACTACCACCAGGGTCGAATCCAGGTAGTTAAGAGGCACAGATTTGAAGTCGAGCGCTTCACTGAAGCGCGAAAGGAGTGATGAGTGGGGGGGGGGGGGGGGGATGAGGGATTCACCCCTCCTGCAAGTGGTCGTCCGTGGGGTGGGGCGAAAGGTTTTTGCAACAGACGCAAAATCTCAAAATGGTACATTCTAAGAATATTTTGTATGATCTGTGCGTAAAGGTGAAAATGAATGATAAAATGCCCATAATAATTAAATCCACAAAACATGATTTAACTACCTTCATTAACAGCACAACGTTCATGAGATCCCTTAAAACATTCAACGACAGTGGAAAGACCTCCATTTTCTAGTCATAATAAATTCAGTAACCGCATAAACATAGGCGGATCCACAAATTTAAAAAGCAGCCGGTTCAACCATCATGTAATGAACCTAAAGCTACCATAGGTAGCTGACCAAGTCTTTTAGCGACAAGAGGGTAGAATGCTGGAGCCCCCCCCCCCCCCCCCCCCCCAAAAAAAAAAAGTCACTGCAATCTGGGGGCAACTCCGAAAGAAATAAATAAATGAAAAAATATTCAGCAACTTTATAAAGATCCATTGGCAAAACCTGCTTAATGATTTTTAAGTGGTGCCGGTGAATTAAAACTCATACTTTTGAATCTTCGTTGGCATAGAACGTACGTGTCACAATCTGATAAAAAGAGAGTTATCTCGCTTTGTACATGTATGTAATTGCTATGGAACTAGTAGACGTTTTAAAGACTTCTCTTTCACTAGAATTCATGTTACTCTATCATAAAGTTAGAAAGGTTGTATATGATTGAATGAGTTGGATGATTTCAAAATTTTGAATAGAGACACATCAGACATTTATATGATAAGCAAAGGCGAATTAATATCTATGATTACTCCGTTTTTTTAAGACAAAGATATTGGATGTACGGCGGTTGTGACCGGTCAGCACGGGATACTTATTCCTCCTAGGTACCTGATCCCATCTCTGGTGAGTTCATATTTACCCGGAACGATCACATTACCGCCATTTAGCAAGAAATTACAACTCATAACCGCTACAGTTCACCTCGATTTCCGGTTTACCAATAACAAGATTGACAATTACAACTCATTACCGCGACACAAACAAACCTACCTGCGAGGTGTATCATAAGTACTCATGATACGGAATATGAATTCCAACTCACTCACCATGTAGACATTTTCTAAGTCGAGTTTTATGTTTTATGTTTTCAATGTCTGCATGCTTCGCTTTATGTATGTCATTTTGCTTTTTACGTTAGTGATGTCGGTCAAAAACTCCCTGGAACTTGTGTTGTATTGTTGTGTTTACATACCGACATTAAACAAATCTTATCTCGCGAGATGTGACTGTATTTAAATAATTTGAGTGGCGGCTGTTGGCCCGTGCTATCGATATATGTCCTGCCTCTCTTTCGCCAGGGCTTACTTGTTAAGTGTTTATCTGTAGCGTCGTCAAATGTATGTATAGCATTCATCGTAAAAAACACTGAAGTGGTAGTATACTGCAGAAAATAGTTAGGAATCGTTTGATAAAGTTTTAGGTAGATATTTTTAGTGAAATACCACATATCATGGATTGAGAAAACTTTACTAGAATCCTTTCACTCTATGCTTCTTCACAATGTGCAAGTGCCCATGAGCCGCACGATAAAAATGTTGTACATTTTGGTAGTTGTGAAGCAGACAATCAGTCAGCTCACATCACTACATTTTTGATAAAGTGAACAGCGATTGAACGTGACTTAAGTATGTCACCACAAAGATGTCATTTACAGGCCAATGAACGCAATCAAGAAATTGGAATGCTTGAGGCTGCTTAAACCTAGCGAGATGTCGCTATCCGGTTTGGTGTGTCCCAGATTGTCATCTCTAGACTCTGAACACGATTTCAAGGGACTGGTACAGTCAGTGAGATGCTATGGAGTGGGGGACCACGTGCCACAACGCAACGCCAAGACCGGTACGTCGTAAAGTTGGCCCAGAGACAACGTTTTCAACTTGCACAAAGACTGACTCGTCAGTTTAATGTCGCCGCAGACCTGCACATTACGTCCCAAACTTTGAGAAGCAGACTTCATGCAACTAATCGCATGGCTTACAGGCCAGTAGTGCGATCCAGACTTCTCTCACGTCATCGACAAGCATTCTTGAAATTGTACTGTTCACGGATGAGTCCTGATTCTGTAAGGACTTCCACGATGATCGTAGGCGTGTGTGAATAGAGGCCAGACAGGGAAACAGCCAGGCATTAGTGACAGAACACAATCGGTTTGAGGGTGGCTCTGTGATGATTTGGGGTTGGATCTCTCTGGCGGGTCGCAATGACATGGTAGCCATCAGGAACGGCGCACTAACAGCTCTCCGATACAGGGATGAAATTCCTCACCCAGTTGCCAGTCTGTTTGCAAATGCAATCGGGCCAAATTTCATTCTGGGTGGATGATAACTTCCGTCCCCATCGTGCTCATGTGGTTCAGGAGTATCTACAAAGGGAAACTATCCAGCGTATGGAGTAACCTGCTGTCTTACCAGACCTGAATCTAATCGAGGATGTGTGGCTTTCACAACGTTCAAACCAACTACAGACTTTGAATGTCGTTGAAAACGCGCCGAGAGAGGAATGTTCTGTGAAGTTCAAGTTGTGTTTTATGCCAGACGTCTTCACATTTTTCAGTGACATGTTGTTTTGTGCACTATGACCCCAAAATATCAATTAATGAAATAAAGATAAATGATGTCATTATTTGTGTTTCATATATTCTGCCATGTACGCACAAAGGTTTAGTTTTAATCAATGAAATAGTCCATGATCCCTAACTTATTTTGTGCAGTATATACGATACACGCATTGCTTCGAGTTTCACAACATCCGGTGTGTGTGTGTGTGTGTGTGTGTGTGTGATTTTTTTAAATTTTAAATTTAAAGCAGTAAATAATTTTTAAAACAAAATCTTAGTTTTCAACATAATTATATCAAATTTGAGGTATCTATTTTAAGAATAATAATGTCTTTCTTTTCTCTAGCTGTATGTACCTAGATTTTATAATTGTGTACTCGTAAATATGCCAAAAATACCATGTGTATAAATAAATGTAACGGAATAAGTATGTTGCTCAGTAGTTAGGACGTCCTAATTTAAGGTGTTACTAAGATGTTGTCGAGATACATCCTAAGACGTATCCTAAGTTGATCTTAGGATGTTCCTAACCCTTTTCCTGAGTTATATCTTAGGACACATCCTATGACATATCTTAGGACAGTTTCCTGAAAATTTCTACAATCTCACAACTCCTATAAATAATACAAAATTAAGAGTTGGTCAAACACGATTCCTGGATATACCAGAGGTGGGATCAGGTGCCTTGAAGGAGTAAACATCCCCTGTTGACTGGTAACATACGCCATGAACCCTATATCTCGATCAGGTAAACGGAATAATAGAAGAAGAGTGATGTGATTTAGTTAATCAGCTATGGCGAAACAGTGTCGTTGGCCTACTTAAAGTTTTAAACGCATTTGAACACAGATTTCAACAGAAATGGGAGATAGTAGTGAGTTGCCTTCCTCCGTTTCCCGCTAGACGGAGATACTTGTCCCGGTCCAAGAACACATTGTTTACATTGGATGCGAGATAACGGCAGTAAAGTTTAATATTAATTTCTTCGTTTAAAATTTTCACTCGGTATAGCGGACTTTGCAAAAGAAATTATCATAAAGAACTACAAATGTAATTTAATTAGATTAGTGCAGCTTAAAACCTATAGGCGCCTGTGTCGAGGATATTGCAGTATAAACTATACTGAATCGCAAAAGAAACGTCGCAACATTAACAATGATTTAAAATTTCAAAGATTGTAGCAAATTTGTTAATATTTCGGATATCTGTTGTTTACATTTCTCTATTGTATGACTTGCTACAATCGCTATTTTTACGGTTGAACGCACCTTCATAAAACATAAAACACTGTCGTGAAGCATCTTTTAACACAATAGATTAAGAATGTAAAGCAGGGTTTGGTCGTGCAAAAGCAATAGGTATTGAATATCCAAAAAACCAGTTTGATTTTGCTTCAGTTTAAACTTCATTTGCGATGCCATGCATTACGCCGGTGCAACATGAGCAAGCCATTGGCCACTATTGGTTTCTGATGCAACGTTCGCACAATTCAACGCTTACGAAGATGTTACAATGGAACAAAAAGCTCATTAGACCGTCTACATAGCGGTCGCCCAAGAGTTACAACGCAGCGTCAGGATAGGTACATCCTACATCATCATTTACAAGATCGATTTGCTACAGCAGCACAGACAGTCCGACAGACAATAGGAATTCATCAGTGACCAGTAAGCGATGATACGATTCGCCGTAGGTTAGATTACCTTGCATGTCGCCGTCCAGCCAAAGGTCCAATCTTCACACCTAGGCACCGTCAGAAACGCTTACAGTGGGCTACAGGTCGACGGAATTGGCGTCATCAAGAGTGGCGGAACATCATCTTCTCTGACGAAAGCCGTTATTGCATTTCGACCGCTGATGGTAGAAAGAGAGTATGGCGCAGACGAGGAGAACAGTATTCTGACGATGGTGTGGCAGAAAGAGACTCCTGGGGGTGGACCAAGCATGGTATGGGGTGGCATTGGACTGTTCAGAAAACTTTGACAAGTTGTTTTTCAAAATATTGGTCCAGTTAGAGGCAATGGTGTAACAGATGTCCGATACATCGATCAAGTTCTCCAACCCCATACTGTGCAACATTTTGCGCGATGTCAGAACCACATGTTCCAGCATGGCAATGTCCTTGCACACACGGCTAGAGCAACTAAAGACTTTTTGGAGCAAAATAACTTTAGAGTCATGTCTTGGCCGGCTTTGAGTCTAGATTTATCTTATCCCACTGATTCATATCACAGTCGCTCGACGTTTTATTGATTGATTGATTGTTTGTTACTTTCCCCCACACTCAACAATTTTTCAGTTATCTGTTGGCGTCCAGTATGTTATTGGTGGAGGAGAGAACCCATATACAATGTACCCGGAAAGAGACCACCGACCTTCCGAAAGTAAACTAGCAAAATTTCTCACATATATCGGCGCGAGCGAGATTCGAACCCGAGCGACTAGTACTGTTTGAAATTCTGAAATGTTCCAATATATTTTTCTTACCGTTGTAGCCTAGGAGACTGTCATATTGGACCATCAACAGCAATGCAAACAGTTTGTTAACTGATTGCTTTATATACTGTATCATATACGTTTATTATGCTCATAACATCATTAAATGGCCAGTTTTTATATCTAAATATCTATCATATTAAAGGAAAAGGCCAAGATAACTAACAGTATTCAATCTCGTAGAAAATACAAATCAGAGAGATTGGCAAACACGGACCCCTGGTCATACCAGAGGTGGGATCAGGTGCTTAGGAGGAGTAAGCATCCCCTGTCGACCGGTCACATCCGCCTTGAGCCCTTTATTCCGATCAGGTAAACAAACCAATCCGTAGTCAGAATCAGTGTGTCAAGAACGACCTAACAATTGGTATGAAATACATCAGACAACATTTTGACTTAATGGTAAGTTGTAATGGCAAACTAGATCGTTATAATAACCATAAAATTTGCGAAATGCTGACTTTCGACGAAACTGTACAATCCCCTATAACATCAACTTCTTTGTCAGTAGCTCGCCTCGATGAAAAAACTGATCATATGCAGAACAAGCTCTTGCGTATCGAATCAGTTTGGAGATATAAACACCATATGCAGATGATGATGAAATACTGCCACATAAATAAAGGAAGTTAACGATAGGGAAATTGAAATCACACCGTTTGTCATAAAGCTGAGTTGTTAGTTTGCCGGCAGCATCTATTTTCAGTAAAATATCTAAGTACGAAGCAGAAGTGGAAAACTCTGCGGTGTCTTTAATTTCAAGTTCACTGGGATATATCGAATAAATATACGAATGAAAGTGATCATTGTTAATAGACAAAACGTCGGCGATATATTTAAATGTCCAATTGAAGGTCACAGCAAGAGATTTTTTCTTCTCATTTAGAAGCGTTTGAATAAATTCTGATTCGTAAGAATATAAGACTAGGTCAGCTAACAAAGGAGCACAATTCGTGCCCATGGGAATTCCAACAGACTGTTGGAATACCTGATCACCAGAGACTACGAAGATATTGTCAATGAGGAACTCTATCATCTTTTTAATATCAAATTCAGAGTACTTGTGCGTGGAGTCAGAGTGGTGTTTTACCAAATTATTTTTGGGATGGTCAATCACTAAATATGAATATTTCCATTACCATTTTTGTTCACAAAACAACTGTCTATGATGTCAAAAAGTCTAGTCCTTAATTTATCGTGAGGTATTGTCGTGTAAAGTGTTGAAAAGTCATTCGTTTGAATGCTGTGAATTTGAGAAAAGTTTTGTGATTCATGTTCACTAAAAGTTCTTTAGAATTTTTAAGAATTCACAATTGATTTACACCACTTCTTAAAATGGTGATTTTGATAGCTTTTGTAGAAAGATTTCAGGTCTTTCGTACATTCATTGTACATGTACTTCAAATGACAGAAATATTTTTTCAAAGAAATAACTATTTTAGATATACTTAATTAGTTGACACTATGCACTTACTAATTGATAATTTATCATGCTAGCATGTGACATCGATGTGAAAGATGGAGGATAAGGAGAAGGGGCTGCACGAAAAAACTGAATCAACGAATTCTGTTTTAAAGAAGTGAATTTTGCCTATTATTTTGAACTTCAAAACCTTCAATACATTCTGCATCATTTACCTTATTTATCATTTACCTTATGGTAAGTATGAAGAACCACAAGATGTATTTAGATTTAAATGCACTGACGATCACTGGAAAACCGCCATATCCAAGTTTACTTCTCAAACATATTAAGAAACACACCACAATAAAAATTAATGGCATATCCCTTATCAAAGAGATATTTTACAAGCGCATATATTATAGAAACAAAAGAAGATTCTATTATATACGTTGATAATCGTTCTTTTCTGTTTGAAAATCGATAAATGCATAATTTTCTAAAAGTTTACGTAAAATCGTTTGAGTAATTCTATGAAATAGCCTTTATAGAAGATAAGTGATTTAGAAACCTAATGATAAGATGTTGAGAAACGTTGTGTTGCAACCGCTATGATACAACGCCACTTAATGATATAAGTATACTGTACTAATAATTTACAATCTTAATTGCTGATGCTAAATCGTCGCTTATTGATAGAATTATATAATTAAGCATCACAAATATACGGCAACCGAAAAACCGCTGACATTTTCTTAGATAAATTGTAACAAATTATTTTAAGATCGGGCCAGGAATGACCTCATTTTTATCCTCATTCTGTCTACTTTAAAATGTTTGCAAGGAACTTCTCCCCTCTTCTCACAATTACCATGTTTATGAAGAGTCGAATGAGTCGAAACATCAGAATTTGAAATCGAATTCAAACCGTTTGTACTCCATTTTCATACGTGCCTTTTTGGACCGGAACCGTTATGTTGAAACCCTTCAGTCCTCAGTAAAAACATTCTTTTCCAAACAGTTCAGTGTTTTCGTTCCACTGTAATGTCAAAAATATAGGAAGAGACTATTCCTACCTAAACATTAATACGAATAAATTAACATATGTACTAGCACAACATACATTCTTACTAATGAAGTAAACACTACACACACATATAATATTATATGAGGTGCAACCCCTCCTAAAAAGTTATTATACCACTATCGTATATGCTTTTCGTCGAAGAAATGTTTTCTTCTCATTTTTGAATACATTTTGCTTCATAAGAAAACAGCAGCATGTCAGCTGAATTCGTGTCAATGGTCATGGACGACGCTGCTCTGGGGATATATCAAATCCACATGTCAATGAAAATTAGTATTGTTAAAGATAAAACGTCATCGATATATTTAAACGTCGAGTTGAAAGCCACAGGAAGAAATTTTTTCTTCTCATTTTTGAATACATTTTGCTTCATAAGAAAACAGCAGCATGTCAGCTGAATTCGTGTCAATGGTAGTTCCTGCAGACTGTTGGAGAACTTCATCACGAAAGACTACATATGTATTGTCACAAAGGAACTACAGCATCTTTTAAATATCAACTTCGGTCCTGTGCGTAAATTCGGAGTGGTATTTGAATGTAATTTTGCATGTAAAAATAATGGGGAAAATGTTCGTTGTCAAAATAGGGTCCCATACCCTGGTTTTACGTGTATGTGTGTCATTCATTTTTATCTACAACGTTTCATTTATGATAGTAGTGAATGGCAGTGAAATAGTGGAAATATAAGCCTTAGATAATGAAATGAACCCATGTAACGAAGAAATAAACCCCCACGATTGATGATTTTAAGGTTTGTGAAGAAAAAAATAACCTCTTAAATTTGTTTGATTAATTTATTGAATTTCTTTGTGTTTTTGCATTACGATAATTTCTGTACAAGTCATTTCTTCACCGGTACTCCTCGTTATTTAACGATGTTCTATGCTACGTGACTGCATATATGGATGACCTCTTTTAATGTTGGAAATATTTTTACACAGCCTGTTTATAGTTCTACATGTACATGCAAAACAAGCGGAACAGAAAAATCCCTAATAATCAGCATCGAGACAGTCCGCGTGACATTCTGTGAATTCAGTCATGCATTCTCGTTCGCATTTGGCTTTCCCCCCGGAGTTGTTCTCATTCCCACATTTCCTCTTGCATATGTCTTCGCATTTAGCCATGCATTGACAACATTCATGATAAATCTTTGTGCATTCTTTTAAACATCGTTCTCCACAACCTTCGAGGCAGTTTTCCTTTTCCTCTAAGCATCCCTTGCGACATTTAGGACAGGAGGCCTCTGTGATCAATATCTGAATCAGCAGAAGAATCAGAACTAAAACCTGTAAATATGTATGATGAAAAAGATATATGGCTATAAGTTACGAAAGCATAATTTTGCTTATATCGGCCAATAATATGCACAAAAATAAAAGAAATAGTCTGACTGAAACAAGAAAAACTTTCGAATAATTATTTATTAATTATGGTGCTATCACATATAATTAAAGAAAGGTGGTAAACATTGAGTTTTGTTAGATCTATTTTATTTTAAGATACTCATTAAAGTACGGAATTTGTGTTTCTCTGTTGTCTGGGTGGGAGAATAGCAGGTGATAATCAGTGATTAATCATTTGTACTCATCGCGTGTGTTCGAATATATATTTTGTGTCTCAACGAATGCAAGGGTTCAACAAAGGAAATAATATATTGTTATATTGCTTAAAGGATGATTACCAGCTGCTATGCAACCATCCAACCTGCAGGGAAATACAAATTTAGTTAGTTTGAGTATCTGAGAATAATACAAGGTCAAAGAAAACTCGAAATTCACCATCTCTCTTTGCCCCATGAGGATCCGGGTTAAAATAGGTCCCCAGTATCCCTTTCTTTTCGTTTAGAGGCGACTAAATGGGGTGGTCCTTCGGGACCCCGTGTCACAGCAGACGTGGTACGATAAAGATCCTTCACTGCTCAAAGGCAGCAAGCGCCGAGCATAGACCTAAATGTAGAAGCCCTTCACCGACAGTGGTGATGTCTCTATATGAGTGAAAGATTTTCGAGAAGGACGTTTAACAATATACAACTAACCAACTCTCATTGTTAAAAGTATCTATCGTGTGGGGATACTGGTAATACACATTCAATTCAACGGCCTAATTCAACAATTTTTCTTGATATTGTGAGGTTAATGATATACACAAAATACACGCTTTCATAACTTTCATGCCATCCACATAATCCGTCTATATCATACGTGTACGCCCTGTACCCATTCAAACGTTCAATAGCACACTGATGGACCTCCTTCATAGTAGAGTTCATATATCGGGAATATTGTATATTAAAGACAGTAAACAGAACCCTGGTTATTTTATATATCCACAAATTTGCCCAAAGAAGTTTTGTAATCTGCAGCTTGTTTTTGCTGAACATTGCATGTAAAAAGACAAGAAAGAATATCGTTGTGTGGATTCGTCATTTATTAAAATAACAAATGACTAGAAAATAAAATTGCACATTACATATTCTTAAATAACAATTAATTGGCTGGGTTTATATTAAATAATCGACTAATAACTACAAATTGACTAGATAGAGTTTAAAACAGGTTGACTAATCACATGACTAAAAAAAAGCCAATAAAACATTCACAAATGCTAACAAACCCACTAACTATAGCAAAAATGTGGTGCAAATAAAGGGCCATAAAGCAAGGAAATGTGATGTACTCAGCATGCGAGTTGCTGAGAAACTTGTATAATTTACTGTGGAGTGCTGTATCACAGTTTGTCAGTGCACCCTGAAATCTTCTCATGTTGTAGTATTCAAACAATAATCTATCAGCTGTGTTTCAGATACAAAATGTAGTGTTTATCAATCCCTGGATCAGAAAATAAAGCGAAGAATTTTACTGTATATCATATTAATTTACAGGGCAAATTAATATATTCCTTAGTAATTGAAATCTTCTTTAAATACACAAAGAAATTCCCCTTTTTGTACTAGAATTATTGAATTGACGAGTTGTTCTTTAATGGGAAAATATCATGATATTTTCAAGGTAGACATTTTTCACTTGTGTATACAGGAATGAAACAAAATTACTCAAACTCGCAATTTGATATCATAATTTTACAAATTACAAACATAGCTACATTGTATAGGTAGATGACTGCCCATCACAAATATTCTTAACCAGCAAAGTACAGTTCTACGGCTCCACACATCATAGTGCGTTGATTGACATGTTTGTATTGCTATCAATTTTTAAGAACTATAAAAGAATTTGAAATATATTTTACTTACCGTTGTAACATAGGAAACTGCCATAATGGACCGTCAGAAGCAATGCAGAAATTCTATATATACTGTATCGTTACTCTTTCATTACTATTCATTACATCATAATTTTATCTAAATATATGTCTATGAAAAATTTCTCAGAATTTCATCTTACAAAACTGTTTACTTGTTTTACTGTCAAAATTAAGCGATAGAGGATATTTTACAATTACGTAACATTGTGGTATATGCTTAATAATTCGACATTTAAATAAATGATCAAGCAGCATGCGATAATTAGGTAAAAGAACATGGGAGTATAAGGAGGAGAAAAGAAAAAGCTAAGATATTCCTGTAGAAAATACAAATCAGAGAGATGGGTAAACACGTACCCCTGGACATACCAAAGGTGGGATCAGGTGCCTAGGAGGAAATGCGAAATTACGAATCGAGGAATCCTGATTTGAAGCTGTAAATTTTTCTTTTATTTTGACTGTTAACAGAAGGGTTGTTCGATATGTAATAAGTATTGTACGATATCTCAAAAGCATTCGACTCAAATAGTGACATGAACATTACATTACATCCCTTCAAAATATTCTCCGCGGTTTGAAATACATAATTTCACCTCTGAACCCATTTCTGAAATGCGTCAAGTTACACTCACTTAGGTAGACCTCCGAGGCACTGACTGATGGCTGAGCCAAGGGCTTGTCGGGACTTGAAATGACGACCAGATAAAAACTTTTTAGTTTTGGAAAAAGGAAAATGTCGCATGAAGCTAGATTTGGAAATTATGGTGGGTGTGGCAAGACGGTAACCTTCTCTGACTTCAAAAATTGCTCCACAAGCTCAAACGTGTGTGATGAAGCATTATCATAAACTAGACGAACATGTCTAAATCCTGACACAGGGCGTCGTTTATGATAATATTTCTTGAGCTTTTTTATTATAACGTCTCGGTAATATCGACCTGTAACACTATTACCCTTCCCCACCGGAATTTATACGGCTACGCTATCACATGAAAAGAATATGCAATGAAGAACCTTCTTTGTGCTCATGGTGTTTTGGCAACTACAGACCTTATACCATGTCTAGTTAACCATATTTTGTTTTCAATTATTCTTACTGGTTCGAAATACTGACCCATGTTTTGGCAGCTTTGGCAATATCACGTATCAAGTACCTGCCATCACTTTCAATTATTTCCCTGACTTTTGAGACATTTGCCTTGCCTGTGACAGTCACAGGTCGGCCAAAGTTTGCTGCATCCTTGACTGACTCTATGCCAGTCAGAAATGTCTTTCTCCACCTATGAACTATCTCATAATATACCTTATCAGACCCATAAACTTCCCCCAATTCAGTAAAAATCACCAAGTTTTGTTCGCAATTTTATATAAGGTCTTAATTTCTTCAATATTCTCAACCCGTTTCCGAACCATTTTTACAACAGTGGTTAATGACTAGCTCTATGGAAATGACAATTATTTTAAATTAAGTGGAGATGAATGTTGTTTATACCGTTGCAAAGGTATTAGATAGAGCTATTCAAGAGTATCATCATCCACGAAATCGTGGAAAGCGTTATCGCGCATTACAAATTACATATCGAACAGCCCATGTATCTCTTAAATACGTCCTATGTCACTTACCTTGCGATAGAATTTTAAAAAAAACAACTACAAAATACATGTAAGCTTACATGTACTGACAATCTCTGGAGATCATACTTAAAAACGACCACCTTTGCGGCATTTCCAACGTTACCTATTTAACAAATTAAGGAGCAGTCATGTCGAACAAATAAATTGTTTATCACCTAATAAAATATACATTTGATAAGAGCATAAAACTTAGTAACAAAATATGCTTTCATTGTATTACATACGTTGATAATCATTGTTGCTGTCCGATTGAAAATCGACAAATGTACAATACTTCTAAAATTTATGTAAAATAGTATGAATAATTCTGTGAAATAGGTTTTTCATAGTATTTTGGAAACAAAATCATAATGTTCTGAGATGAAAACTCCATGAAGGCACTTGAAACACACATACCAATCAAATAGTTAGACTTCAAACATATTTTTGCTATACTAAATGTATTGAAAACATATACTTTCTTGACAGCAATGCAGTATCCCGTGGTCCAACGTTATATGTCTTGATGAAAATTCAAAGTCGCAAGTCCTGCAGCATATTTGACTAGAATCGTTCGGTTACCTCATCAAAGTGTTCAGTAGGGCAATCTGTGATGGTGGGAGATGACCATCGTTTTTGATTCGACACAGTATTTCAAAGTTAAACAGTTGTGTTTTAGAGTCCACTAAAACAAGATTAACTCACCTGAATAAAAGATTTGGAAACGAAACTTTTGGACTGAAAAAAATGCTGTTGGAAAAAAAAACACCCCACACACACCAAAAATTGTATATCAGGCTTTTTTCGGTCGCGGTAGCTCAGTGATTAAAACGTTCGCTTCGTAACCGGGTGGTCGTGAGTTCGAGCCCCGCTCGTGTCAAACCTAAGACTCCAAAATAGGTAGTGATTGCTCCTTCGCCAAACGCTCGAAATTTAGACGTGTCTTTCGGATATGACCTTAAAAACGGAAGTCCCGTGTCACGGTAGGCGTTGGCACATTAAAGAACCCTCACTGCTACGGCTAAACATAGGTCTAAATTTGTGGTACTTCACCTACAGCTGGTAATGTCTCAATATAAGTGAAAATTCTCGACGGGACGTAAAACGAACAAACAATTTTCAGAATTGGGAAAAGTTTCGAAAAAAAACCTTACGAAGTGCAAGCTTAGTTTAACAGAGTTTAATTAAGTTGTAGATTGATATAGGTTTGACTTGATTTGGTAAAAATATTGGAAAATCAAAATTCAATATTTAATTTTATTACCGTCAACTGTTATTGTATTTAAGTGCAGTTTCTAGAGCATGGTGTACTAGGGTGAATTAGCATGGAGTCGGCCCTAGGCTCTGGTCGTAGTAATCCCAGTATCACTTTTTCATCTTTTGTTTCGTTTGTAATCAAAAGTAAGTTTGTCAAAGTTTTATAGCCGTTGAGCTAGATGGGATGTAAAACAAACGATCAATCAATCTCCTAGGGGTAAATAACAAAAAAGCAACATGGCGTCACAGTGCGCGAGATGGCTGCTGGCATGACTACAACGCGTACTATCAGAAAAAGGGCAATTAAGCGGCCGGGAGGGAAAACTTATGGAGATGTTAGTATATAAATTACGAATACATGTATTGTCACATTTAAATTTCCTTCTCCCAAAAATATGCAGAAAAAATTACGACGTCGTTGTGTTCACAAAACACTTCTTGCAAGTCATCATAAATATTGCAAAAATGCTATAAACTCCTTACTACGTTAAATCACAATGTATAGGGTACACAGTTAAATCACAATGTATAGGGTACACAGTTAAATCACAATGTATAGGGTACACAGTTTGTGAATATAATGTTACTCAGGTTACCTTTACTCTTACAGACAATTTCTGATTTCAAATATTGATTTTTTGGAGGGAAATGTTTATTTTGCATCTTGAATACATCATGATAAATACACAATTGTCGCAACTGTCTACATTGTAAACTGACCCGTTGATAACCATTGACGTTTATTTAGTGACTTTTAGAAGAGAGATGTTAGGGACAATACATTCGGCATATATATAATATAAATTTTACAGTCGCCGGATAGCTGAAAAATTGCTCAGGCGACTATAAATAAAACAAACAAAACAAACAAAATATAATTTTTCCGAAAAGCAGTAACATAAAAAAGAGGCAATATAACTTCTTTTTGGTTTCCCTTTTACCAGATGTCAACCCTTGTACACTCAATGAAGTGAAATAAATTGTCAGTAAAAATAATATCTCAATAAATGATCACAAGTTTCATCCACTTCTATGACTGCACAACACGACTAATATTGCATGTATCAAACATTTTAAGTTAAGATATATATATATATATATATATATATATATATATATATTCTTAGAGTGATATACACACTTGCAAACAATTTGAAACGGTTTGAAATATAAAATCATTTTAAAATTCTGTCAAGAAACTCCAATGACCTTCTAAAGGCTATTTCTTACTAAGAATAAAAGTCGCTTTGCATGAATTATAGTCACGTAATCGTAACTGTGCATGTTTTGCCTTACTTTCACACCCATTCCCTCTAATTTACAATGGTAACATTTTCAAATGAATTATTGAGTAAAAGCTGAATTAAGGAAGGAATCTCTTCCACAGATTTTGTGTATATCAAGAGTACCGAATAAATCAGAAAAGCATAATTTGAAATTGAGACCAAACAATTCGTTCCCATCTTGATTCAGTGGTTCATTCTCCACCCAAACCGTTCGTTTTGCATCTTCAGGTATATGACATGTAGTAGTTCGCTTTAGGATCTGTGTAAAAACTTTGGAACAAGAGCTTGCTTTACCTATTAAAACACTAACAAGCAATTAATTAAGAAATATACAACCGACCACATACATCCTTTTTGATCACGTAAATACTACACAATCTACACAAGACATACATACCCCCAGAAAGCTCTTGTAACACTACATATACGTGTATGTGTTTTGTTTATATGTTGCTTGACGTCCCATTCGAGAATATTTCACTGGTAATGATTTCTAGCACAAGTGCATGGCACTAATGGATGTAGCAGTGAGGAGTTCTATATCGTTCCTTTGTCTCGTGACAAGGAACCTCCATTTTTGATGACCATATCCAAAGACCCGTGACTTTTACTGGCGGGAGGAGGAACGGTCGTTATCTACGTATTGACACAGCCGGGATTGAGAATCCGCAACTCAGGCTGAGAATAGACCACTTAATGTGTAACAAGTAAATGTAATTGTATTCAACGCAAGGGGAAGTAAGATGAATACTGTGATTTTAGGAACTTTAGTAAATGAACGTTTTTATAATAATTTGCAGAATTAGATTTTAAGTGTTGTATAGCTTCATCATGATAATGAAATTTTAAATAACTTGTTTGAAAATTTCAAAATAGTTCTTGAAGCATGCCAACATTAAAACCGAGAAAGTCTACATAATATTGAATGTATATAATCTGGATTTCTTGAACGAGGATTTTCGCCATCATTATTATAGAAGAGCGTGATTGTATCTCAATGTGTATTGTAGGTGTCCAATTCGAACGAAGGAAATACATGTTTAATCGGAGTTTTCAACAAAGAATTTCGAAGTAAATGAGACTCGTATTTCACAACTACGTCTAGCTGTATTTTTCTTTGGAATTTGTTATTATAAAACTAATAGGCATTCTTATTTAATAAAAATGACTTCATTACATGAATTAAAGAGAAAAAAATATACACTCACATGACATTTGCCCTTGCAAACCTATTTAAAGTCAAGGCGTAACTTCATCTCCTAAACTCCGTTTTTACTTAAAGTCCGACGAAAATGGTATGAACAATACTTATCTTTGATGAAGACATTTGCTTTGAATTTCTTGGAAACATTGTGTTATGTAGGCTTTAAGAAATCTTCAAATTGCGTTGATAGAGAAAGAGTTAAATCTGGATTTTAGAAATTTACTTTCTTTTTTTGGCTGTATACGTGTACAAGTAATTTCAAAACGTTCTTGATTAAATATTTTATTAATCCTGCCAAACTAAACATCAAGTGAATATGTTGGAAGTGACACAAAGTTTGATGATAGACCTTGACATACAATAAAAATCTGGTAGATTGATTAATTGTATATTGTTTCAAGTCATTCTCGAGAATCTTTCACTCTTATGGATACGTCACCATTGCCGGTGAAGGGCTGCAAAATTCAGGCCTATGCTCGGCGCATATGAATCTGAGCAGGGAGAGGTCTTCATATTGCCACACCTGCTGTGACACGGGGCCTCGATTTTTGCGGTCTCATCTGAAGGACCGCTCCATGTACACGCCTCTTACGACAAACAAGGGATGGTTAGGACCTATTCATACCCAGATCTCAACGAGACAAAACCGGACGAGCACAAAGCTATACTGGAGAAATGACAAACAAATAGTTCTTTTAATATTCTCCACTATAGAATTGCACATGTAATTTACAGTTATAAATATGAAATACAGGTAGTAAATGTTAGAGATTTGGAAATCTCTAAAATACCGGTTTCCCGTGAGAACCCAGGTTAGAATAGATATTTAAATATGTAACATTAGCTTTTGGTATTGATTCTATAAATGTTCAACTTTTCTTAACTTCCACCTCTTCTGGAACAATTCCATTTGCTTCTCGTGGTAATCCGGGTTAGAAAAATTCCTCTGTACTCCATACTTGTCGTAAGAGGAGGGTAAATGGGCGGATGAGACCGCAAAAACCGAAGTATCGCGACACAGCAGATGTGGCACTGTTCTATAAAGATCCCTCCCTGCTCAATGGCCGTAAACGCAGAACATGGGCATAAATTTTGTAGACCTTCATCGGCAATCGTGACATCTCTATCCGAGTGACAGATTCTCGAGCAGGATATTTTAACTATATACCAACAAACCAACCTGGAAAAGATAAAATAATCACGGTGGTTGTGACCGGTCAACTCCTCCTAAGCATCTGATCCAACCTCTGGTGTCTTCAGTGTTCTGTGTTTACCCTGTTTTCGATTCCCTATACGTTGTATTTCTATTTAGATTAATCATTTCTTCATCTCCAACTTTCAAAAAAAACCAAAAGACTTTAGAAAGATTCTCGAGCGGAACGTTAAACAATATATAATCAATCAATCAATCAATCAATCACAGTATACAACAAAACCTACTTATTTCTACTGACAAATTTAAAATTGTTTAACCTATTTTCATCTGCCTTCCAGATTTTATAAAAAATAAATTTAAAATTAATATTTCATTTTCGACTGTACATCAAAATTTAACAAAAATGGAATAAAACACCACTTGATTAATGGTTTGTTGTAAAGTAAATTGGTTGGTTGTATATTATTTAACGTTCCTCTCGAGAATTTTCCACCTATATGGAGACGTCACCACTGCCGGTGAAGGGATACAAAATGACGCTTACGGCCTTTGCGCAGAGAGGGATCTTTATCTGCCACACCGGCTATGATCTGGTTTCACACGAAGGAATGCCCCATTTATTCGCCTCTTAAGAACAGCAAGGGGTATTGGGTACATATTCTAAAACGGATTACCCACGGGATGAAGTGAAATGTATGATAAAAATCAGGAGTCTAATGGATGAGATAAAGAAGACACCAATCTGCTGTAGTTGGTTGATTACAAAGCAGAAACGTTATTATGACGCTTAAATCGAGCGATGGTTGGATGTATATTATTTAACGCACAGCTCGAGAATTTTTCACTCATTTAGGGAGTCATCATTGCCAGCGAAAGGCTGCAAATTTAAGGCCTATGCTCGGCGCTTACGGCATTTGAGCAGGGAGGGATCTTTATCGTGCCACACCTGCTGTGACACGGTGCTTCCGTTTTGCAGTCTCATCCGAAGGATCACCCCATTTAGTTGCCTGTTACAACAAGCAAAGGGTACTGAGGATCTCAGGCGCGGATCCAGCTTTTTCATCAAAGGGGGGGGGGGTCCAAAAGGTCGGGGATCTGGGACTTGGTTCAAGGGCGAAGCCTCCGAAATGTCCATGTTTTTACAAATAGGCCATAGCGCCAAGCATAGGCTTTAATTTTGCAGCCCTTCACCGCCAATGGTGACGTCCCCATATATATATATATATATATATATATATATATATATATATATATACTCTGCAAAAAAAGAAACGCATAATGGATTTTTTAAGATTTTAGTAGATGTATTTTGGATTATGATTTTACAATAAAAAATGTAGATATTCACTAGAATTGTTTCAATTGAAAAAAATTACAGTCCAAACCTTAGATATTGGTGAAAAACAAGTCAGATCATCACAGTTAAGAACACTTCCTGTCACGTTTAAGTTAGTACCGTGTATGACCACCTCGAGCTGCCAACACAGTTCTGCATCTCCTTGGCATAGAGTCAATCAATGTTCTTACGTTATTGCGTGGAATTGTTCGCCATTCCTGTTGTAACATTTGACGGAGCTGATCGAGGGTCTGAGGCGGAGGTTGGCGCAGTCGCACACGTTTATCCAGTTGGTCCCATAAGTGTTCAATCGGATTCAAATCCGGTGATTTGGAAGGCCATGGTAGCACATTAATGTTGTTCTGCTGAAGGTAGTCAATTGTTAAGCGGGCTGTGTGAGGCCTAGCATTGTCATGTTGGAATAACTCCCTCTGTCGGTCAATTACGCGCATAAGGTGAGGTTGGAGAATTTCGTCTCTGTACCTTTGAGCCGTTAAATTGCCCGGGACATGTACCAGTTCTGTTTTACGGTCATTAGAGATCGCCGCCCACATCATGACGCTACCTCCACCGAAGCTATCCACTTCTTGGATACACGAGGAAGAGAAACGTTCATTCCTGCGCCGGTATACACGGATTCTTCCATCACGTTTCTGTATCAGAAAACGGGACTCATCGCTGAACCAGATTCTACGCCAGTTGCGGAATGTCCAGCCCCTCAATCTGTTGCACCATCGGACCCTTTCTCGTCTGTGTAACGGTGTCAAAACTGCTCCAAAATACGGTCTTCTGGGTCTAATGCCATATTGTCGAAGTCGGTTGCGGACTGTCTGCGAGCTGATTCTTCTCAATCCAGGTATTCCGACTGCAGTAGCTGTTGCAGCAACGGTTCGATTCCGTAGATGAAAGACCCGGATGTAGCGATCTTGTCCAGGAGTCGTAATGCGAGGTCGCCCACTCCTCGGTCGGTCATTAATAGAGCCAGTCTGCTGGAATTTGTTCCACAGCCGAGAAATTGTGCTCTGATTTACGTTTTCAGTTCGTGCAATCTCACTTTGGGATACTCCGGCCTGGAGACGGCCAATGACGATATTTCGAGTAGCAGGGTCCAACCTTGGCATGGCAGCATTTTAAAGTTATGATGAATTCAAGCTTCAAACTTCGTCCTTTTATACGCTTTAATGTAGTGGTTGAATTAAGCACAAAGTTCTCGTGAAAAACGTAAGCCAAATTCCATGGCGATAGAGGTGATGTGCAATTTTAGAGAGTCGCCTAGCTAATTTGGCAGAGAGCCAATTCAAATGAACAGACCTTTAAAGTTTCATACTTACCTGTAAAAAATCAATTACTCAATTGACCATTTCAGTTTACCTGGTAAAATACATAATTTGCATTTTTAAAATTTCAAAACGGCTATGCGTTTCTTTTTTTGCAGAGTATATATATATAATGCGGTACGGTAATTTTCATATTATATTTGTAGTAGTGTTAATTTATATTAATACTTATAACTTATTTTATATCTAGTGTAAATAAAATATACAGTTGCTAAACATAATCTTTTATTGGATTGTATAATGGTCTTCCATATTTCTCTAATTAAATATGTAGTAATATAATAGCAACCTTAATGGTTCTCCGTATGATTTAATCAAGCATGCAGTTATTGTTTATGGTCTATGGAATTCATTTTGATTGGCTATTGTTGGTGTCAAAAGTTAAATGTCATGGGATTTTTTGAGTTAAGTTGGATTTTCATATAGTCAGTGGTATTCATCAGCATAGTGTTGAAGGGTGTTTTTCTCTTTATTTCTTTTGACAATTTTATCTGACTTGAGGTAAGAAAATGAATCTAACTTATTAATTAGTGTGAATGTGTTATGAAAAGAATGAAATTATGTATTTTATTTAATATTTAACAAAGTAGTAAAATTGAATTAATATTTTATACAGGTTTCTTGAAAACAGTGATATTCCCATTTTTGATAGTTTGGCTCTGATACCATATATCTGGTAAGATCTATGTATTATATGTATTTCTGTGATGTTTAGTGTATTTTTCATATAATTTCTTTTTGTGTGTGTTAAATGTGCATTTACCATGTAGTTCACACAAAAGTTATAAATGTCTGATATATTACATGTATATTTATATGCATTATGGGTAAAGAACCTCAAGATGCTAAGGTAAAAGATGACTATATTTTCTTTCAGTTGGAAATTCCAGGGAGGGGGGATCCAGACCCCTCCGACCCCCCCCCCCTCCTACAGTCTAGACCCACGCTTGGATCTATTCTAACCCGAATCGCCACGGAATTTAAATCGAGAGAAAATACAATTAAATGTAATTTCATTATGATTTATTATCTTAAAAATAATTTTCCCGGAAGTGAAGCTTGTATGACAATATAGCATGAGTAGCGGAAACTCTAAGACCACAGTACAATTCTTAAAATTCAATTGTTGATTTTAATACATAATTATATGGTAAGAATAGGGACGGAAGAGTCCTTAATCGTTGTAAATACAATCATTGTGACACTTTGATATTTCCTGCGTGCATTCTCGAAGACACTTAGCCCTCTCCCATTGATCATACTTCCCACTGCACTCATAGTTGCATTCTGTGTCCTTCTGCTCACACTCGTGAAGACACTGACAGCATTCCCAGTACTTCTTATGACATTCCCATTGACATTTTGCGAGGTCACTGCCAGTCTGATAATAACACTCTTTCGAGATACAATAGGCTGTTGACTTGTCACACGCTTTGTCACATTGAGAACTGCCCTGTATGACAAGGATCTGGATAAGCAGCAGAAAGGCCAGTGTTGAAACCTGCAGTAATACCATAGTAATTACAGACATACATCGCAGGTAGGGTTTTAGAATTAAAATTACATATAATGTAAACATTACATTTGTACAGTGTAAGAGATCATTAATAGAAGGTCGCCGCTAATCAATGATTGAGCGTTCGCTTCGCAATCGGGAGCTCGTGAGTTCGAGCGCCGATCGTGCAATGGCCGCGTCAAGCCAAAGTCATAAACATACATAGTGATTCGTCCTTTAGCAAACACTCGGTATTTAGAACAAAAATCACCAGCCTTTTCGATATGACATTAAAAGCGGATGTCCAGTGTCGCGGCAGGCATTGATACGTTAAAGAACACTCACTGGTACGGCCTTGAGCCTTAAACATAGGCCTAAATTTGAGGTACTTCACGTACCACTAGTGACGTCTCAGTATGAGTGAAAATTTCTCGACGGGACGAACTAACCAACCAATAAAATGCAGTTATAAGGATCTACATGTATTTCATTTGATAATACTTCGCAAAATATTATATAGAGACAGTCTCTGTAGGGTGTATGTCGACTGTTTATATTTGTATTGCTAACGAAGAATTTCAATGATATTTAATATCATACAATAAATTTCTGATATTTTGCGAGCACATATTTTTACGACATCATTTGTGTTTTAAACCTAATATATATAAGTATTTATTGAGTGTTTCGTAAACTTGTGATAAGACGAAAATGTGGGATTGGGTATTTATTACGTCTGAAGCATTTGTTTTGACAAGGAGAAAACTACGGTGTTTATGACTGAAAGAGGCGTGCAACAAAGGAAATGTTTTAAAACTGCTACCCAGACCAACTTTTTCGCACGAATACAAAGTATAAGTGAGGTTCGCAAGGATCACTTTCTCGATGGTGTTTGTCACTAGCGATAGTATATTCGCGAATATTGATATTAATTATTTAATTGATTGATTATATATTCTTTAACGTCTTCAACGGGCTGCAAAATTTAGGCCTATGCCCGGCGCCCACGGTATTTGAGCAGGGAGGGATCTTTATCGTGCTACACTTGCTGTTTTTGCGGTCTCATCCGAAGGAACGCCCCATTTTATCTCCTCTTACGACAAGCAAGGGGTACTGAGGATCTATTCTAACAACCCGGATCCCCACGGGCCTTAAAATCCTCAGTACGCCTTGCTTGTCGTAAGAGGAGACTAAATGGGGGCGGTCCTTCGGATGAGACCGCAAAAACCGAGGCCCCGTGCCAACAAAAAAAAAAACATGAATAATTTTTTTCCATCTAGTAATGTTATAGTAGGAATATTTTAGACAATTAAAAATAGGAAATGAATAATTGCTATAATATTGACGAGTTTTATTCTTTTTATACACTTTTAATTTCTTTTTAAGTTTACAAAAATACCATTACACAGTATCATTTAATCATATAAAAAAAAGACGACCAGGAGCGATTTGTATCCTCAGTTGAACAATCTAGTCTCTAACAATAAGCGCGGCAAGATAAAACCTGAAGATGAACATTCAAACGATTATTGCTTTGTATTGTAATACATAACATACATTGTATATGTCATTATTTTCAGTCCCAAGTTCAAGGTTCACTGTATCAGCTAACTCATAACACACCAAAATTCATTTGATAATGGACTGCTTATAGTTAGATGAAAATTGGTATTCTTTGGTCTCTGGCCTAAATGTATAGGCGTTTTACTATTTTGACAGACCTGGATTAAATAACCCGATCACAAATTGTTTTTTTTCGGGGGTGGGGGTGGGTGGGTGTTCTTTAGTGAAAATAATACTGTTATACTATTCATTTTCAGAGTTAAAATGTGATTGTTAATAGTGACTTACCCATAGTTGAATAATGGTGGATCGCAAAGGGAAACGCTATAGAAGAATTTTATTATAACGTTATGTGACTGTAACTATTAAAAAGAGATAAGGACGTTTTTAAAAATAGTCTTAAAACTCATTTTTACAAAATAGTTTTTATATTATAGCCAGAATAAACTGTAACGGTTTCTTATTAACCAAAAAAAAAAAAAAAAAAAAATCACAAAAAATGTAATTACGGTGTTTTTTATATTGATTATTTTTATAGTTATTATTTAACAAATGTAAGATCTTATGTCGGATTGTCATTTAGTTTCATGTCATCGCATTTTATTTCTTCGTTACCACGTCTTACTTTTGTAAAGCGCCTTAGAGTAGTTCTTTTTATATATTAGGAGCTATATAACTTTATCATTATTATTATTATTATTAATATTGTTATTAGGATTTGTGAAAGAAAGCGAACAGGAATACTTAGATAAAAGAAGGCAGTGAACGTCTGTTCTTATTAACCCACTATAATTCCAAAAAAGGTCATTGAAAGGAAATCATACCCGAGGAGCGGGAAACTGCATAGAATCTGTATTGCATCAGCAATGATATGGAAACCAGGTGAATATCGTGATTTTCCCCATTACGTTTAGATTCTGTGTTTCAAAACACAAAAAATACACACAGGGAAAAATAATACAACACCGATAATCAAATTGATATACATGTATATTCATTTTAACCGTGTTAACATGTTTAAATATTAGAAATACCAACGGCTGTGAGAAAAAAAAATATCATCTAATCTCTGAAATTGAGATTTCTCATCAACCTTCAGATCTGCACCTAAACAGCTTGTATATCGATAATATTAGCATCAATATAAATAATCTTTCCGTGTTAGTTCAGTTGAAAGATCTATAACATAAACATATACTTTTTCCTTACCATTGTTGATGAAGAATTGACTATATCGTCAGTGGAACTGTAGATATTTTTTTAATCAGACAGTTTATATACTGTATCTTCAGTTCCTTCATCGCTCATCACATCATCACTTAGTCTAATTTCCATGAAGTTGTCATAGCGTGCATATAATGAATTGTCTAGTTTCGAGTCTTTTGTCCAATTAAGCCAATTTTAAAGTCATTTTATTATAAAACATATAAACTAATTTGTGTAATATGTGTCATATTGTCATATTAATATTGCAGAACATTGTTACATTACTTAATTAAGTGACATTAAACATGCTTGAATTTATCATCGGCCGTATGATGTGGGGAAACTATCTTTGCGGTCATCTACCTCGTATAAGAGTTCTAGATCTTGTGAGATTTGGTATTGAAAGTCAAGCATTCTAATTCGAACAAGGGCGGAAGTAGGTTTGTAAATTATAGATTTTCTTTAAATTTGATGGTGTTGCTTTTTGAGACTTTCTGCACGAAAAAATATGATCTTGCAATCATAATTGAAGATAATGAACAGTGATCAATCTCATAAACCCCATAAAGAATACAAAATAAGATTAAGGCTGTGGATCACGTGCCTAGGGGGAGATAAAGTCCCCTGTTGACCAGTTACACCCGCCACGAGCCCTATCGCTTTCTGTATAGACTGGTGACACACTCGATCAATTCATTCACTTTAGTTTCATGAAATTTCAGCCCTTCTGAGGAAAGTCAAGTTGTCAGGATTTTTATTTTTCGGTATTAAGGAAAAGTGGACACTTCTCATTATCACTGAATCTGCAATGAAGTGTGTTATTAAGGTCTTCCGCTTCCAACCGATGACCTTAATATCATTCTTAACCTTTACTCTGTTGTTTTTGTTTCTTACAGTGCGAGCCATTTTTTGGCAATGCGTCAACTAATGTTTGTGAAAATTTCAAGGATGGTATATATTCAATTGAACTCGATAGTCGTTGTTCTGAGTTTGATTATGTCGCTTATTTCGCAAGATAATTAAAGTTTTCCCGATTTTCAGGGAGTTTGTTGAAGATATCAACTTGAAATTTTCAGCTACTATAGAGAAGACTTGGTAAAATCTATGCCAAAATGTATTGTAATTACCCTAATGCAAAAAGAGCCAGAGGTTGGTAGGGCGTCTCAAGTATTTCCTGTGACGTATAGAACCAAAGTTATAGATAATGACAAGATTTATTTGACGAATTCAAGTTTTAGTGGCCAGATCCTTGAAATTAGGGACCAGAAGGGCTCAAACCTATTTCCTAAATATTTAAAAATTTATAGTGAATTTGTTAAGTTATTCCAAAACCTGATATCATTAAAACGATCATTGGTTACCGTAGATCCTTACTTTACGCGAGTACTTAATATCGCGAAATGACTCCTAGACGTCCTATCTCGACTGCTCTGTTGATCAAGGGTTTTTACATGTATTTTAGCAAAATGAATATAAAGCGAGTAATATCTTATTTCTTGCGAATTTAGGCGATAATTAATTCCTTTCGTATATTTAGGACTTAATAGTATGTGAAAAGAGATCTACAGGGGTTTATATACGAAATGAGGCTTTCTATCTTTGAGTAAATCATCATAGAAGAATTGTCCAGAATATTATTCTAAACAATATGGAAGCTTGCAACCCCTTCATAGAAATTCTGGAGAGGTTCCTAAATTGAATTCCCCAAATATCTTAAAACCGCAATTTATTTTGATAAAGTCTTCAGAACAAAAGTTGTAGATATTGACAAGGTCTACGTATCAGGTTACAGAGGCAGCCCTCTAGAGAATCTTATGGAGAAGTCACAAGTGCCAATGAAGAGCTGCAAAATTTAGCTTATGCTCGGCGCTTACGGCCTTTGTGCAGTCAGGGAACTTTATAGTGCCACACTTGCTGTGACACGAGACCTCGGATTTTGCAGTCTCATCCGAAGGACCGCCCCATTTAGTCGCCTCTTACGACAAGCAAGTGGTACTGAGGACCTGTTTTAACTAGGATCCACACGGGATCCTCAAAATAGAGTACAGTGCATGATATATTTTCGATATCTTCGACTTCGGTGTGTTTACGACGCCTTTATTGTCTTAACAACATTTTATCCTCTATCTGTATTTTGTCAACATGTTACCTTTTATCCTGTTTACATCGTCGACATCACATCTACAAAATGTCACAATTGTCCCTTTCTACATATTGTCACACATGTAATATACCATACCGAAATAACAATGTGAACTGGACATAAGTGAATAAGTAGACAAGAAGGGACAAAAGTATTTCCTAAATATCTCACAGTCTATAACTATGCAAGTATTGGTAGAGCAAAGTTGTTTATTCTGACATTGTCCAACTACTGGTATCATTACAGCGAGGGGTTTATCGGGAAATAATGTACGGAAGTTTGAGGCTTTCTGTTTCGTAAATGCAAAAATAATTTGCAAAGCATTATACAACAAAAGTTGCTCAGTATGTTACTCTAAAGAATGTGAAATCTTCCATATTTTCTCTTTAACCCTTTAAAGGAATTACAGAGCCGGTCCTTATTATCTCGAAACAGAAGAAAAAGATTTTATCAGACGCTTTAGAACAAAATTTGTAGAGAATGAAAGGATCCATTAAAAGGCTAAGATAACGAACAGTGCTCAATCTTCTAATTCGTATAGAAAATACAAATTAGAGAAATGGGCAAATACGGAACCCTGGATATACCAGAGGTGGATCAGGTGCCTAGGAGGAGTAAGCATTCCTGGTGTCGACCGGTCACACCCGCCGTGAACCCTATATCTTGATCAGGTAAACGGAGTAATCTGCAGTCAGAATTAGTGGGCCAACAGCGGCCTAACAATTGGCATGAAACGCGTCATACAGCATTTGGCCTAATGGGAGGTTGTACTGGAAAACTAGATCGTTATAACGCCCATAAAATTTGCGAAATGCTGACATAAGATGAGACTGTACAAAAACTTTTAACATCAACATGTTTTCAGTAGACTGTCTCGATTTAAAAAAAAATGATCATATGCAGAGCAAGCTTTTGCATATCGAATCAGTTGAGAAATATAAACATTACTTGCAATAAAATAATTAAGTATGACGCAGATGTGGGAGACTCTGTGTTGTCTTTTATTTCAAGATCACTGGGATATATCGAATCGACATATGAATGAAAATGTTCATTGTTAATAGATAAAACGTCAATATATATCTAAATATTGACTTGAAGGCCATAGCTTTTGAATGAATTTTGCTTTATAAGAATATAGAAACAGGTCAGTTAACAAAGGAACACAATTCGCCATGGGAATTCCAACAAACTGTTGGAAGACTTGATCGCCGAAGACTACGACGATATTGTAAATGACGAACTTTAGAATCTTTTTAACATCAACTTCAGAGTACTTGTGCGTGGAGTCATAGTGATGTTTAACAAAATAACTTTTTGGATTACTGATCACCAGATATGAATTTTCCTTTTACCATTTTTGTTGACGAAGCAGCTGTTTATGATCTCAAAAAGTGGAGTTTATAATGTATCGTAAGATATGATCGTGGAAAGTGTTGTAAAGTCATACGTTTTAATGTTGTTGATTTGAAAAAAAAGTTTTGTGATTCAAATTTACTAAAAGTTCCTCAGAATTTTTAGAATCCACATTTGATTTACACCACTTCTGAGATAGGTAGAGGCACATTACGTTTGAAGTTTCTCCTTCACAGAGTTAAGGTAGTTTTACTACCTTTTACATTTACTGGATCCAGCAATGTATCTTTGTTTATAAGGGTTTTTGTGGAGTTTAGGAATCCAGTATAGGTACGGTAACTCATATTCATCCAATCCATTGACTGGGATATTAAATGTATTTGAAACTAAAGCATGGTTTTCGAGAATTTCATCTTTTGAATTGAAAGGGCAGTTGGAGTATAAGTGCGATTACTAAATGTGGAGTTAATGCCAAGTTCGTTTGCAGTGCAGTTGTAATAAAGAGCCTTACCGAAAAAAGTTCTTACAAGCTTTGTCAGCTGCAACCAAAACATACTCTTTTATCACTTCTTGTTTACCAAACACAAAGAATATATGGTACGCAATTTTGTTTTAACATGTCTGATACGGAGTTTTAATATTCCTCTTATACTTTTTATGCATTCTGACAAGACATCAAGTTCTTTTTCAGACTTAACCCATCGTTAGATATAATTTATAATATAGATGAATTCTGTCGCCAATTGAAAAACGGAGGTTCTCTGAATTTAGGAACTTTTAAAATAAGTGACTTTAGGTCTTCATTTTTAACTATGTCAATATCACCAGTAATGACATGAAAGAAGACAAAGAATGAGTACACGTAGGTGGATTAAGTATAAGACGGCACACACACACACACACACACACACACACACACACACACACACACACATATATATATATATATATATACTCAACAAAAAATGTTAAGGGCCACTTCATTTTTCCAAACATTTTAAAACTATCATTATTTTATGTTTTATATTTTTGTCTTATTTTGGTTTCCATACTTGTTCGTGATTTGTTATTCAAACACACTTTTGATTTGTGCTCATATTGCGGGATTTTTGGTTACTGAAAGTTTTGCATTTTCCACATTCCTGTTGTATTGGTTGGCATGTATACAGGTTGGCAAACTAAAAAAAGAACAGGATTGTATAATTTGTTCAATATTTGCAGCTAAATGCTCTTTAACAAGTAATCATGCCTCAAAGAAGACATCTAACAGTAGAGGAAGCCGCAAGGGCCATTCGAATGCTTGAAGCTGGATTCTCACAACGTAAACTTGGTGCGCAGCTTGGTGTCAACAACTCTGTTATCGGACGTTTGTTGGAACGATATGAACAGACCAATAGTGTCAAACGGAGACCTAAAAGTGGCATAAGAGTCTCCACACAATCCTTACGAAACCGACTTCATGATGCGGGATTACGTGCCAGAAGATCTGCAGTGCGCCCACCTTTGACCATGGAGCATCGCAACCGTCGCCTCCAGTTTGCTCATGATCATGTCAACTGGGACCATCATAAGCTCCAAAGAGTACTGTGGATTGATGAATTCAGATTTTGTCAGGATTTCAGTGATGGTCGTAGGTGTGTGTGGAGAAAAAAAATGAGCGATTCAAGGACTGCTGCGTTGCTGAATATGACCGGTTTAGTGGTGGGTCAGTCATGGTTTGGGCAGGCATCAGTTACGACGGCTCCACAGACCTCCATGTCATAAGGAAAGGATCTTTAACCGGTATCCGTTACAGGGATGATATCCTTGCACCTATTGTTAGGCTTAAAGATGGCGCCTCGGTGACAATTTCATTTTGATGGATGACAATGCCAGACCCCAACGTGCGAGAGTGCTCAACCAGTATATGGAAGAGGAAACAATCGAAAGGATGGACTGGCCAGCAAAATAGCCTGATCTTAATCCAAAAGAGCATGCTTGGGACATCCTCCAGAGACAAATTTCACTAAGGCAAAATCAACCAAACACTCTTCGTGTACTTGAGATTTCTCTTGTTGAGGAATGGCCAAGGATTCCCCAGGATAACTTCCAAAATTTAATTAACAGTTTTCAAAATCGATGCAGGGAAGTGATAAGGGCTAGAAGTGGTCACACAAGATACTGAAAACAACAGTTACAAAAGTTTGGACTGATTATGTTAATTAAACTCTAATAGTCTTGATTGATTTTCCTTTTGAAATCCTGTAGTGATCAATATTTTCTTTGTTTTTTTTTTCAACTGAATGTTGTCCAGATGTTTATAATGGAAATTTATTATTGGTAATGTTTATTGTATCAATATTGTAGCTTTTGTTTTAAACACATTTACAAAACGTTTAGATCCTTGAGTCGGGGGTTCGAATCCCACTGTGGGACGTGGGTGCCGGTCTTTCGGATGAGACCGTATAAACCGAGGTCCCGTGTCGCAGTAGGTGTGGCACGATAAAGATCCCTCCCTGCTCAAAGGCCCTGAGTGCCGAGCATAGGCCTAAATTTGCAGCCCTGTCACCGGTAATGGTGACAGCCGCCGGATAGCTGAAAAATTGCTCAGGCGGCTATAAACAAACAAACAAACAAACAAACAAACAAACAAAACGTTTAGCAAAAAATAAATTTCTGTAATTGGCCCTTAACTTTTTTTGTTGAGTATATATATATATATATATATATATATATATAATCCAGAAATAAGTATAGAAAATCTACACAAGTAGTAGTATAATAAAAATATCACAAAGCCAATTGAGTATACTCCTGAAGAAACTATTCGAGTATATACTCAATCGCCTTTGTGATATTTTCATTATATATATATAGTAGTAGTATAATAAAAGTATCACAAAGCCGATTGAGTATATACTCGACTAGTTTCTTCAATTCTTCAGGAGTTTACTATATAAAGTATAAATAACACTCTGTATAACCTTTCGTCTGTTTATTCACAAATGACAGTGTACTGTTGAAGAATTTAAGAAACTAGTCGAGTATATACTTTGTTTGCTTGTTTGTTTTTTATTTATAGTCGCCTGAGCAATTTTTCAGCTATCCGGCGACTGTCACTATTACCGGTGACGGGGCTGCAAATTTAGACCTATGCTTAGCACTAATGGCTTTTAGCAGTGAGGGTTCTTTTACGTGCCACACCTGCTGCGACACGGGACCTCCGTTTATAAGGTCCCATGCGAAAGACCCGTGACTCTCACTTCGTAATGCCGAGCTCTTGGCGAAGGAGCAATCACTACCTATTTTAACGTCTTAGGTTTGACGCGGCCGGCCCGAGCGGGGCTCGAACTCACGACCTTCCGTTCACGAGGCGAGAGCTCTACCACTGAGCCACCGTGATCGGTCGAGTATATACTCAATTGACTTTGTGATATATATATATATATATATATATATATATATATATGTGTGTGTGTGTGTGTGTGTGTGTGTGTGTGTGTGTGTGTGTGTATTGCAAAGTTTGTTTGAATGCATTAGTGGAAGTATATTTGTAGGAAATACAAGATGTAAATTTGAACTTGAAATAGTGTGGAATACAAGATTGAAATATTTCATGACGAATAATGTTACTTATGTTGACGGCGTTAATTCATCTGTTAGCAAATTTGAGTTAAAGGAACTGGCGGCTTGATTCCGAAGTAATATCATCCAAAACCCGCGCTGGCTTAAAAACCTTTGATGGACAACATTCACAATCACAGAAAATTCAGTCTATATTCTGGTGATGAAAAATCCACGTATGGACAAGTTTTGTTTTATTCAAAACTTTCAATGGAACAGAATGAAAATTTGTGTGAATATGATGTCGACCTAATTGTCTGTTGACGTAAGACAAATATGAACCAATTGTGACATCGTGTATACTAGTTCTTTTATATGAACGATGTCCATGGCTGCGTTTACGTCTATATGTATTGGGAAAAAAGTTCAACCACATTCACGGTATTTCCTAGTGGAGTAGTCAAATTTCCTACATTGTATATACTATCGTTTCATCCATATGGAAAAACAGTAACCAGAGTTTTAATCTAGTGGTCCTCTCGTTGTCTACAGAAAGGGGTTCTTAAAGTTGGATTGTTTGTATGATGGTAAACTTTTTCCAGAATCCTGACCCTCATGGACAAGATGGAATGGTCTGGGGGAATTAAAATGTTTGTAGAGAAGTTGATTACCAATCATTTGATATAAACATTTAGTGACCAGCCCCTTACATTAATGGCCAGGAGGGGTAAAAATATTCCCTTGATATTGCAAAATCTATAAAGAGTTTTCAAAGGAATATTGAAGCAAAGTAATTCGTTCTGACACCTTGTCATCCGTCGCAAATTTCACAGATGGTACCAGAAACGTAGACGTACAAAGTATGTCTAACGCTCAGGACCATAGAAGTGAGGGTTCTTTAATGTGCCTACGCCTGCCGCGACACGGTATTTCCGTTTTAAAGATCATACCCGAAAAGCCCATGATTGTCACTTCTAAATGTGTGGCGTTTGGAGAAGAAGCAACATCTACTTATGTCAACGTCTGATGTTTAACGCATCCATGACATAAGCGGGGCTCGAACTCACGATCCCCCTGGTTACGAAGCGAATGTTCGATCACTGAGCTACTGTGACCGGCTCGGTTATGAAATACGGGTTACTGATGTCATCAATATGGCGATCCTTTGCATAATGAAGATATTATACAGGCCTTATATTCGAAATTTTATTTCTGAAACTGAAGGTATATTTGTAAAGTATTATAGAGCAAAGATTGTTCTTTAATTTAGTGTCAGAATTGTCAGTTATGTTACATTTATCGCATCACATTATTACATAATCAAATGGAAGGCCTCTTCGTTGTTCACAACGAGAACGTGTCTTGTTATTATTTTCCTCAAACAAACCTTCGAAACATTGGTTTGTCTCTATTTCATAGTAGAACTGAATAGTTAATGTATACATGTTTGATTAATTTTGATTGGATAATGCTTTGTAACCCTCTCCTTTTACTTAAAACAAAGTTCATATTGTATGTTTCTTAATCAATATATAAATTTACAGCCTACAACTTACGATTGGTGAGAATCTATTCTACCGTTTTTAACAATTTTCATATAATCCAGTTTTCTCGTTTCATACTGTGCGCCATGTTTGATGTACTGAAGCTGAACTTCCGGTTGTCAACTTACGTCAATATATAGATTTACAGCGTACAAATTACGATTGGTGAGAATCTATTCTACCGTTTTTAACAATTTTCACATAATCCAGTTTTCTCGTTTCATACTGTGCGCCATGTTTGATGTACTGAAGCTGAACTTCCGGTTGTCAACTTACGTCAATATATAGATTTACAGCGTACAACTTACGATTGGTGAGAATCTATTCTACCGTTTTTAACAATTTTCACATAATCCAGTTTTCTCGTTTCATACTGTGCGCCATGTTTGATGTACTGAAGCTGAACTTCCGGTTGTCAACTTATTTGCATATGTTCATATAAAGTTGTGTTTACATTAATGCACCAGTACGTAGGAGAAAGCGATTTCGTCGGTATTGAATTTAATATCAAGTTAAAAAAAAGAACAAGAAATCAACTGGACGCAAGCGTCAAAGATATCAGGCAGCAGATGATAGAAATCGCGGATGCGTGTGAGACACAAATTAAAAGTTAGTTTCTCTTTGCTTTTCTCAGAAACGTGAATCATTAACTTGTATGGATGATAGGTCTATAGACCTCTGAGTCAGACATTTTTGTCAGTCACTTACAGTCTTCAGAGGAAGTGATGGAAAAGGATTACTGGATTTTTCATTTATAATACATCAACAGGAAATTTCAAAGATGATCATCAGTATTCTAATTCTTACTTTCCCTCAGATATGTATAAAAATTCACGTCCTGCTGGCAGGTCCACTCTACTTGATTTCCCCCATCATTTTGTGTAGAACACTTTTAGAAAAAGACGTTGGGTTATAGTCAATAAAGAGACGCTGTGCTTTAGGAGGTTAAATATCACCGGAAGTGCTGATTGCCCACACCGGAAGTTGTCATAAATAATAGTTTTCCATTCACATTTCCATTATCTTTTCCCGTTGTTTGTTCAGGCACTTTCTCAGAGGTGTTTCAATGATTTTGGTACTGCCACTTCTGGTTTTCCGTTGAAAACGTAATATTTTGGCCTTTCTCTCGTTAATCTCCATTATCAATCAAATGTTTGACATGATTTTTACATATCTAGAGTAACATCAAATATTTCTTCAAAATTCACTTTCCGTCAGCAGGTCTGCAAAACTGTACGCCTCTTTTTGTCTAGAACGCTTTCAAATAGAGACGGGAAATTTTCAGAGATTATCGCTAATACAAGACGATGTGATTTAGAGTAAATCTATCTTAATATTATTTTCGGTCGTCACTTTATTGATGGAAAATGAGTAAAAGTGTCTGATTTTTATTTTTCATAATAGTTAACGGTTTGCTATCGAATATGTTGAATATACTAAATAAAGTTTAGACTTTTCCTTGTGTGATGTAATGGTTATGCATATCATCGGAAGTGTTGTTCGTCAACAATACAATTAGTTTTCCATTAAATTTCGATTCTATTATCTTCTGTGTTTCCTCTCACACTTTCTCAATGTTGTTTAAATGGTTCTGGTACAAACAGGATGCAACTAATTAGAATTTAGAGTTCTATATTTCATTTTGGAATGTTAACTTGAATGTTTGGAAACTTCAGAGCAAAATATTATTTTTGTTTGTAAAAAGACACAAAACATGCCCAGATATAGTCCTACTTTTTTCAAGGAGGTCACAACAATTAATATCGCATATTCTAGTTTTAGCAAATAACGCCTCCAGCAAACACACTTTTGACCTTTTTTATCTGTCAGACCTTGCAGAGTTTGCATGATAATTTTTAGCATGATAAATTAAAACCTATTACCCAGTATCCAATTAGTTTCTATGAAAAGAATGCAATCCTCACCATTGACATGGTTGAAAAATACTCGATCTGTTTATCAGTTACGTAAAACTGTTGCAAAGCCATTATATGTCATGGAGGGTTTGACGTAGACCATTTAATTCCGTTACTTAGCAACTGATATTACTGATCCTCCAAAGAGATCAAAATAAATGATACGAGATATTATTCATATCACACTTAGGATAATGCATTAAAACTGCAATGATATACTGTGCAAACGAAAAATGGATACATAAATTCTTGCTATCGTTTTTCCTTGTGAAAAGGAACCCAACATACTCAGGTATGGTTCTACTTTTTCAAGGTCATAAAAATTCATATCACGCATTTCAAATTTAGCAAATAACTCTCCAGCAAACACACTTTATATGCTTTAATCGCAAACAAACTTTATAGTGCCTTGACACTCCAACTGTTAGGTCGTTCTTTACATAATGGATTTCTGTTCCCCTGGTCAAGATATAGAGCTGACGGCAAGTGTGACCGGATGCATACCCTAACCTTTTCACCCCATGTCGATGGCAAAGAGTTATATGTTAAGTATCAATAGGTCAAGCAAAAATGCAACTTCTAAAGTGTCCACACACACACACACACACACACACACACACACACACACACACCGTTCCATTACTATATCTCCAGTAGGGTACAGTGTTTAATAATGGAAATTTCGAACGAATGAAGATGTCAGGACCAGAAGAAAAAAATCAAGCCAATCTCAATAAGCAATGTTTTGAGAGATGGAATATGTGTATTTGAATTCTTTTAAATTCATGGCATCGTACTTTTGTCTTAATGTGTCATGTAAATGTCCAATAACTTTGGTAATTACTGATTTGTCTTCATTGATAATTAGCCAAGTATTTGGTAAGGTGATCTGTATTTAGCTCAACGATGAGTTCACACTACTAAAATACCGGGGTTAGTCTGAGGTTGTTTTTATTCATCGCCCCTACCACACACACACACACACACACAAACATACACATACACACACACACAGACACACACACACACACACACACACACACACACATATATATATATATATATATATATATATATATATATATATACAGATTGCTTTCCTCACTTTCGCTCAGGACGCCACAGATTAAACATTATCTTGCAGCTATTGGTATCATTCAAACCACACGCACACCTCCATCTTTCCTCATTATTATATGTTTTGGATTTCATGTAATGATTACGTCATGCATTATTCTAATTAATTGTAGATAATAATCATATTCCTAATCAGATCAAGTTTTATTATTTTGATTTGTCGTATGAAATCACATCAAAATAATATTTGATCAATATTATTGCTAACCACAATTGTTACATAATGATTTTCAGTTACATTGTATTACATTGGAATCTGATAAGTGTCAGTTCAATCATGATCAAAGTCATAATGATGGCAAATTTCAACATAAGTTGTTAGATTTGTTACACATTTTAATGTACCGGTCGCGATACGTCAGCGGTTAGAGCGTTTGCTTCGTAACCGGGAGGTCGTGAGTTCGAGCCCCGCTCGTGCCATGGCCGCGTCAAACCTAAGGTGAAAAATAGGTAGAGATTGCTCCTTCGCCAAACGCACGGCATTTAAAAGTGAGGATCGCGGGTCTTTCACGGTAGGCGTTGGCACGTTAAAGAACGCTAAGCATAGGTCACCTACAGCTGGTGACGTCTCAATATGAGTGAAAAATTCTCGACGGGACGTGAAACAAACGAACAAAACATTTTAATGTAGACCTATAAGATAGCGGTTTAAAGTGTAATTCGTTACAAAAATTATTTATTTTAAGTTTTGAGATCATATTTAGTCGGGCAGAAATAATCATAAACAGATTCCTACATTCTTATAAAAATCCACTTCTATTATGGCAGTATTAATAAATACCATTTTCTGGATGAGAAGTACATTTTTTAAAGTTTTTGTAAGAAAATTTGCTTTCTTTCATTTGTTCTCTAACAATGGTTTTTGAAATTTGATATTAATAATGAGTGAATTGTAAAACTTAATATTTTTGCTGATTTTACAAGATTATTCTGAACAAGTTCTGCTTTTATGAATTTTGAATAATTAATTTTGCTAATAAATTTTAATAAAGTTTTGTTAATAAACTTTAATAAAGTTTTAAGGATATATTCTTTTCACTTTTTTGATAAAACATTTTACATAGTGTCTCAGAAATCTCGTACATTTTCTCTTCGATTAACTTTTGATTACATTTTTTGTATTACAAAACAATTACATTTTCATATAATATATATGCTTGTTCTAGAATACTCGACAAATTCACAAACTTAGATACGTTAAATACAGAGTGAGCGTTGAATATAAAAACACAACACATTCAAAGAATATTGTCCTATCAAAGCAGTAATGTGTCAATCCGGTGTGCAAAATTCCTAACAGCAATAACGCACTTCTCAGCTGAAATCTCCATTTTGAATTCCTTTTTGCACCACGTGTGATTTTGAAATCCGCCAAATTTTTTAATTTTAATTACAGGACTTTTGTAAAGAATCCTGATATCATTGCAATAAATTTATTTTCTAAGTTAATCTGGAAAGTTTTAACACCTCTGTTGTGTCCATGGGTCCGTGTTTGTCCTACTCTTCATTTTGTATATATGTAATATGAAAACCTCTAAGATTAGTGTAACATTTTCTCCAATGCACTTTGTTTACTTTCAATTACTCTAATTGCTGTTTTTTCCTTAACGATTAGGTAATGCATGGGCAGATATTTTGTAATGAACACTAGTGAAGCTTATAGGTCTATATTTCTTATGTTATAGTTTTCTCACTTTTTGAAAATGAATAAGATGACAAAATTCTTATTTCTTTACTACCCTTTTAAGTAAAGTCAAATAATAAATATCACTTCAGAAATCTTTGTCTTCATACTTTCAAATGCCATTTTGCATTTATATGTAGTCGGTATATCGTCGCACATTTTCTTTTCATTCTTCGTAATTGTTACAATTGTTCTACACAGTTGATATAATCAAGAAAATTTTGAAATATCAGTGCACCAATATAATTAAAAAAACCCACACACATACAAAACAAAAATCCATACGTCCTGTGGCATTTGTATATTCTATGCCGTTCTCATCTTTTATCTAATTAATCATATTAGTTTATTGTTGTTTTCGTTCGATGATTAGAGGGTTTAACGAACTTTTTTCTCCCTTTTTATTTGATCTACCGTGTATGAATGTCCCACTATATTAATCTATTTCTTTCTAAAGTGTAAACTAATAGGTTATATTTATTTTTAAAAGTGCTGTGATTCTATTTTTTTTTCTTCCAAAATTTGCATTTTATGAACTTTATACGTTCTTCTTAGTTTTAGCCAAATGTTTAAAACAGTTTGTACAAGTTTTGATGCATATTTTATCATGTTCCCACTCAATTGTAGCGTCAATTATTTCTGCAGTTTCTTCTTGATTCTATAAAGACTCCTAGTGTATGTAAAAATTCGATCATTTAATAACGAAGTATTTAGATTAGCTGGCATCTCTAGAGGTTTCAGATGTGCACGGTTCAAATATATCTATAGGTGATATGTTAACCGGTTATCATCTACATTGGATGTTTTAAAAAAAAATATATATTGTTCAATGGAAAACATAAATATTCGGAAATCAATATCTAATCTAATCTTGGAAAGTTGTCTCCACCAAACCAAGTTCATTACTTTTCCAGAATATGTACAAAACACTTTTGATAATTTTCCGTTAAGGTATCAACATTTTTTTTTGCATTGCTGTTGACAATAATCGAGCTAAGAATTAAAATCACCAGAAAATAGGATACAGTCAAACTTTGTAGCATTTTGTTAACCCAAGTAACTAATCTATGGGGGAAAATCGTTTCCATTGTTAGAGTTTGAATATTCATTAAATTATGATCTCGTCGTTGTATTTAATATTCATTAGTAATTTCCTTCCTTCAATCCATCCATTGATTTCCATGGTACTATGTATCTTTAGTGAAATTGATACATCTATAATGTATATAACTATTACATCTCCATGTCATCGCGAATTGTAAAAAGATTTCTGTTCTTAACAAAATGTATTTCTTGTAAAAAGAAGTATGGCATGAAAATTTACATCCTTAAGGACAGTATTATATTTAACTCTCGAACATTTAGAGAGTACAATTTCAATGTTTGTACTATTCATATGATTGGATGAATTACAATCGTCCACTTACCAGACAGAATTGCGCAGTCACTCTTATCATTTCCAGAGATCCTTCAAGAACTCCTAATATTGGAATGACTCCCGGTAGAGTTTCAAACTTTTCTGGTTTATTTTTGGGGCAAGTGTTTGGTAAATTTTTAAAGTTTATTTATACAAGCCATTTTCTGTGGTTTAGTATATAAAGTGGTCCCTGAACCGCAATGCACACCGAAAGTTTATTTGACAAAAATTATATTACTGTTTAAATTCTCAACCTGGTTCTCAATTTAACTCATATCATTATCAATCTTCTTTATTACAATCTCTCTGTTCTCACTACATCCCCGAATGCCAGTTACTTCATGGTAGAAATTCTTAGCATTAATGACAGGTTTCCGCCTCCTTCACTTTTTATAATGCGTTGAAATTACTGGAGCGAGCGACCTTTGTGAGGTAGTAGGCAAGCTTCGTGGATTTGTTTTCCTCTCCAAAAACGTAAATATAACAGTGGTAGAAGTTTCCAAGTAAATCTCCTTTGCCTTGAAATACCACCACATCATAAAGGGATTTCTCAACTAATCAGCGCTTCAGGAATATTCCTTATATATTCTCCTGAGGGGATTCAAGTTAGAATAGGTCCTCCGTACATCTTGCTTGTCGTAAGAGGAGACTAAATGGGGCGGCGTTTCGGATGAGACCGCAAAAACCGAGGTCCCGTGTCACAGCAGGTGTGGCACGATAAAGATCCTCCCTGCTCAAAGGCCATAAGCGCCGAGCATCTGGGGCTAAATTTGGAGCCCTTCGTCGTTAAACAATACACAATCAATTACAACCAACCAACGTTACACACTCTGCATACCCTAATACTTTCATATTGCTGTTTCTGGTGTCGCAGCAGTTGATCCATTGCACTTTAGGGTACCTTGCCACTTCATTATTATGATACATCTAGTGTCTTAATTTTGCACATGTTGTTTTTCTAAGAAGAAATTTGTTGTTTGGGAGAATATATTATGTATGTGAATTTATTTCCATTTTGCACATTTACAATACGAGGGTAACCTAGAGGCTTATATTTCTGTATTTAAGATCCAGCTTCTTCGTGACATCTAACGAATGTAACATTTTAAAAAGTGCATGATCATCAACAGACAAATGGTCACTTTTAGCACTTCTCACGAGGACTTGTGGAATAGGGATTCGAATCGTAGACTTCGGCATTTGTATTCCTGATCTCACCCAAAACCTTTTATCAATAACACCGATCTGTTATTTTTGGGTTTTAATTATGTGACGAATAGGAAGTTTAGTGCTGTGGGAACACTGACTATGATCTGAATGACGATATTCTCCTTCAAACATTGTTAATAATTCCAATAATGTTGCATAGGGAAAATTTATCTATCAATTTCACCACATATGATCAGATATACGAAAACTATTCACTGAAACATTTTAAATGTAGTCAAATTGTACTTGACATATGCACCCAACACACTTTACACTAGAAATATTTCATAGAAGTGGTACGGAGTGCGCATGATGTGTGTGAACGCAAAGTTGAATAACTCGTATTTGTCCTTTCTTTAATAACTCACCTAAAATAAACAACACTAGAACACAACAAAAGCACAGTAATCGCTAAGATTTAAAGTGCGACCTGTGTTTTTCTTGTTTTTCCTCTCTATTTAATTGTACATGGGAATTGTAGATTGATTGTTTGTTTGTTTTCCGCCACACTCAACAATTTTTCAGTTATCTGGTGGCGTCCAGTTTTTGTAGCTGGAGGAAAGAACCCAGATACAATGTATCCGGGAAGAGACCACCGACCCTCCGAAAATAAACTGGCAAACTTCTCATATATATCGGGGCGAGCAGGATTCGAACCCGCGCCGACTAGAGGTGAGGGGCCTTGTGATTTTGAGCGCAATGCTTTAACCACTCGGCCACGGAGGCGGATGTGTAGACTTGCGACGAACGAATCATTGGATACGTGGATAGGTAAAATCATTTTCGACAAAATCCATTAGGCAAGCTAAAGATATCATTTTGATCTAATATTCTTTTCGGTTGATTGATATCTACCTTAATCTATCATAGTGGTTACTATTTGAGAAATGTTTACTATACCGGTAACTATCACTCTAATTTTGATTAATTTATCTGTCATAACTCTGCTGTTATCGTTAATATATTATAGTAATTATTATAATACGCTTTTTAATAAGAAAAGCGATAATCTTTTCATTTCTCCCAATGTATAGATACATTTAGATGAGAATTCAACATTTTGAATGTTATACGTACAAAATTCTTTCATTCCTAATCGTTTGATCGGCCTTTCAACAGACTATGAAACAAACTGTATTCAAACATTAAGTGCATCTTTCGGTTATATACTTCTGAAAATGTACTTTCCCGGGTTTGATTATTGGGCGAGTCATTAAAAAATAACGATGCTATGAATTTGTATATGTTGCAGTTGATAGTACCTGTAAATAATTATCAAAGCATCAACTACGGTTTTCATAATATGTGAGATACTACATTTCCCATAGTGACCCCCTTACCAACCTCCAGTAATAAATGCTGCAGGCGTTTTAGATAGTGTTAAGAATTGATAAATCGAGGGCATAATAAAAAAATTTAAACAAAGATATAGATTGGGTTTGAGATGATATATATTTTACATTAAAATGAACAAGTGAAGATAACCAACAGAGATCAATCTCATAAATTCTATGAAGAATACATTATAACGAGAAGGGCGAACGCAGATATCTGGATATACCAAAGGTGGGATAAGATGTCTAGGAGGAGTAAGCATCGCCTGTTGACTGGTCACACCTTCCATAGGGCCTACATCTTGATATCAATATACCTTTATGTGAACTAGTCACGGAATCCTAGCGGTAAAGGCGTTCGAATTCGCAACCGCGAGGTCCAGGTTCGATTCATGGCGCCGTCTCTCTCTCTCTCTCTCTCTCTCTCTCTCTCTCTCTCTCTCTCTCTCTCTCTCTCTGTGTGTGTGTGTGTGTATGTGTGTGTTATAAATGAAAATTGTGGGCTTTCTGATATGTCCCTTGAGGAATAAAAGAATCAAACGGGCAGAAAGACAATTTACAGAAAAAAAAACTTTTATGAAATAGCAATATGGCTCTTCTGAGTAAATTTGTCATTTTTAGAATCCATTTATTCACCACCAGACATATTTGCATCCCCTGAGAAATAAATGATCTGTAGCTTTTCCTGTACGAATATTTCAGATTTTACTGCAGATTGAAAATCAACTCGTATGGAAAGTATAAATAATGAACTAATGTTTCTCACTGAATTTGTTCCACAAAAATGATAGCACTGTTGCTTTTGAGATATTTGAAGTATTTCTTCGTGTCTGTATTCATGCACCTCCAAACTTGTGTTAAAAGTTATATTTTTTCCTTGTGAAATAATTCTTTTATAGAATTGATTCTACAATTTTGTTGCATATTATGGAAGTGTTAGATTCGTGGGGCGAAGGCGGAATCTGAAACGAGCATAAAAAGGTGAGTAGTGGTGCTTTGTAATATATTTCATGGGATCTCCATCAACAGATTGAGAGCTGAAAGAATGATATACTTCTTAATTCTCAATAAGAAATTGCAACAGAGTACGGTATGCTGTTTTCTTCTAGCCCTCTATTGTTGTCTAAGATGGATGATTCTTATTGGTGTTTGTACATTATTCACAAACACTGCTACATGTGCTATCAAATTAACGGGTGACAGTTACTCAATAAATCTGTATTTGAATATGAAAATAACAGAATATGATAATTGTCAAAAAGTGTTTACCCCCATTCACAAATCTAACCGAAAAAAAAAAAGAAAGAAATTTAATATTCTAGTGTCATACGGTGTAAAAAAAAAAATCAAACACAGACGAATTTTTCGATAAATAAAATATTCAGATAGTGTTGTCCATCAAAGAAGTTGACACCTATCGAGGTATTTTGATGTGTAAACCCTCTAAGCTTATCAATATTTGTCTTGTTCATGGCATCCTGCCATACTGCACAACAAGGATTAAAATAGTAGAAAACTATGGTATTGTAAATTTTAAGCAGTAATTGACATAAAATACTTCACCTCCTTAAATACTAAGTTTTTATTTTACATACGACATCAGTTTGAAAAGACCATATAAAAGATTTATCGGTCTAAACACCTTGACGTTTGACACATATAATATTTCTATGAAAAATCATCAACATTTATACAGAGTTTCCTTTATTTTAATAACTTTCGCGACACTATGATTGATAGGATTTTATTTTGTATCCACTCCACATAATTTAGAATATCCTCCTGTAACTTTTTCTATCATTGCTAAAGATTTATCAGAAATATCTTACATGATATCTGGATACATAAAGCTTTAGTGTGTTTAAGATCTCTTGGATTATCATTTACAAAGACAATAAAAAAAACAGAGGACCCAATATAGATTTCAAAATAACTTCGATATCATCTTGTTCCTTTGAGATAACTCCTTTCCATTTTAAGACATTGTGATCTTTCATGTCGAGAAGAATGAGGCAATTTAAAGGCATTTTCATATATACCAAAATGACTGTGTCAGGAGCTATGTCATATCTATACAATGTACACCTGTAAATGTAGTGTTATCAATGTTTTCAAGCTATATGTACTAATGATACATGTATTATGTTAAACAGTTTCACATGACTGTTTTGGTCTAAAACTTGACTGAAATTTTGTTAAAAGCTTATTGCGATCCAAACACTCGTAGAAAGTGTTAAAAACGTATCTTACAATATTTTATTCTACTTGTAGGATAAAGAAAAACAGGTTCATAATCATTAACATGAATGTATCATCAGATTTGAAAAGCGGGGTAACTCTATTTTTTTCATTCACATTTACATTTACAATGTTATCTTACTGTGTAGAAAAGTTCATAATAAAACACAAAATTTCTGCTACATCAATGCTCATTTTTGAAATTTTATAAAACGTTCATCCAAATATGTAGCTTTTGAGTTTGGCATGCTTTAAATAATTTATAGAAACATTTGGAATTGCGAATGAGCTATATGACAGTAATTGTTTATTTTTCGAGAATGAATCATCAATATGAAAAGGTCAAGATAACTAACAGTATTCAATCTCGTAGTTCCTATAGAAAATACAAATCAGAGAGATGGGCAAACACGGACCCCTGGTCATACCAGAGGTGGATCAGGTGCCTATAAAAATATAAAACTTGCAGTATATTTATTACCTATGCCACAGAAGAAGTCATTGAAGGCATTTTGGAATTTTACAAGACTCTGAAACAACGTCGACACATGTATAAAGACGTTTTGACCTCTAAATCTACATGCGCATCAACATCATGCCTAGATCGTGCCTAGATATTTCTAGACATGATATTGATGCACCTGTAGATTTAGAGGTCAAAACGTCTTTAAACATGTCTACATATCCTTAGGTTTTAAAACGTTTTTCACAGCCTTGGTTTATTGTATTTTCAACCAATTCCGTTTTAGTTTCACTCATTATTTAACGACTCAGTTTCTTGGTGATCGATATAGGGCCTTGTGTGCTTCGTGGTGGGATTTTAAAGCCTTTCCATAGAGGTAACAGAGTAAAAAGTATAAGAGGAGTATTAAAATCACATATTAGACACATCAAAATAAAGATTCGTACCATCTAGCATTCTGTGTTTAGTAAAGTGATAAAAATAATTAGATAGGTTACACGATGAATATGTTTTGGATCAAGTTGACATAGCTTGTAACAACATTGTCTTTGTTTGTAAGGGACAATATTATATTATATTTCCACATTTGTTAATCGTACTTGTACTCCAATTGCCCTTTCAAAAGATTAAATTCTTCAAAATCATGCTTCAGTTGTAAACACATTTAATGTCCCAGTCAATGGACGCAATAAGTATGAGTTACCGCACATGTACTGAATTCCTAAACTTCATAAAATCCATTCCAAACAGTGATACATTGTTGGATCTAGTAACTGTTTCACCAAACCCCTATCGTTGCTTCTCACGGAAATATTAACAGCTGTGAAAGAGAAACTTCAAACGTATTATGCCACAGCAACATATACCAGAATACCAGAAACCATTCCGTGATTCCATAATTGTCATTTATTTGACATGAGGAAATTCAGGCATCCTATAAAATACTGGGAGGCCAGTCTGAACACAAATGATATACACCACACCATCTAGACTAAAAAACATAGACAGATCACATACATTAAGTACATATTGCCTCCCAATATAATAATGTTAAAACAAAGGGAATGAAAAGAAAACAAATCGCTTGCTGTTAGCTTCAACTTGACAATTAGAGATATCGACGTCGTTTTTATCAATTAACAGTAATCATTTTCATCCATATGTTGATTCGATATATCCTAGTATATACCACAGAGTCTTTCACATATGCTTCGTACTTAGATATCTTATTGATTGTAGATTTTAAACTAACTAGTCAACGTTATGAGAAACGGGATGACTTCCGCTTCTTCATCGTCAATTTTCCATATTTATGTAGCAATGATCTATTATCACCTGCATGTAATGTTTCTGTCTCTGATTCAGTACAAAAGAGCTTGTTCTGTGTATGTTCAGTTTTTAAACCGACGCAGGCTACTGACAAACAATTTGATATTACAGGACTTCCAACAATCTCGTTTAAAGTAAGGATTTCGCAAATTCTGTGATCGTTATAACGATCTAGTTTGCAAGTACAACCTGTCATTGGGTCAAATGCTGTCTGACGTGTTTCATACCAATTGTTAGACAGTTCTATACACACCGATTTTAAATACGGATTACTATGTTTAATTTATGATGATGTAGGGTTCCCTGGGGTGTCATGGTATATTTAGTGTGACCGATCGATAGAGGATGCTTACTCACTCCTCCTAGGCACCTGGTCCCACCTCTGATATATCCAGAGGTTCGTGTTAGCCTAACCGGGAATTATGAGATTGATCACTGTTCGTTATCTTCATCTTTTTATAATCTGGTAGAGAAATATCAGATAAAATGTCATCGTTTATCCATTTTTTGAAATCACCTGGATACGGCGCCCTTGATTATTTGGCATATATTTGCCGACTCTCTCTCTCTCTCTCTCTCTCTCTCTCAATTAGACATTATTAGAGAAACGAAAATATGTAGTTTTTCTTTTCAAGCTATGTAACTGATACACTTTATGCAAATTATACAATTATAGCGAGTAAAGCTGGCATCGGGAAGTGACCGGCCGATGAATAATATACATTTAAGTCACGTGATTTGCTCTTCATCAGCTGAATAATAATTACCCGTATGTCGCTGTCACTGCGGTATACTTCTTTCACAAACCCATAGATAAGATAGATTAAAGAATTAAATTATCACAAATATTTTTAAAATTCAGCCTAGTTTTCTCCTAACAAAAGGATCGTCTACCTCTTACATTGAATAGACTAGTATTTCGTTAATAGCAATTAACAAATTGTCGAAATTGTCAGATATTGTTTTACATATTTTATCATACAGACAGAGTTTTATTCCAGAAAGTTTTGTGAGAATCGGGGTTAGAATGAATCCTGAGTACCCCTTAGTTGTCGACTAAATGGGGCGGTCCTTCGGACGGGACCATAAAAACTGAGGTCCCGTGTTACAACAGCAGTGACACAATAAAAACCTCACACTGCTCAAAGGCTATGAGCGCCGCGCATACGCCTAAATTTTGCAGCCTTTCACTGGTAATGGTGACGTCTTCATATCGGTAAACAATTTTGGAAGAGGGAATTTAAGCAATAATATATCAATAATAAAATTGTCGATTTTGTTAGATATAATTTTACGTAGATTATCAGACTGACAGAATTTTGGTCTATTTTCTAATTGTAACATAAAAAGAATACTATTTAATGCAGCATATACACTTATGTATACTGAATAATGTATCATTGTGAAGCAAAATCAAAAGAGAGAAATCAAAGAAACCATTGTAGAGAATAAAATATCCAGAGGAAACTAATGATGTAGTGTGTACCACTACTAGTACAAGGAAAATGTTGTCTATCTATGTGTTTCTCATACTTTTATACTTTTTCCAGCAAAACGTTGCAGGACCCAACGAACTGTACGAAAAACGTGAGATTCTAAAAGCGAAACTTCCAGTATTTACGAAATATATACAGTTTAAGCAGTGACGTAAATACATGTATTATAAGATGTAGATGTACTGTTAGGGATGACAAAGTGCTCACTAGTTAACTTCCCAGGTCCCACAAGTATATTGCTAATGTAGCTTACTATAGTGAGAATGAGAATGTTGAGAAAGTCTACGATGTTAGTGGTGGTGATTCATATACTGGTACAATTTTGTGTTGGTCAAATCACATGGACGTCCGGTTTATTGTATACAATCTCATTGTCCATGCCATATGCACGTTAACAACTAGTCTAGAACGAAGTCAGCTTGGAATAAGAAAACAGCACTAACAACGCATTTTAATGAGTCAGTTGTTATTACATAATTCAAAGTCCTGCCTTCATAAAGCGTTTTCACAAAAACTACACAAACAACACTATAAATACGCCAGAGAAAATTTACAGACATCCCATTAAGTCCTCAGAGAAAGTTCTACAATCACACCAGCAGATAAAAACCAGCATAATGCAGTGTTTTGACACACGAAATTATGTATCCTCGTACTTAACTTTACAATGATTAATATTCATTTTATTTCTTCAAATATCGAATGAGATGTCTGACAGTGTACCAGCTGGATAAGTTTTGTCTTTGCAATATTCACAATTCATTGATATTTCTAGTCGCTCCAAATCATTTTGCTTTATATTTAATTTTTGTCATTAACACTGTAAGGAATACAAAGAAATAATTCTGTAATGCGAATATTATAAGTTTGTTTTGAGCCATTTTTACGTACATTCACGAACAAAATGATGTAGCGCGGAAATATACGCTTATAAGATTTCTGACATTATTAAACAAGCTAATGTCAAAAGAAATTAGATGCTCCATCAGGCAGTAATACCCACACTCAAGTGGTTTGCCTTTAGATATATTCTATACCATTCATATGCTTGCTGCATATCAAGTTGCATTTACTTCTTCAATAAAAATGGTAAAAAGAAATATTCATATCTAATGATCAGTCATCCAAAAAATATTTTGTTAAACACTACTCATACTTCACTCACAAATATTCTGAAGTTGATATTGAAAAGATGTTGGAGTCTTCGTATCTTCGTAGTCTTTGGTGATCGGCTCTTCTAACAGTCTGTTCGAATTCCAATGGACACGAATTGTGCTCCTTTGTTAGCTGACCTGTTTTTATATGTTTATGGGGCAGAATTTATTCAAAAGCATTCACATGAGAAGAAAAATCTCTTGCTGTGGCCTTCAACTCGAAATTTAGATAAATCAACGACTTTTTTTTCTATAAGGGGGCCTTCGTAGCTGAGTGGTTAGAGCATCGGGCTCAAAATCACAAAGTCTCTCACCTCTGTCGGCGCATGTTCGAATCTTGGCCGCGACGTTATGTGAGCAAGTTTGCCAGTTTACTTGCGGAAGGTCGGTGGTCTCTTCCAAGGTACATTGTATCTGGGTTCTCTCCTCCACCAACAAAAACTGGACGCTATCAGATAACTGAAAAATTCTTGAGTGTGGCGGAAAGCAATAAATAATCAATCAATAATCTATAAACGATAATCATTTTCATTCATATGTTGATTCGATATATTCCAGTGAACTCCAAATAAAAGACACCACAGAGTCTTCTACATCTGCTTCGTACTTGGATATTTTATTGATAATAGATGTTAATGGCAAATTAACAAATCAACTTTATGACAAACGGGATGATTTCAGTTTCTCCATCGCAATATTCCATTATCGCCCGCACATGGTGTTTATGTCTTACAACTCATTAGATACGCAAGAGCTTGTACTGCGTATCATCAGTTTTTAAATCGAGGCAGGCTACTGAAAAGTTAATGTTACAGTTTAAACAGTCTCATTTAATATGATTTCACAAATTTTATTATCGTTATAACGATCTAGTTTGCTAATACAATCTGTCATTAATCAAATGCTATCTGACGTGTTTCATTCAAATTGTTAGGCCGATCTTGGCACACTGATTCTGAATGCGGATTACTCCGTTTACTTGATCAAAATAAAGGGTTAACGGCGAGTGTGACCGGTCGACAGGAAATACTTATTCCCTCTAGGCACTGATCCCACCTCTGGAATATCCAGAGCTCCGTGTTTGCTCACATGAGTGGTGTTTAACATTGTATTCCACATAGGATTAATGAGATTTATCACTGTTCGTTGTCATTGCATGACACAATGCACTGAACATAAGTTTTTATTTGTCTTTTTTTTCACTCCATTTGCACTTCAAGGTGAAAAAGAAAATTCCGAAAACTGATAATTATACTGAAATAATTCACGGACACAACCAATAATATCCCTAAAGATGATTTCGCTACTGCATAAAATGTAAAAAGGAGTTCTGGGGACCAGGTTTTTATCCCATAATTGGCTCTCAAGGTGAAAATGGAAATTCTGATATCTTATTGCACATCTATAGGACATACCAATTACCTTCCAAAACATGATTTGGGTACTGCGTAAACTTTAAGAGGAGTTCTAGGAAGCAGCGTTTTTCTGTCGAAAAAAGTCTTAATCGGCTCCCCAGAGTGAAAATTAAAATTGCACATATACAGGGCACTATAAATCATTTTCCAAAAAGATGATTTAGCTATTGCGTAAATTGTAAAAGGGGTTATTGGAACCAGGTTTTTCTTTTTATTTTAAGAAAAAAGTAGCTTTGACCCATTTTGGCTCCAGGGTGAAAATGAAAGTTCTAAAACCTTAATGCCCATCTGCAGGACACCACCTATCATATTTCAAAAGATTAATTGGTTACTGCTAAAAGTAAGAAAGGGATTTAGGGAAGTAGAAAGTGTGACAGACTGACGGACCAGGATAAAGAAAGAAGACGAAACAACAGGTTAACAGAAGGGTCTTCCACTGAAGACCAAAACTATTGATAAGTTTCATATCTTACACAGAAGGTCAGATTATTATAGGCACTACCTTCTCCCTATTCAATCATTTCAATAATAAAATTGAAATTTAAAGAAAGGAAAAGGTTTTCATTAAAATCAATGTTTACTTTGATTAATCGTAGATACATTTTGAATAATGATGTAGGCGATGTGTCAGTAAAAGGTACTCTTTCTTAAAATTAATCTATAGTTAGAGGTACAAACTACATTCATGTGTAACATGAGCATTTTGTATATGTACTTGTATAAAACTATTCAATATTAACGTTGGCACCCTTGTTGATAATTTTCATGCAAATAGTATATGAGTAAGAATAGATGAGGTTGCATGAAAGGGTAACAACATATTATCATTACATCTCGCTGAAATAAGTACTAAACAATAACAAGATCAATAGTTATAAAAATTGTACACATTTTATTCTACCCTCAAGTTCTACATACATACATGTACCCATAATACATGATAGCCCTATATTGTAACAAACGAGACAGAAAAGTCATAATTGATTGAACTGTGAAAGTCAAGCTCTGGATGTTCCTCTGTTAGGGGCATTCCAAATTACATTCCTGAAATTCATCTTGGCATTCTGTTGTACAACTCCTACGCTCCCAGGGATTAGTTACGTCCCGGCAATCCACCTGGCACTCAGTTTTCTCCTGATCACATTCGATGAAACACTCACAACACTCTTGGTAATCCTCTTTACATTCGAGTGAACATTCCAAGAATTCTCTTCGATTACGGATATGTTCAATACGACATTTATTGGTACAACTCACTCTTTCCCGTTGACACACTTTGTCACAAGCCTCCGTCGATGATATAAGCATCAGTACAAGAACCACAATCTACAAAATATATTTGGAAAAATTTACGGAGTGAACTAAAATGTTAAATCTAATTATTTTTTTTTTCTTTTTCAGAATAAAGTTTTGTGTAAATTCAAATGTGTGGTAATATATGATACAGAAATAAAGAACGTCAGCTACTAATCTTGATGCAATATGGGGTTTGCATGTGTTAATAAGGTAAAACATGAGTAAATTATTTAACTCTCTATTATACACTCATTAATGATTTTTTAAGAGATTAAAAACGTATTGTTTTAAAGGACATTGGTATGTGCTACAGATGGTGCACGGCGAGGAGTTCATGTATATATTTCAAGGTATTGTTTATGGTGAACAACACAAATGATGCACGCCGGATAGCTGAAAAATTGCTCAGGCGGCTATAAACAAACAATCAAACAAACAAATGATGCATAGGAGGGAAACTTCTTTAAACTTTCGTAAAATAAAAAGTATATACATTTTACTCCCAGCAGAATTAATCAATCTACATCTTTGTATACCTACCCGTACCAACTTAAGTAATTACTTTATTATTTTGATCGGTTTGCATTGATAAGTGAACAACCATTAAGGTCTCACGCAACGTTTCTGACATTTTCTCTAAAATCCTTTTTCGTCTTCCCGATATGAAGAATTCTTGTATGATTTTCGAAAGAGGTTTAAATTTTACATCCGTCGTAATATTACCATACTTTGTCTATCGGCATGGGTAGGTCATTGGTTAGATCACTTGCAAGGGTCCAGGGTTCAATACCCAATTGCTACGAAGATTGTGCTTTCCTTCTTTGCTATAATAATGTCCTTTTATACAATTTACTTAAATATTACAATTTTGCTTGCATTATCCAGGAGCTATCAAAACTCTAAATTAGACGTTGTAATAAACCCCAAGATTTCTTTGTAGAAATGAGATAGAATACAAGTGACTTGAACGTGAAATGTCATGAAAAATTATATAGCATTGAGAGAAGCTGTGTATATTCTTACAATCAATGGAAACCAAGCATCTTATTTCCTTAAGGTTCGAAAAAATAAAATTTTGAGATACATATACATGTATACAAATATATTACTTACCAGTGTGTTACAGAAAGTTGCCATGATCCAGGATCAGCGACAAATAAGAGAGTTCATTAATAAAATACCTTATATATTGTACCTTTATGCATACATCATAATTCTTCACACCATCTATTTAGTGTAACAAGAGCGTTGTCATAATTTACATATCATGAATAACTTCTAGTATTATTATCCCTGCTCCTTCCTCTATCATATGTTTAATGTTTCTGTCAACAGTAAAGAAAGGTGGAATTAATTTTCCCGAAAACATATTTAATCAACTGACATTAGACATTTTCAAATTGCATAACATTGTTAGGTGAGTTGTAAGTGCAGCAATTAACACGCTGTGTGAATAATAGTTCAGAAGAGGGAAAATAAAATAAAAAGAATGAAAGATTATCTTTCTCTGTCTTTTACCTTTTCTAACAAAGTCTAAAGCGTCGAACCTATTCAATACGCCCCTGCAAACATAGTGTGGTATACAGTTTTATCCGCCGCTCTGTCCGTCCCATTTGAAGTCGAGTCCTATCAAAGAGATACAGAAGTTGTTTATGACTGAATAACATGTCAAGTTATAGGATATTATTATTAGCCTTTCGAGAAGAGCACATTGATAAGGTAATTATATATGACAGACTATATGCTTATTATTGTAACTTTATATTGTAACTGGGTATATTTTCTGATTTCCTGACATCATTTTCTAAAGTGTAAAAATAAAATGAGCTGATATTTTACATAATTTGTGTGACATTGGACATCATTTTGTGTATATCGTGGAGACACCGACTTTTAGATGCTTCTTAGCAATGACGAGAGGAGGGTCTGGAAAGAGTCTTGTCTTTATATCACAAATACTATAGTAAGCTGTAGTTAACTTTGATATAATGATAAATCTAAGTATCAGTGTTTACCTTGAAAAAGTAAAATTTACAAACAGTAATCAATCTCATAAGTCCTATAAAGAAATCAAAATTGAGAGTCGGACAAAGAGAATCTCCTAGTAACACCAGAAGTGATACGAGGTGCCTAAGAGGAGTAAGCATCTCATGTTGAACAGTCACACCTGACGTCACACCTGACATAAGCAATATTTCTTGGTCTTGCAAACGGAGCAATCCGAAGTCCAAATTATATTTAACAAACGGACAAATTCGTCAAACGGCATTGGACCTTATGACCGTTCAAAACAAAGAATAAAAGTAATTTTTTTCTATAGTTAAGTCAACTATAGTAAGTTTTGCTATGTATAATAATTGGAAGGGGTTTACACAGTTAATCAAAACATTTACTAATTATCATGAATATCACCAAAGTCATTCAAAAGATAAAATACTCGTATATAAATAAGAGTATTAAAGCATCTTTCCCCTTTAGTTATAATATAATACATTTAACCATTTATGTACAAATTTTCAAACTTTATAATATAACAATTCAGGTATCAAGATTTTTACTATGCTAAATTATTGCTAACTACTGCAAACAAGACTTTAGTGTCAGGATATTTTTGATTAGCATTAAGAGGTTAAAGCTATCCATTTGGTTGAAAACGTTTACCCCAAAGGGGTCTGACATCTTACTTTATTTAGGTCGAGAAATTCTTCAATATAAATTATCAGACAGTTTTTTTTACATCATGAATAGCTGCTTCTTCAATAAAAATGGATTTCGTAAATAAGCAGTCCTTGTGACCAGTCATCTAAACATCAACTTAGTTAAAAACCATTTATTCTATGTATAAGATACAGGTAAAGTTAATATAAAAAGATACTGGGGTTCCTCATTAACAATGCCAATGTAATCTTTAGAGATCAGGTCTCGCAACAGTCTGTTGGAATTCCCATGGACAGAAATAGTGCTCCATTATTAGTCGACGGGGTTTTATTCTTATGAGGAGAATTTATTTTTAAAAATCCTACATGATAAAAAGAAATAGATTATTGTGGACTTCAACTCTATATTTAGATACATCGACGACGTTTGATTAATTAACAATACTCATTTTCATTCATATGTCGATTCGATGTATTTCAGTGAATTCGAAATAAAAGACTCCCAAGTCTTCTTCAACTGTTTTATGTATGGATATTTCACTGAACGTATATGATATTTGTAAAATAAGAACACAATTGTGATCTGATTTTGGGTGTGAATAAAGGTTCAGGTGACATTCACGTGGCTTTTCGAATATTAGAAAGGTACATACATCGCCGATACTGAACTATGAATGGTCAAAACTTATTGAAACTTTGAGGGTGAAGTGAAAGTTTAGCCTTTTAACTTCAGGTACAAATCAAATAACCTAGAAGACAAGTAACTAGTCCAGTTTCAAAATGTTGTAATTTAAATAATAGATGATTTCCATAACGGACATCTTTTATCTTTGTTATAATCTTGAAAATCTGGACAAGTTTGATCATTCATGATGTCATATCTTAAATCCATTAGCGTGGAAGATAATTGTTTGAAATACATAACACTTCAACATGTAAAACGATAAAAAAAAAAGAATTCGCCTAAAAATGGAACATGTTACATTAATGAATCGTTACGAAATCAAAAGACAGTATCTAAACATTCGATTTTGTCTACATATTTAGTCATCGATTTACGAATGATTGATGGTTGGAATACCAATTCAAAAACTTACGTTGAATTTGAATCTAGATGGAGAAGTGTATTAAATGATATTTTCCGTCAAAGAAAGCATTGAAACAAAATATACTAATTAAGTACTTGTGAAGAAGACATCTGACATAATGTTTCGATATTATAAAAAAAGCTTACGAAATGCACACATCACTAAATAAATAGGATAATTCATAGGTCATTTCCTAATTTGAACCATAGCATTATTAATTATGAGTACTTTGAGAATGACAAACAAAATAAGTAAAAACGATAGACGGAACAGGATAGGATGAATAAAAATATCTTGATACCTTTTGGTTTATATATACATGTTTACCTGTAAACCATAATTAATTTGAATAATTGGGTCAAATTTCTCTGAATTGTTTATGGCGTGAGATGTACGTTTTGATGCGGTTTAGAGGTTTCTACATTAGTAACTGAATTTCTCCGAAGTCTAAAAACTTATTTAAAAACATTTTCATTCAAAGCTTGGAAATGCTTCTTGAACAACGTTGCGTGTCGAATCTCTACCTTTTGTAACAATTAGAAACTCATATACTAAATACTGAATGAGCATTGGTAGTTTCAATGAAACATTATTAAATCTACCGAAATTATCTGTTTCCAGTTACACTGAATTTATAAAATATAGAACATAAAGCATAAACTGAATCTGACATTCTACGTCACTGGAAACACGAAGGTTATATACAACTTTTGACAATATGTGCCATAGAAAACGTTACGGTTATACAGAACATTTTGACAATCTTTGTCATTAAAATCACTAAGGTTATACAAAATATTTTGACAAATTTTGTCATAAAAGCAATAATATAATACAAAATATTATGACAATGTTTGCCAAAAAACACTAAAGTTACACAGAACATTTTAACAATCTTGCCTTAAAAACACTAAGGTTATACAAAAGTTTTGATAACCTGCGCCATAGCTATAGAAAAATTAATCTTATACAGAACATCTTGATTATCTGCGCCATAAGATACTTAAGTTATTCAAAAAAATATTTCATGTTATGGGCACATCTATTATTGGGAAGTCATAATATCTCAACGGAGCACAATAAAGTTCTGTTTTTAGCGTTTCAAGGCAATGGAGTTTATAACGTTAATTACACCATATGATATGAAGTTCTCTAAATTCACGTAACATTTCATCATGTGGCAGAGTATGCATGAACAAGTGACGACATACATCCAATAAAGAATTAAATGTGACGAGAAGGTCAAATGCGGATCCTTGAACATATTAGAGGCAGCAGCAGGTGCTTGGTAAGAGTAAGGATCCCCCGTTGACCAGTCACACCTGTCGTAAGCCGTGTATCTTGATGAGGTAAATTGAGTACTCATAGTAAAAATCAGTGTGTAACGAACGACCTAGCTATTAGTATGAAAACATCAAATAGCATTCAACCCAGTGATAGCTTGTATTTTCAAACTAAATCGTTATAACGACCATAGAATTTGCGAAATGCTGACTTCGAACGAGACTGATGAAACTCCTGTAACATCAGATTGCTTGTCATTAGCCTGCCTCAGTTTAAATATTGATCATACGGAGAACATCAGAAATGAATTGAGAGACATAAACAACACATGAGGGTGATAATGAACTATTGCTACACAAATATGGGCAGTGGACGATAAAGAAGCTGAAATCATCTTATCTGTCGTAACGCTGTGCTGTTAGAATGCCGTTAACATCTATTTCCAGTGAAATATACAAATATTTATTTTATAACAATTTTATTCACAAATAGTGAAAGGGATTGGATAGCAGATTCATCCTATTTTAACCCTCTCCCAAAATATACAAGTATGATGCAGTATTAAAAACTACGTGTTGTTTTTTTATTTCGAGTACACCAATCTCATAACTCCTATAAAGAATACAAAATTAAGAGTTGGCCAAACATTGACGCCTGGATATACCAAACTTAGGAGGAGTAAGCATTTCCTATCGACCGTTCAGCCTTCCGTGATTCCTATATCTTCATCAAGTATACGGAGTAATCCGTAGTCAACATCAGTGTGTAAAGCACGACCTAACAATTGGTATGAAACCCGTCAGGCTGTATTTGCAACTTGATAGGTAGTAATGGCAAACTAGATTGTTATAACGACCATAGAATTGCGAAATTCTGACTTTATACCAGATACATGGTAATCGTAAATTGTAATTGTAATAAGCTGTAATTGAATACCTTTTTTCAAGTAAATAGATGGAATCAGTAATCATGAAAAATCTTATGACTCGTAATTTAATATAATCAATTACAGCTAAGAATTTGATTGTAATCATGATTATTTTCTTAATACATTTGATTACATTTTAAAAAATACATTATGCTTATCAAACATTCTGAATATTTTTTATCTTCCTTAATTTTGCAATGCCTAGTCCATCGGTCAGTCTATTCATTCATAAAACCTGAACCAATATTCCTCCTTGACCCCCACCCCACCCTCAAAAAAAAAATGTTAAAGGTAATGAAACAGTATATTGCAACACCCAGGTTATGCATTTTCTTACATTCTCAACATATCACTTGTATACATACTGCAAAGAAACTGTTTCTAGTTATCATTTTGCGGTTTTCTGCAATTATTTAACTTATGATGATTTCATGACCATGATATAATCATCCCACACGGACTGAATACTGTTTACTGTAAACTAAAGCCATTTACCTAGCCAATATAGCCTTAGGGGTACAAAAAACACCAATGCCTGAACAAACATAGAGAGAACAGTTTTCATTTTTATTTTCAATAGAATAAATTGTTATTGAAACAAAAAGAAATGCTCAGGTGGCAACTTAAAAATACGTCCAAGTCACCACTTCATTCTGTTTTTTTAATTTTTTGTAATTTAGTTATTTTATTCATTTATTTATTTATATTCTGTTTTTGAAAATCCATCTGAAGTAGAAGGGATAGGGAAAGATAAATGCAAATTATGCACTTCCGTGATATCTGGAAATAAACAATCACCTCCAATTTCTGTACCCATTTAAAGGTAAGAAAAAGGTAATATAAGTACAATTGCAATATTTCCATAAATCTGGAACTCTGAACATTGATACTTGCTTCTATTTCAATCATTTAAAATCAATAACTAGTAGTACTTACAATATATATGAGTAAAACTAAATTTGAAAGTCAAAACTGCTATTTGTAAAAATATGACTTAGTGACAAAACATTTCAGAAACTAATGCTGCTTAAATGCAATTTAAATGTTGAAGCACAATTATTTTCTAGATGAATGTTATGTATGAATGTTCCTGATAAATAGTTATGCACGTTTTCAAAACATTTCATGATAAAATAATCAAAGTAATCATGATTACTTACGAAAAAGTGATCGTAATTTAATCCAGCACTAACCAAAAGAGAAGTAATTCAATTGTAATTGCAATCATAAAATTTCAAAGTAATTGGAATGTAATCAATTACTTTCAGCAAATAACGGATTACAATTTGTCCTCATGAAATTCAAACAGAAGATTTTCAGGAAAACCTGATCGCCAAAGACAATGTGCATATTGACAATGTAGAACTCCAGCAGAATTTTTATATCAACTTCATAGGACCTTTGTGTAGAATTCGAGTGGTTTTTAACAAAGTAATTTTGATTGACTGGGCGCAAGATATGAATATTTCTGTGTGGCATTTTTTATTGAAGAAACAGCTGTCTATTATGTCAGAAAACGTGGTCTTTAGTTTATCGTGAGAAATGGTGGTGTAAAATGGTGAAAAGCTGTAGTTTTGATGCTGTTCATTTGGAGAAAGTTATGTTATTTCAAATTTACTAAAAGGTCTTCAGAATGTTTGAGAATCTATATTCAATTTACACCACTTCTTTCATATGTTGTGTCACAATACATCTGAAGTTTCTTCTTCACAACTGTTACAATATTTCATATTTTTTTCCCGCTAAAACCAAGTGAAAATTAATGCGGTTCACTATCTGGACAATGAGTACCCTGTCCCAAAATACCATCACCAGGCTCTATGGGTGACCTTCATGTCAAGGACGCGTACATCAAATGTCTCTACACTACATGTGCAGTGTCATGCTTTTTATATTTTTCTGCAGATCACATTTTGCGAGAGAACCATCTCGAATTTATATCAATCTCCGATATGTGTATATTGATTTTCTATAGCCACACGATTGAGGCATTCACGGTCAGCGTGCTCTTCATACTGAGCTAGCTGTGTGATATATTTGATGTTCTCCGGCAATGGTGATATGCATAAGTAGGACAACAAATCTGCAATAAATAAAGCATAACAACGGCGTCATCAAAATGATCATGATAATTTCATTCTCTTTTGAAGAGTTGATTATATATTGTTCAACGTCCCGCTCAAGAATCTTTTACTCATATGGAGACGTCACAATTGCCGGTGAAGGGCTGCAAAATTTAGGCCTATCCTCGGCGTCCACGGCCTTTGAGCAGGGAGGGAGCTTTATCGTGCTACACCTGCTGTGACACGGGCCTTGGTTTTTGCGGTCTCATCCGAAGGACCGCCCCATTTATTCGCCTCTTACAATAAGCAAGGGGTATTGAGGATCTATTCTAACAACCCGGATCCCCACGGGGCTCTTTTGTAGAGTGTTGATGAAAAATATTCAACAAAAATTGTCCTGCATTCATATTTGGAGATTATGGAAAAGAGATGATAACGAACAGTGATCAATCCCATAATTCCTATAAAGAATAAGGAATGAAGAGAAGAACAAACAAGGACTCCTAGAAACACCAGAGGTGGGATCAAGTGTCTAAGTGGAGTACGCATCCCCTGTTGTCCGGTCACATACTCCTGTATAATTACATTTTATTGTACAAAAAAATCAGTGGTTAAAATAAAATTAAGTTTCTAGCTTCCAGTAGACCTTTCATCTTCATAATTATATCATCATCATGCTGTGTGTTTCTTTTTTGCATTTCATATGATACAACACATCCATTGATAACGAATGATTTCATTTCATTTGCGTTTTTATAGTTCCTCAATTAATTTCAGTTTTACAAGTAAACTTTCACAATTAGATATCTTTGATTAACGATTTAGAGATATAATTAAATTGTGAAATGTGTTGACGATAGTGCAATGAAATATAATTGCGTAAATTTTGAATAATTTTGGGTTTAAAATGACTTATAATAATGAATTTATGCTGAAGACGATACAATTAAATCGTAATTAAAACAAAGAAACATAATTCAAAATCTGTTCGTTACAGTAGTTAAGAAGGAATATTGAGGTAAGGGAATTTTCATGGTCAGAGAAATACCGCAAGTCAGATAAATGAGTATTCATAAAAGAATATTGATTCATACAATAGTTGTTTTATGTAAGTAGTGACATAACAAACCCTTATACAAACATGTTTTCTATGAACACATGTACATTTTGTTCTCTTTCACTTGAGGTTTTGTTCAATGTGTAGCATGAGGGAAATAAAAATATTCAGACCGAGAAAAGTGTCAAGAAACAAACATAAAATATTTCGGACGTTAATTACTACAAACGTAAAAGAAACACCGTCTCCTTCTTATCTTAAAAGACAATAAAAATCATTCAGATCAAAGAAAACCTTTATTATTTTAGAAATAATTCAAAACTTTTAAAAATTTTAAATGTGACTTATCTTTGACTTTTGATCTTTAGATGATATTTCAAAAAGAAGAAAAGTTTTTATTAGAAATTTGCTATTTAACAAAATGATGCAAACCATAACTATCATATACAGCTCTTTGTTCGGCAATGTTAATTATACTCTTTTTAAGGAGAAAAGTTTAAAACATTACGTTGATTTAATGTATCATCTTATATTTGATTGTCGAAAATATAACAATACAGGAGAATCGCCGTGAATCCCCGGTCAGAGAGGTCCGAGGATTCCCCATCTTTCACTCAATAGTCTCCTTCTTGCCACTGAGTAACTGTTCTTGTTAATTTTGTACCTGTTTTGTAATATTGTATACTTCTTTTTTGTATATACTTTTTTACCAGTTGAATATTTTTATTCTAATCTCTATGTTATATTATAGCTAGATAAAGTTCTTGTGATTTAATTGCTAAAATATGTGTTTATTTTGTGACAAACAGAGCACCACATGAACTAGTATCAAGAAAGAAGTAATCTTACAAATATACAGAAAGTCACTTACCAACCCTACACATTACACCGGTAGCACTGAGATTCTATGCCTATCTTGTGAATTGTAAAGTTTTGTTACTTTGAATTAATCCCTCCATTCAGAAGTCCACGTCAGTAAATTTTCTATCCTTTCGCCTCGGTCGACAATGGTTTTTCACCGGGTGACAATCTCACATGCTACTCACGAAAAACATGTAACATTTTCATGCTATGATAATTTCTGACTTAATGGCTGGTCAGTAATGCATTATGATACGAAGTCGTGAATACTAACAAAGAGCAATAATTTATTTTATATCGAACTACGAATATTGGTTATCTTGTCTGTATCCAGAGCATAACTTTAATCATTGAAAACATATTTCGAACAATTTTTTTTTCTGGTAAAAAGATTAAAAATACGAATTGCACGTCCTGTTTATGTGGCTCTAGAAAATAATTTTTCACAGAAAACATACACATTTAATAGGTTTAAGAATACTTTCATTTAGAGAACAGAATGTTGAAGCTGTTTACGTATTTCCCAATTCAAAGTACTTGTATATAGGAGAGATATTATCATTTATCTGGAAAAGAACTTATAGTCATTCAAATTAAATTTTTCAAAAATACATTTTATTCTTGTCTAAAATAATTTATATGTCAACGTATATGTATGCACACACACATTTATAGCGAAGTGCTACGAATATCCAATATTCTGTCTCTTAGAAGAGCATGTTGTATTCATTTTTCTCTATATTCGGGTAATGGATATCACTTCGTCATCATATGTTCTTCATTATGCATGTGTTAGTTGTAATTAAATGTCTTGTCACAATAAATATCTAGTACACATCATTCTGTATCACACACACACACACACACACACACACACACACACACACACACACACACACACACACACACACATATATATATATATATATATATATATATATATATAAAGTCAGGATTTTGGAAATTCTATGATTTACGGATGACTTCCCTTATCAAGACGGAGGCTCACGGCAGATGTGACCGATCAACAGGGGATGCTTGCTCCTCCTAGTCACCTGATATTATCTCTGGCGTTTCCAGGGTCTGTGTTTGCCATGTTCTCGTTTTTGCTTTACTTGTGGGATTTATGTGGTTGATCATCGCTCGTTACCGTCTCCCTTTTCATTGCAAAACATAAAAGAAATTTATAGATAATTCATCGAATATATTTTGTATGTATATTTTTACAATAGTGTTCCAAAGCGTGTGATAATCTAGCAGATGTGAAAAGCTGGATTAAATACCATGCTTGAGAATAGATTCCTAATTTTGTTTTTTACGGATGCGATATAATACAATATCTCCGGTAGAAAAAGACACATCATTTTTACTTCCTTGAAGATGATAGTTACAATACATCAAACAATGAATTCTTAATCTCTGCAGTAGCTGACTTTGTCATTTATCTCACTTCAAGGTGGGTTTCTCCCTTGTGTTGAGTCATATACTAACACTTCTACATACTTAAATAAATAATTATAATTGGATGTGTAGTCGTACAATTTTACATGAAGACGGTTCTCTAACAGGAACCGTGATAAAATTAATCATCCTTTGGGATGAAAGTAACAACGTCATTGTTCACCTATTTCTCATTTGTGGATTTCCGCTAAACTTATCATTCTCCAGTAGTATAATTGAACCTACACATTTTTGTAGAAAATAGAAAAAATATATGTCGAAAACATGATAAGATTTTACTATTTTTCAAATAGACAATAGCTGGACACCGTGCCATGTTCCTTTAACGTTGGATATTCATTGCACTTGAGAACGTTTTCAAACTCGCAATCAAGTTAAAATTAAACATTCTTTGAGGATGTGTGATGTAGATGCTGGACAAAACTTTCGATGATTTATTTCGGACTCTTTGGCCGAAGTCAAGCAGTATATATATATATATATATATATATATATATATATATATATATATATATATATATATGTGTGTGTGTGTGTGTGTGTGTGTGTGTGTGTGTGTGTGTGTGAGAGAGAGAGAGAGAGAGAGAGAGAGAGAGAGAGAGATCAAAGCGACAACGATATATTTTTGGCGCAGACAGTCTGTATATGACGCGAACAATTACTTTCCACGAAGACTAGCTTTAATTCATTGTGTGATGTCGTCAATTTCAGAGGATAGTAAACTACAGTGCGGTCAATCCAGAAGTGCCGTCACACGGAAAAAGGATATATATATATATATATATATATATATATATATATATATATATATAAAATCCAAACCGAAAGAGTTAATATCACATAGTCACAATGGTTAAAATAAATAAAGCAGAAAAATATGAAGTTACAAAGTATATTCAAATCACTAGTAAATATTGAATATTCATTTGTATTCACGTGAGAATGGATGTTGAATTCCAGAAATTACTAACGATTTGATTATACTTTGAAACTGCATATTTTCCTGCTTTTTTGTTTTAATTATATATGAATACAGTCCTCCTATGCAATCACCATATAAACTGCGTTTCATTCACGTTGTTGCGAAACATATTGTAAAATTTCTGGCATCATAGTTAAGGCTCATCATTTCTCGAATTTCGATAATTTATAGATTGTATAAATGTAATCCCTCTTCCTTCATCACAATGTAATATTCAGTTGTCAATAAAGAATTGATCTTATTTCCATTTTGACCTTTCGTTGATACAGTAAGATGAAACATTTACGATAGGATACATACTTATTATTGTCCACCGTTCGAGGTTTTTTTTCCTTCTATTTTAGCTTCGTATGTGCTACTGCAATGTTGGGGGTCATTTTTGTTATTATCGTAACATACTGCGATCTCATGAATGCCTCTAATTCGTGGTATGCGTCATCTTAACGTCTGAAAAAAATTAAGTACTTTTACCTTTTTTTTTTGTTGTAATTAGTGGTTAAATTAAGATCTTGCTTTTACTGCCTACAACGTTTTCATTGACACAAATGTGCTATCATTATTTCTTAAAATTGTTTTCCCGTCATAATGTGGTTATCAATTTAAAGGATGGGCGTAAATATCTATATCACATTTTTCTGTGTAGAAAAAATGCTGTATATGCATTCCCTATACTGCAGACTATACTGCATTTGTAGCATAGGTTCATGATTAAATGTATTCTTTATAGTTCCTTTATCAACTTCAGTTTTACAATGAAAATTCTGCAATGCACAATAATTTTGACTTTGATTTCTAATTTACAGAGGTACTGGTATGTATATTACTTTCTGTAAAATCAAATTCTTATTAAAGATATTGAGAGCATTCTATCGACCGTGTTTGAATACAGAATTGTTAAAATGCACAAGACCTACATTAATTTCGAAAATCACGCAGGTACGCTTTTGGTGTTTAAATGAAAATAGAAATTGTTCACAAGATTAAATTTATAAAATAGTATTACATATACGTGTATTTAATTAAATTCTCTTGTTTTGCGTATTACAGTAAGTCTAGCGTAAAAGAATTCAAAATTTGGACACGCACGGATTGAGGAAGTGACAACTGATAAACATAGCAAATATGATTTTATTTGTAGAAGACGTATATTGCCTTCTCATGATCTAGTAACTGGCTAAAATCATTTTGACAACGTGAACAAAACAAAAAGAACGCATTTAGTATACTGATGTACTTCTTCACACACACACACACACACACACACACACACACACACACACACACACACATATATATATATATATATATATATATATATATATATACTGTTTTGTGCAGCAGTCATAATCGTCGTTTTTCACAAACACCACTTTGATTGACTAAAGAAAGAAACTGTTCATAGGCTAAGAGATCCATGTAAATATATTATTTATTTCTCGTATCAGTAAAATACAAAGACTCATAAATTACTTTAGAAATTGCAGTAATACTCTTACGACAACTAGAGTAAACTTTATTTAAACATGTTGAAAACGTCCAGAAACTACATTTTTGATATTTTAATTTTGTTCCTTTTAGACACTATATTATACATATCTGATATGATGTATTCCATTGCTCGTCAGAAAGACATATGATATGCTATTTTGGAACATTTGTAATTGTTCTGCTAAACACGCTCTGAAAGATCAACTAGTCCGAATTTTGTCATCACACAGAAATGTATGTACATGAAGTTACTTAAAAAAATCTAATTAACCGGAAATAAACTTTCAGCAATTACCTCGTGAGATCAGGACGAATGAAATGAAGTTTTGTGTTTGTTTATTTTTTTTAAAGAACGAATTAAGTATATTTAAAGCAATATAAGCTGTCAAAATTGTTATTTTGGTGTCCTAAAATTTAATCGAAAATTTTGTAAACATCTACCTTCTAATACCTGATTTTATCGATTAAACTTTTGACATGTTGTATTTTTTGCATTAAATGCAAAAATGTTCGACAGTTGAAATGAAGTCTTCCCGTACCTTAATTTTCCCGACATTATTTCCGTATGCAATGACCTAAAGTTGAACTCATTCGGCAAAATCAAATGCGCAAGCGCAATATTTCCGGTAAGCACGAAAGATGTCTGACACGAAAGGTTCGAAGCGAGGGAGAAAGCCGACTTTGGAATTTTGCGTAATGTTTCGAGCGATCCCTTAAAACTATCACAACTAAAAAACATACTATCATAACTTAAAAACATATAACATCGTTAACAATGCCAAAATAATGATGGTAACTAGAATTTTATCTCACCTCGCCGTCCATATTTTAATGACCCGGATACAACCCGATCCACCCCGATCCACCCCGATTAGCATCAGAATCATTCGTGTCAACATCGGTTACCTTCGGGATTGTCGCCGACGATTAATCAGCTGCCATTGTTAGGGTCAAACGGAATGTCGAGGAATATATTTTTCATCACGTAAAGGTGTGTAAACGATGCATAAGAGAGGAAATTCGATGCAGTTCTTTTTTTCAATCATATCAACGTTCATTTAACCTCTTTTAATGCCACTAAAAAAAATTGCAATTTTGGCAGCTTATATTGCTTTAAGGAATAAATTTCATTTTGAAATACATGAGGGTATAAACTGCGACGCACCGTGCCGGAATACATCATGGAGCGTGTTATAAAACACCCCAGGATAAGTAGGTCGGCAAGAAGAGTTATAGTTCATACCCTCATGAATTTTCAAACATGAACTTTGTCCTTATATTACGTTCTACTTTCATCTGTGTAGGAATTCCCAACAATTAAAATACACGTACTATTTTTATCTGTATAAATAACGTGCATTGTTAATAACTACAACGTATTCATGACTTTCACTATAATTTGTAAAGATATAAAAGGTAAAGACATTGGAATTGTACATATTTGAATCGATATCACAATTATAAAATCACAAAGGCAAAATTAGTGAACAGATAGTGAAACAAAATTGCTTAAATGAAGAGGTTCGAATCCTAATTGTTAATGTAGAATCTGAAAAAAAATACAATATAAGAATGACCCCCACCCCCTCTACACTTGCATCAGAACCAACAAAATTAATACCCTGTTTGTACCTAATGACTGGTGGTCTGAATACAGTAATACATATAATACGTGAGAATGCAAAACGACGGACATCATTAGTCCTTGAATATAAGACAAACGTAAGACCGTATGAACAAATACCATTGTATAAGATTAAATTATTGAAACAAATAAAAAACCAAAAAAAACAAAAAAAACAAAAAAAAAATAAATAAATGAATACAACATCTACATATGAAACAGCAACCAACACGTCATGGATGTAACTTATGTTGTTGAGTTGGTTAATGGTTTTGTCGATGACGAGAATATAATGATTCCTTGAAGTTTGAAGTGATAAAACTTACAGGAATTCATAATGCAGTCAATGGCCTTTGTAAAGTATGCATAAAGTGTCTAAAGCTACAAACTCATCAGTCACTTTGGTTGTATATTAACATTTTGAAAGTAATTTGAAATTCCTGTCTTAATTAATGGTAAGAATAAAATGCAGAAGATGGAATGGTTGATTATCAGTTTGGATGGCAATGAGTTATTATTGGCGGTACGCCACAATATGGAAGTTTTTTTAATATGATACGAGTTCAGTTTCCTTGTGTATAATTTACTTGAGAAATCTGACAGTAATATATATAAATAATACATGTATATACGATGCACATAATTACTGTTTTTATACTACTACACAGATAGTATTACTTGTTGATATTGTAATTATAATGAATTATATATGAGGTAATGATTTTTTTTAAATAAAAAATTAAATTGACGAAAAATTTAATTGTAACTATCTCAAAATTTCTTTAAGACTTTAAGCCACACAAGTTTGTACTAGTTTGTATTTTCAATGCAGTTTCTAAGAAGCAGTTGAACAAAATGCAATGAATACACAATCAGTCGAAAAGTTAGATTCCATATAATTAAAATATAAGTATAAGAAAGTAGGAAAACGTCATTGATTCTACAATTAGGGGACTAAAAGTCCCCTGACGACCATTAAAATTGCTTGAAGTACAGTCAACAGGAGAAGCATGCATTATTAAAAGTTTTTATTGTAATTTATTTGTATCGTATCCCCACAAATGGTATTTTATTTTTCATAACACGACCGGTATACATCAAGAATTACTTATGATGAAGATAACGAACAGTGATCAATCTCATAACTCCTATAAGGAATACAAAATTAAGAGTTGGTCAAACACGGACCCCTGGGATATACCAGAGGTGGGGAAATATGCCTAGGAGAAATAAGTATCCCCTGTCGACCGGTCAAATCAGTAATCCGTAGTCAAAATCAGAGTGTAAAAAAACGGCCTAACAATTGGTATGAAACACGTCAGACATAATTTGATCCAAGGACAGGTTGTATTGGCAAATTATATCGTTATAACAACCATAGAATTTGTGGAATGCTGACATTACACGAGACTTTTGAAACCCCTGTAACATCAACTCGTTTGTCAGTAGCCTGCCTCAATTTAAAACGTGATCATATAAAAAACAAGGTTTTGCGTATCGAAGCAGTTGAGAGACATAAACACCATACGCAGGTGATAATGAAGTATTGGTACATAAATATGGAAAGATGACAACAGAGAAGCTGGAGTCATCCCGTTTGTCAGAGTTGTTACTTTGCCGTTAACATCTATGTTCAATAAAATATTAATATTTTTATCCTTTTCGCTTCAACATTCAGACCTATCGGTCCTTTATATAATAATGTAGAATGTTATCTCTTATACACAAGGACTCTGCTATAAGGAACAGTTAAATCTATGACATATGGGCATTTGCGGTATAAATTGTATAATTTTAAATATGAATTCACACTCTCCTCTGCACTATTCTTACAAAGCTTTGTATGCTTTCTACAGCTTGTCATCATCAAAAAGTGAGTAAAATTAAATAGCATTACTCCGACCAACCAAATAATTGCAATTCGTTGATATATCCAATAAACTCTGTGCAGGGTCAATTCTCCGAAACTACTTTCCCCTCCGAATAATGATACTGGAGTTGTAGCGTAACAAAATATACTGAGTTGACCGGAGCTTGTATAATCAAGGTCTTTGAATGAGGTATTCCATACCTGAATATAGCCTCTTGTTAAAAGAACTAGAAAGACTTGTACTGGATTTCTTCCTCTTTATTTCCCGGATGATCTAGCGCAGATACTAGATATGTCTTATTTTTAAGATTATTTGAGCTCTTGAAATGAAAACAATACCCACAATGTTAATCAGACATAAAACTCACTCATTAGAATTCGAGAAGGTGAATTGTGATGGTTCTCTTTATCCCTTTTCGTTGCCTTTTCTTTTTAAGGCACGCCAGTCTGAATATTGATGTACAAAGCTATCCTTAGGAGTTTGCTTTTTAAAAAAAAAAATAATATATGAATAAATATATAAATGTTTATTCGGTACACACATACAAACATAGATATCAAGGATATATGTAACCCATGAAAGCTCTATTTCCATTGGGTTCCTTTGATGTGGGAGAAAACCGGAGTGCCCGGAGGAATCCCACATGTCCGAGCGGGAAACCACCATACCCTATCACGTACAACCAATAACGATCACGGGGATCGAACTAGGGTCGCAGGGATAAGAAGCAAGTGCGCTACCTCTGCGCTCTCCTGACGCAATGTGCAGCTTTCACAATTCTAAGAATAAATGACGTTGGATTGGTTTAAACTACCATTAATATTTCGCAGAACATATTGAATAATTGTGGATCGACGTTGACTTAAAAAAGATAACAATATATTTTATTCATATTCTCCCATTTACAATTCAGTTTTACATTTTATTACCTATTAAATTCAAAACACAACGTTAAATAATTTCTCAAACGCCTTTTGAATGTCTAAAACTTCTTATTTGACGCGAAAATTAACAACCTTGAGAAGCAAAAATATAAAATTTAATATTTTGCAAATGAAAGCATGGATACATTAAATTTGCGACACCTCACTGTCAATTTGCATAATGTGAGTGAGGCAATAACTTTTATTTTCATAGTACAAGGTCCATAATCATTTAAAGAATACAGATCTCAGGAGATAACAAGCCATGCTTTTCATAAATAATAAAGTATTATTCGTTAACTATTTAAAACTGTTCTTAAATAGTTCAAATTATTGATTTCTCGTATACCAATACAAAAGATTTCACGTTGGCATCGATGTCGCTACATTTGATTTTGAAACTCAGAATATAACATTTAGGACATCTCAAGAAGATGTATTTTCATTTTATATTAAAAAAAACTATCTAAAAACTGTTCCATGACATGGAACTTTGTGTTTTTTTATTTGTAAAATGAATTTCGGTAACAAAAACAATAAACAGTGGTATTCGTAAGTTATTGTTCAGCCATTCAGTCCTCTTTGAATAATTCTTCTAGTTGTCCAATATACAAAGCGAAACCTTTAAACTCCATACAAATACAAATAAAATAAAATAAATCAGGTCATGACTGTTTCAGCATGAGACTGTGACACTTTTGTATCAGACATATTAATTTTTGACGGATCTGGGAGAACGTTCGAAATGCTTAAATATACATGTATGCCATATGTTAATACGATAGTAACGTTTCAGAAATTGTCTTGCGAATCAACTTTTCTGGAATCTGTCATCTAGTGTACACTTATCCATCATCTCTGTGAGGTTGCTTACATAATGTTTTCTCGTCATAATGATTCTCTTATTTCAGTGTATCCATTCGGAAAAAGTAATTTATCTACATTTTGCAAAAATGAGAGACATTTTAAAACTATTTCCATAGAGACTAATTATATACTTCTGAATTACTTGACAACTTAGGATTGAATAAAATGAGATAATGATCTAAAATGTCCTCTTCGCTATCCAAGGGTTTATGATCCCCTAAGATGGACGAATTGTAAATTATTGGCTTAATATAAGATATAAGAACTTGTATATGTCTTTGGGATTTATGATTACGATTAACACAATGTTAACTTCACCATTCGATATAATAAAACTAAAGGCAGTAATCAGTTCCCTTGAGAATTCATCAGTCATTTCTAACGATCTGAGCAGCAACAAAGCAAGAGAATGCAAGTAATTATATAAAGGCTTTGAAATTATATATATATATATATATATATATATATATATATATATGTGTGTGTGTGTGTGTGTGTGGGGGGGGGGGGTATTTCAAATATCATTCCATTTATGTTCGATAATTGCTACAATCAATTTTTCGTCATTATTGTGAATCTGACGTCCGATTGAAGAAATGTAGCGTCTGTTGTCGTTCTTTGACCGTTATCTAATATGTTTATTTTTTACTTCAAAAGGCGCCAGAAGTCTTGGTAAACATGATTAATTGTCTCCAAGTTACGTAATTATATATGGTAACAATATGCATCTTATTCACGAAGACGTTCATATTTGCGAAGCAACATGTGCACATTTATTCCAAAGTTCAAAATTTCTTAAAGGAGAGCAGTTTTAACGTCATAATGTAGCATCACAAACATATTTCTAAAAATAACATTCAAAAGATGTACATATATCCTAATTTAAATAATGCAAACTTTGCAATTTGCTGGCAGTGTTGAGATGGCACGTGGATATTTGTCATTGACATTGAAAGCTAATGGGGTAAAACAAGCAGACTGACTAGAGATGACGGGGTCTTGAGTTCGATTCCAGGTCAACCTACATGTTGTTGTAATTGCGCCCACCCAAAAAGTCACATGGAGAAATGGAATTGTTAGATATTCTCGGGAGTGAATTTTCATAGGGTGAGAAATCTCGAAGAAAACAGAAGATGCTTGATAAGGTTAAGATAACTAACAGTATTCAATCTCGCAATTCCTATAGAAAATAAAAATCAGGGAGATGGGCAAACACGAACCCCTGATCATACCATAGGTGGGATCAGGTGCCTAGGAGTAGTAAACATTCCCTGTAGACCGGTCACATCCGCCGTCAACCCTATATTCCGATCAGGTAAACGGAGCAATGATTACATATGATTACAATAGTTGACCGATCGCGGTAGCTCGGCATTTAGAAGTGAAAATCACGGGTCTTTCGAATATCACCTTAAACACGGAGGTCTCATGTTGCGGCAGGAGTTGGCACCTTAAAGAATCTTCACAGTTACGGCTCTGAGCGCTATGTATAGGTTTAAGTTTGTGGTACTTCACCTGCAGCTGGTGACGCCTCAATATTAGTAAAAAATTCTCAACATGACGTAAACAATCAATCAATCAATCAATACAATAGCTGTGAAGTGACAAATGACGTATGATAATTAAACAGGTTAGCTAAGTGACTAGAGATGCAGAGATTCATGATTCGACACCAAACAGGCTCTATCATAGTATCCCTTCTATCGTTTAATGTAAAGGGACAGGATACAGCTTTAAAGAGCACATATTTACGTCGAATTTATAGCAAGAGAATTGCAAAATGCTTGTAAGTAGTTAACGTACGTAAGAAGTATTTAATAAAGGGAAACTATATAATTATATTGATCCACCTTTGGTGCAAACACACAATAGCGATACAAGTACATTGTCAATTTCAAAAGGATATGCATATTACATTCTAATGAAGTTTCTCGTGAAGATCCGGGTTAGAATAGATCCTCGGTACTTCTTGCTTGTCGTAAGAGGCGACTAAATAGGTCGGCCCTTTGGATGAGGCCACATAAACCGAGGCCGCTGTCACAGCAGGTGTGGCACGATAAAGATCTTCCCAGCTCAAAGGCCGTAAAAGCCGAGCATAGGCCTAATTTTTGTAGCATTTCACCAGCAATGGTGACATCTTTATGTGAGTGAAAAATTCTCGAGCGGGACATTAAACAATATACAACCAACCAAATATCAAACTTTGATAAATTATTTTAGTGGAATGAAATGAAATTATTACCAATGAGATTAAATCAATAATTCATTTTCAAATTTTATTTTTCATATGTTCAAGGTAATGAAATATTAAAAGGAATGTTTCTTTTAATGTTTATTTTACAGAGGTTGGCATGCTTCCAAGATAAATGAGATTATGTGTTTTAACTCTTAGGTAAACAACTTTAGAATTTAGTAATGTTATTAGAAGTTGTCTTGGTAAAACATTGCTTTCAACATTAATTACATGCACAATGTTCGTCGTGAAATTTACTCGATGTTAATAATCAGTTAATACTTTATTTTTTCTCTATACGTAATGTGGTATAGGTTTAGGTCCAAAAGGGACACTCGAATCTGGTTCATACAAAATAAAAAAAAACAACAAATGAATTGCACTCATGTTTTTTTTTATACATGATAATACATTCTTCATGTTGTTCATCTGAAGCAGAAATGAAAAATCTCATTAACATAATTATACCTAAAGGTAAATAACGTAATATTTTGTCATTATGAGACAAATCCCATCCAGCTACTGCCCAAACATGGTATGTTATATTTTGTGCATAATTATCTGTTTTAATGTTACGGAGAAAAGAAAGTAAAATGCTTTTGATCATCCTAATTTTTAGCAAATATTTTGATAAATAATCTTGGTAGATAAATATTGCATTACTTTTGATAGAATAAGGGATACTGAAATATATTTTAATTTTGAATATTTTGAAATTCTGAAATACTTTCATAACGTGTGGTTGTCTCTCTTCCTGATTTATAGAAAACGATCTAGGATTTATTATCTTGTTTTTTCCTTTTCATTCAAGCAGATCACTTTTACAGCCTTGTCTATTGCCGTTTTGTTATTGGTTATCGATGGTAATCTAATGTCCAAAATTGAAGGATGCAACATAGAATGCTACTTTGAAAGACGGGAGTGTTCAATGGAGTGTAGAGAGAATCATTTCTCCAATAGGAGAAAGTTTTTCAGATGTTCACGTGAATGCAAGATGGAATATTCTGAATGCGAAAGTGAATGCGGCTGTGTATCTACCTGTGGTAGAGACAATCGTGCATGTGTAGCAGGATGTTCCAAGCATCCTTTCAAAGACGTATTTGATCGGGAAGAATGTCTGAAAGAGTGTGAGTACGACAATCTGGATTGCAAAGACTTTTGTGTGAATTAAAATGTAAAACATTGCAATTTTCACATTTTAATCTCTTCAATTCATTTAGTTCAGATCATGAAACTTTAATTCTTAATCACGCATTACTTTCAATCATGATCATATATAATGTTTATCATCAAATGTCTCTAAGTTTTGACAGTATCGAAAATCTTTATGTGCCATAGTGTATCTTCGAATTAATACAGTAGGTTTGATTATGGATGTGCTTGCAATCTAGGTAAATGACCAAGAAAGGCGATTTTGTATGAACTGGTCTAGATGAATCTTCACTTGTCATATATTAATATGAGATAATTATCCTAAATTAAATAATATGGAAACGCTGACAAGCTGAATGACAGAAGAGCATGCTTATGACATGAAGTTAATGCGCTCTCAGTGAAGTGACAGTCTGATATATTGTATATTACTGCTTTCAGTCTGTTAAGGTAATGCATATTTTATTGTTTGTAATTCTGTAAGGAAATATTCTATATAATTGTATCAATAATAGTTTAACATACCTAGAAGATTACTTGTTATTAAGCAGTATCTTATTATGTTCCACAAACGGAGTTCGGGAACAGACCGTATTTACTTTGTTTTTAATTAGTAGTATTTTCCGGTACTTTTGTTTTTGAAAGTATTATGAAAATGATTCGATGGATCAGGGTAACATCTTCACAAGGTGATAGGGGGTGATCTGTTGATGTGCAAAACTAGCTTCATTGTTTATGCATGTGCGAGCATGGGAGTGTGCTTAATTCTCATTCGACGATTTTGAAATCGCCATAACTTTCTTTAAATAAGTGTTTGAAACATTGTGAAATTTGCTCTGTAGGTATTTGATATGAATACCTGTAAAATGACTTGATTCATCCGCGTGTGCTTGTATGCACAAACATTGTATCTTTTAATTTTGTGGTGCTAAATAACCATAACTTACCAATAGAAAAAGACAATTAAATAAATTCCTGTGGGTTTATTATATGAATAGTTTGAAAAGAATTTCCTTAATCAAATTTATGTGCGTGTGAATACGTTTGCATTCTATTTGTAATATCTAAAATCAAGTAATGATTTATAACAGATGTAGTTTTCAATAACGATGTTCTTAAATTTTTGTTGTAGCTGTATTCTAGAATCTAAGCAGATCAGTATACTTTTCATTACTGACAAGCATGTGCAAGCACGCACATTTGATTTGATTGGATAAAATATAAAGATGTTTAACTTTCTTATAAATTAACAAAGGAGAATGATATTCACGACTTGGGTACATATTATAGGTAACTGAAAATCATATATTCAATTACTAATTATAGACGAGCACATGAATGTGTATGTGTACGTGCATTTTCATAACCCGTCTTTTGACTGGCACTTGCTGATTCGTTCTTCATGGAAATATTTGAAAATTTACCTTGTAAGTGTATATTAAGACTCATGCCCGGTCGGCATGGTCAAATTACTCACAGGCGCATGCACATGTGCTGACTTTTGATTGGCGAATACTTATTTAATTTTCTTATTTTTCAACCAATTGCTTTGAAAATCAACTGTAAATGTATAGTTAGGTTTTTGATACATAGGTATGGTTATAATTACTGACAACCATGCTCATGCCCGTTTGATTGAATTTTATTGGATAATGCAGTGATTTGTATAATTATCATACAAATGAAGGGAATAGTGGAATTTATAGTCTTTGTAATGTGATATGCATGCCGATTGATAGACTCAGTTTGGACTTACTCCAGTGAAACATAACGCTTGAAAGATGGTGGGACATTTAAGAAACGTCTGTAACGGTCCCTGGTAAAATCAATACTAGTTGTATATGATCAGATGTTTTCAAGATACGTATTTCGTTGTAAACACTTGCTTTTTTGTAAAGATGTTTCACAATTGGACGTTTTTGCAATCTTTTGTAAAAACTACTTTAGGTATGTGCATCAATAAATATTCGTGAAAATATTACAGCATGTGGTTTTTATCTTCATGTGTGGCTATATATATCATTTTAAAATAAATTATCCATAAAATGATAGAAACAATTCTATAGACACGGCATGCAGTCGAAAGAAGATTTTATAAACATAATCTTCCATCACTTATGTTTTCCATCAGAAATGAAAATCCTCTTAACATTTATATAAACTTACCTCCTTGTGTGAAGGTAAACCAACATGATGCAAGTCTTTAAGTAAAACTTCTAAATAGCAACAGAGCAATAAAAGCTTCTTTTTTAGACATTTCTGACAAATGTGTTTTAATGCAAGAAATTTGGAGAGAGAAAACCGTACTACTTTTAATCATTACACATTACAGCCAACATCTTGACAAAATGTACAAATTATTCTGAAATACCGCTGCAACGTGAGTATCTCTCTTCTCCTGATATTAAGAACATGGAAGCAAAATACTAATGGTTCCACTTCTTTATCAAGAGCACAATAATGGAGAAATCAAATTTGAAGGATAATAATCCTTCTGTGAGAGAAGGGAGTGTAAGATAGAATGTAAAACAAAACTCCTTTGTTCATATTGGAGAAAAGTTTTCAAATGTTCACGTGAAAGTAAGAAAAATGTTCTGAATGTATAAATGTGTTTGTATATTCTCCTCTGACAGAAGCAATCGTGCATGTGTACTGGGATGCTGCATGCAGCCTCCCGAATTCTGAAAAAAATCTGACAACGACTTCTACGATTTTAGAGATTACTGTGAGAAATAAAATGGATAATATTTAATCTGACTCATTCCCTTCGTTGACGTCACAGGGTTTGAATTTCAACTATACACTATTTTTCATCATGGCAGTCATGCATAAACATTATTGATCTTTTTATTCCAGTATGAGCAGCAATAAAATTCGGTATAATATGTAATATATTGTCTTTGAATTCATCTCTGTTACTATAATTAAATACGTGTAACGATTATGGAAAGGCCTGTAATATACGAGAAATTCTATAAAAAGTGGTTCTAAATGACCAGGTCTATATAAATCATAATTTGTCACATAATAATATGTGGTAATTATCCTAAATTAAATTATATGTAGATGCTGACAAGCTTAATGACTTAGGAGTATGTTCGTGGCATGAAGTTAATGTACACTCAGTAAAGTGACAGTCTGACAAATTTATTGTTTTAGTCTGTTGTTACTGTGGAATTCTCTGAAACACAGCTGAGGATATTTTCATATGTGCTGATAATTACAGGAAATTGTCCTCTAGTTTACTATACATTTTCTGCCGTTTTCCAAGTACAAATTTCCTTGTAGCTAGTTTGTCTTTATCGAAAAAGCATTATTTTGAAAATAGACTTACTTTGTATTATTATCCGTTCGAATTACACATATGATAAGTTTATATGTATTCAAAAGTTATCACATCACTATACAGCGTTGAAATACAGCGCACTGCATAAAGTAACCATTATATGTTTGCAATAAGTGCATATTTTATTGTAAGTTAATCAACTAACAGTCTTATCTACAAGACATCAAAACAATTAAAGGTATGCATCAATTCATGTTAAGTTGAAAACTGTGTGATATCTCCGATTCTGAAATAATTTTCCCAAACGCAGTGGGATCTTTTTAGGAATTTCATACTGAAATAACACTATGTGAATTCGTTACACATACATGTGAATACTACATTATTTTGATTGGCCAAAACGTTTTTCTAATTCGTGTATACAGAATCCTTGATGAGAATAATTTTGGTCCCTGCTTGGTTGATTTTATCGATATTTGATGAAATGGATTGGATGATATGCATTGTGTATATACCGTCTCCTGCGAGTGCAAATACACTTCACATACATCACGTTTTTCTCCACATTTTGAAGAAGGTGGTGTTACAGAAAATATTTCTAAAAAATAACTGAATGAAATACAGCACCAAAACATATTTAAAAACCAATATATCATTAATCTACCACTGATGTATAAATTTCTTTCCTAAAAAAGGAATAGATGGATGGTTACATCTATCAATGTCGATGTATTACGCTGATATTCAGGAATTCCCATAGAATTAGATTAAAAAGATCTCTTACAAAATCTTTTGTCTTATTTCTTGTCGACATTTAATGTGTGCTTCAATTGAATTGAAATATGATATCAGTTTAAAAGTTACAATGGTTTTCTTTCCAGAAAAAATATGAAAATTTGAATAAGTTAAAAATACCAAAGGAAACATAAATTTATCTTGTTTAAAATTGAATGGTCTATGTAAAAAATGTAGCTTTAGATAAGATGAGAAACTGATTTATTCATGACAAACGAGGTGATTTCAGCTTCGCCATCGTCACTTCTCCTATCTGTGTCCATCATCACGTTCATATGGTGTTTTTTCTTCCAAGTGATTCGATACGCAAGCGCTTGGTATCTAAGTCGAGGTAGTCTGCTTACAAATAAGGTGACGCTCCAAGGTTTCAACAGTCTCGTTTAAAGTCAGCACTTTGCAAATTCTATGGTAGTTATAATGATCCGCTTTGCAAATACAAGTTATCACTGGGTCAAATGTTGTCTGACGTCTTTACATACTGATCTTGAATACGTATTACTCGTTTACCTGATCAAGATATAGGCCCACTGCGAGTATAACCGGTCATTCTTCCAAGGCACCTGATCCATCTTCTGCAATGCCCAGGGGTCCGTGTTTGCCTTTTTCTTCAATTTGTATCATTTATAGGAAATATGAGACTGATCACTGTTCGTTATCTTCACTTAACTACTAAAAGAAATGACCCAGTTAAAGATAATGAATATCAAATTTATATTCAGGATATAGTTAAACTAAAGCATTGTGCTGAACACAGCAAAACAAAAATGAGGATTTTTTTTATTTCGATATAGGAATTAAAGATTAAAGATAACAACTAAAGCAATATGTTTGGCCTTCTTAATTGATTGAATGTCAGTATAAGCACAAGCCCTTGAATATATGAAGGACGTGACAATGGCTTGTACGGAAAATCATTATTTCAATTAACAAATATGTTTGACATCGTGCATACGAAAGCGGCATTGTTGTGAACCATGTGTACTGTGATGCTGCAAGTAGTCTCGTTAAAAATGGTAACAAAGAATAGCCAAAGGGCAATAATCACGAAGTTACATTCATCATTAACTTTTACTATTATTATTTCTCTGTCATGTGATCATCTCCTGATTTGCACGATTTGTTTCTCGTTTTTGTTTCATCCTCGTCTGTGAATAAATGTGACTTATCCAATCTTACTCTATACTCTGATGTGGTTTGATATGCCCTTGTTAATTAAGGAAATCAAATACGTGGGAAGATTTACAAAACGCAATAATAGAGTTTAATTTTTTTCAAAACACGGTTCCAAAGTTAGATAAATCTTTATTTGTATCATAACGAAATACGTGATAATTATTCGTAATCAAATGACATTTAGATGCTAACAAACTTATTAGCCCAAAACTATGTCTGTGATAGCAAATAAATGCAAACCCAATTTATCGTTTTCAGATTATTAACATTCTAGAAATGTAACAAATTAGAGGGCTGTTATTTATAATTTTCAGAAGTATTTCATCTTTTGATGAGAATTTTTTAAAAATGGCTTGGAATAAAATTGAACACTGATCTATTACATATGTTAAGTTGGAATCACGATGCAAACCTCAGAGGAATGGATTCTATTTCCTGAAATGAAACCTTTTCTGGTAAGTTTGTAACATCTAATCAAAATATATAATGTACCATTAAACGATAATAAAAATAGACAGAAAGTATGTTGGGTTTTCATCTCATCTTTATTGAATGCAGTACTTAATGCTGAATATTTCTTTCTCGAAGGATACAGATTATTATAATGCATCATCCTGACAAGAATGTGTATAACGTTTTATACGAACAATTATGAGGGAATGTAATTGTTTTAAAGTTAATTACGTAGTTCAATCTCAACCAGTGTCAGTTAAAGAATGTTATAAGCTGCATTTCTTCTCTTCATAAGAATGAAGCGGCAAAACTAGTGAAGAGTATGGCAAGTCATTATAAATTACAATTATCAATTGATATGCGTACATCTGTTTTCCATGAAAGATCCAGACAGGTAATTCAATGCGCACATGATTTAGCTTGTCCACAACTATCTCCGCTCTACGAAGTATTATCCCAAGGCATATCTAACCATACACAGTTCATATCCCACACACGGAACACTCATCCACTCATGGAAAACAGTGAGGATAACAAACAGTGATCAATTTTATAATTCTCATAAAGAATACAAAATAGAGAGTTGGGCAAACACGGACTCCTTGAAAATCGGAGGTGGGATCGGGTGCCTAAGGAGGAGTACATATAACAACCCCATACTAACCCGTCACATTCACCGTGAGCCCTATATCTTAATCAGGTAGACGATTAACTTGTAGTCAAATCAGAATGTAAAGAACGGCTTAACCATTGATATGAAACTAGCCAGACAGCATTCATCCTAAAACAAATTACATTTGGAAATTAGATCATTATCATAACGATAAAATTTACGAAATGCTGACTTTAAACGAGACAGTTGAAATATCTGTGTTATCACCTTATTTAAAAAAAATTAAAACTTGGTCATCACAGAACATGCTCTCATTTATTGAAATGGTTGGGAGCCGCAAACACCATATGCAAGTGATAATGGAATACTGCTACATAAATATGGAAATTGAGAATGTTAATAAATCGGTCCGACTGTCATCCAGTGAACCTAAGAGAGAGAGAGAGAGAGAGAGAGAGAGAGAGAGAGAGAGAGAGAGAGAGAGAGAGAGAGGTATCAGTGTTGAGAGTGTTCTCGTCGCGAACAAAATGATAGGTAGCGAATGCTACTTTGCCAAACGCTCGGCATTTAGAGAAATGGGAGTGGTGAACCTTTCAAATATGCCTTAAGGACAAAGGTCTCCAAGTCGCTACAAGCGTTGGTAAGTTTTAAAAAGACCCTTATTGCTTTAACACTGAGCTCTATTCATAAATCAAAATTTGTAGGACATTATCTACAGCTTCTGACATCTCACTTTGAATGAAGAATTGACGAAGGGACGTAAAAGAACCAAAATTAGCATTGGATGCATTTGTCTATGGCACCAGGTGTAAGAGCTGATGTACATCCAATGCTAAAGATAATTGTATGTCAAAGTTTCTTTTTGTATTCAGATATTTGCTCTAAATTACATTTAAATGTCGTACAGATTGCCACTGATTGATGCAGCACAAACATGATGTGATTGTCATTGGATGTTTTTCTTTAATAATATAATTAAAATAAATATATTGTTAATACATTTTGATCACATCTGCAAAACCATGTTCTTCAACTATCTAGGAACTACTGAAATCGGTATATCCCAAAGTACCTGATGTAACTATAAACTTTTAGTTCATGTGAGCTTAACTATATATCCTGAAGAGACATAAAAAGATCCATTGAAATTACAAAGGAAGCCAAGACGAATTTGAAAAGTTTGTCTCATTAGCATACCAGCTTTAAAGGACTTAGTGAAACCAATTATTAAATCTATCTGTCTTCAAAGAAATGTTTGACATGGCCTAACAAGGAAATTCAGCAAATCAACAATATACTGAATTGCAAAAGAAAAGCAACATCAAATAGTTTTATTATTTCTTTCAAATGTGTCATTTAATTTTTACAACCAATAGAAGATACACATGAATTGTTATGGAGAACACAGTGACTTTAAAGTTAGACATCATCACTTTGGCAAAACGCATCAAGGCTGTGGAGGTGGTAGTCATTGGAATTTACCTTCTTCAATGACGAATTTGCCTTGTTTAGCATTTGTTGCTGCTCGAATCCTACGATGTATGCAGTTCGTTACGCGACTTTATTTGTATGATAGTGATGTCCTGCCACTCTTCCAGGGGTCCCTAACACAAAGAGTAACACAATGTAACATGTCCCACGCACAAGCTCTGTGTCCGTGATTGCCCAACTGTTCCTTATCTTAACTTTTTTTTTCATTTTCGAGAGATCGAGACTGTAATGTAACCAACGTAACGTGTCAACATTGTTTGGTGCACGTTGCACCATTTGGCACCGGACATTTTTGTGTTGAAAAATAAGTTGAACAAGCCAGGGGTTACGAAGCGAACTTCTTTTTATAATCATTTCAACAATATAGATATTCGTTTTGCAACAAATAAATCAACAGACACGGTATTGAATATAAAATGATGAATGTTGGAGACTTCCATTTGTTTTCTGTTACTTATTGTTTAGGTAATGATCGATGAACCCGTGAGATCACCTCGATGCAATGGTATATAATGCTCAGTTTTTTATTATACATGTGATAATGTATACTGCAGAAAAACCTAACAATAAAGGGAAAACTAAATTTTCATTTTGGTCACTTGAATGACGGAGTATGACTGAGAATGTTTAACTCATACTGATACATCACCAGTAAATATTTTAGAGTATCTTGATCATGATGAAGTTTTGAATACATTCGAAATTAGTCTATTTCATGATTTAAGTATGTTATAACATGGTTTGGTATTGCACTTTCCATTATACAAACAAACAAACAAAAAGTTTCGAGTTGCTGTACACATTGCACTGGTATGTTGCTGACAGTACTGAATTCATGCAACACGTGAGAAATACATGAAATATTATACATTGTAAGTGTTTAGAAAATCTTTCAAATATTTTGCAGTGCAAACTAATACGAAACTGGAGACAAATATTTAGACAATATTTTAACTGTGAATTACATTTGTCAAATCATGATTTAGGGTTCACAGAGGATATGACCAGTCGACAAGAGATGCTTACTCCTCCTAGGCTCCGGATCGCACCTTTGGTATATCCAGGGGTTCGTGTTTGCCCTACACTTAATTTATATTCTTTAGAGGAGTTATGAAATTGTTCACTATTTTTACATCTTCACCTTTTCATATTTCCCCTGTTTAAACTAATAAACCTAAATTTGTGGGTGCATATTGATAATTAAATGCAACCTTGACATAATGTTTTTTTAAGAACAGTCCCCAAGACTGCTTGATGAACTAAATAGCATCTGAAACGAATAATAAAATAACCCCTCTTGTGGTATGCCGCAGTTTAAAGGCTTGCTTTCTGGATACGATAGATAATGGATCATTCTGTGCTCATTTGAAACACTATTTTTTGATCAGACACAATAGAGAACATTGTAAATAATAAAAAAGCATTTACGATTTCGTTTCCGATTTTCAACAGCCGATTTCAAACTGGCAAAAGCAATACCCGTGCAGATATCGTGAAATCCCGCATACAAAACAGAAGAGACACTGTCGTTTTCATATTGAGCCTCAACATGATAATACTTTGTTAGCCAGTAAAATTATCTACATGTCTTGAATGGTTGTTGTCCCTCGTATAGAGACCGTAGTTGGGTTTGCAGAGTTAAATTGTTTATTCCTGTTAATTATCTGGAGTTCAAATATTTCCAAGACACGAAAGGGTCGCTGCATTACATCGTATAATTGAATGCGATCTGTAACAATTGTAACATATTTGTTGAAAGCAGCAGTCTCGTTCTGGCTGTTTCATCAGTGTTCTAAAGTCTATAACTTAACTATTCCCATCTCCATTTCCATTTGAATCTCTGTACTATATCCAAAATATTAGGTAATTCAGCTTGTCGTCTGTATAATTCAAGCAATAGCAACGGCAGACAATCGGTTCTATGCAACAATCCAGTTAAGTATCATAGAAAACAAATATGGTCTCGTGATTGATTGATTGATTATTTGTCGTTTTCCGCCACACTATACAATTTTTCAGTTATCTGGTGGCGTCCATCTTTTGTAGGTGGAGGAAAGAAACCAGATATAATGTACCCGGGAAGAGACCACCGACCTTCCGAAAGTAAACTGGCAAACTTTCTCACATATATAGGCGCGAGCGAGAATCCAACCCGGGCCGATTAGAGATGAGAGACCTTATGATTTTGAGCGCGATGCTCTAACCACTCGGCCATGGAGGCCACTGGTATCGTGAAGAATACCCGAAATATAAATGAGGTTTAATAAAGAGATGCTGAAATAGGAGGTCATTGTAACGAGAATCTAAAATAAGATTGAATTCCAAAAGAGAAGACAGTCTAATTCATATTGGAATTAATCTTCTAAAGGGAATACAGAACAAATCACAATTGTGTCATGTAATTACCAGGATAGAAAAGGGAATATCAAACATGTATATTATTTTGTCTCATACGAAAATATCTAGCTTAGGAAATACCTGAAACAAAATGGCATTCTTCTAGTGTTTACTCTATCATTTGTCATTAGCACCTTCTAACCAAAATGAGATTCTATAGAAATGAAAGTTTCTTTGTTTTAGAGGTGAACGCCTTCTGCCAGAGATTTGTGAGCTCACGATTCGAACTTTAAAGATAGGAACACACCATTCTGTTCCTAAAATGCTGCGGACATCTGTAATCAATCTGTGGGATGTCATTTTCGTTGAAAACATTAGCTCTATCCATGATATGATCAAAATTATAATTTGGAAAAAAAAACTGGACAATTTGAAATTTCAACCCTACGATGCAAGAGCGATACGAAGGAAAGCATTTAGTTCCTCTGTTGTCTAGCCAGTTTGTCTACGATTTTTACCACCAATCATAATAAGGGCATGATACGTCTTGGTAATTCTCATGAAGATTTCATCATCATGCAAAGTACCATCAAGTATGCGTCCGCCAGTGCCTTTGAAACATAATATTTGTAATATATGTTTTGCTGAAAAACAAAACCCTATCAAAAATATATCACAATTATCATTATGAAACTGGTGGAAATGACAGACGACTGGACGCCCAAACGTCCCGTATCAGTAGTTTCGTTGAGTGTAAGACTTTAGAGTATTCGAGTTTAAGCAGTAAGTAGAGTAAATGTTTTTCAGCATTAGGAAACTTTGTTTTTTCGTGAGGATCGACAGCAAATACTGATACCAATTTGAATGTGTGAATAATTACAAAAAATAGATGATTAAGTGGAAATTGCAAATGGTAACAATACACACAAATATACACGTGTAATTGTGAATATTAATCACAATCAATTGTTCTGATTCAGACCATCTGAAATATTGTTTTCGGTAGTGATGATTTATTGGTCCATCTTTGTCTTTCATTGGCTTATTGGAGCAATTATGAATTATGTATCTACATTAATATTTCTATGAGTTTGTTATTTCAAGAATACAATTAGTAGCTGAACCCAAACTTAATTTATTTCAAGAAACTTAGTCGATACAATATCTATCCCTAGAAATACCCAGATACTAATAGTAAACCCTATAAGTATATGAATATTATTGTTAGACTGTTGTGTACTATATAATATTTTCAGCAAATCTGTACATTGCCAGGCATTCTAAATCTGAATCTAAAGGTCACCTTTCCGTGTCAAGTTATAGTAATCGAAAAATCGCTTCAAGGACGATGACTCTTGGTACCGCGGATACGTTTCACTATGGACGATCGACATGAGTAGTTCCAAAAACGTTGACTGTAACGATTGTGCCATCAATATTTACCGTAAAATCATCAATTTTCATGGGTTTTAATTTCGTGGTTTTTGTGGAATAGACAAACACACAAATTTCACGATAAGGGTTCTTTAGTGTAGGGAGTACATCTAGAGGTAAGTGTGACAGAGTGCGCGTAAAGTCAATGAGAAAAACGGGAATATGAAAGTCGGTTTATGCTCAAAGACGTGTATGAAGAAACTGCTGTTTAACTGCATCTATATAATGACACAACCGCCCGTATAAACAAATTGTGTTGGAGAATTCTCTAAAGTGAAATAACTCGGATGCATCTCGAAACTTGAATATTCAGAAATAGAAATTGAACAACGGAAATGAATAGCAGCTTCTCAGCCATATAATCAAGATCCTCCAAACATTTCTATGTTTTGTTAAACTATGAAACTGTCAGCACAGGACAATAAATAATGTTACACTGTAGTCTAGTTGCTAAGGTGCTCGCGTTGTTACCAGGATATTCTGAGTTCCATCGTTGCTTACCTAATCAAATCTAAAATATTTCGAATTGATATTGGTTGTTCCTTTTTACAATGCATCCGATATTATAGAAGAGAAAGGAAATTATAATTTGTAGGAAATCTGAAAACGAAGGAAATTAACTGTTCTCACGATAAAAAGCCCTCCCTGCGATGCGCTGAGAACCATAAATGGTTAGAAAAAACTGGTATTATACTTACGGCTTTGACATCCGCACTTGACTGAACAATTTGCGAGCTGGACGTAACACAAGATACAAGCAAATGTTCATTTGGAATTATCAATTGCGGTAGTTACTACTATGGCTTTTACTATTACTTGTTTAAGAGATCCTAAACCTTATTTTGCTGACGATGTATCATTTAATAAGATTTCATCTACATGTACATAGATGCATAAACAGTTTACTCCATGTCACTGTTCTCGCAGCTATACCATTTCTATAGATAGGCGCATCTAATGAGCACAAATAGAAACTAATCATAATAATTATAAAATCATACTAATTTAGACCATTAATACATAATTGCCAATGTAAATCATTTATTCATTTGTACTTTCTATGGGGTAATGAGTTTATTTTTGTAATATCTGTAATCTAGAAAATCGAGACACATCTATTCATAAAAGTATATAAAAACTTGTTTTCCAATAAAAATTTTGATTTAATGTTATTATGATTTGCAGTTATATATTTGCATGTATACATGGGCTTCAAACATTAACGTATAACATCACCGTACGCTGACGTATGACAAAGGAATACGTTAAGGATAAGTTTTAAACAAGTTACGAGGACGCTGGAATACGATGGTATAAATTGTCGAACGTCGAACGCGGCTCAAAATTTTGTGCATGCATAAAATTTTCAGCATATGTCATCGCATTGGTCACACGTTATGCTAAACATTGAATTATGAAATAAACCTTGAGAATGTCCAAGAGACAGTGTTTGTTCTAATCTCGATATTGTATAGGAGATTGATCATTGTTCATTATCTTCAACTTTTTATCCAACGTATTGAAACACGAAATGATATTGAATTATGACCTAACACAAAACAGAACTTATTGATATGTATCGAGATTCTAAATCAAAATTTGTTAGAATATATCAAATATTTTAAAAACAGTTGTGGTATTAATATACCCCATATATTACTTTTGTGCGTTGTCTTGATAAAGTATTCATTAACGAATAACACAATCACGAAAACGAATAACACAATTACAGATGAGATAATACAAAATATGTCTTTTTAAGATCTTTTAAAACTTAATTTTCTAACTTACCAAAGTAAGCGAAAAGAAAAATAATGTTGTTTTAAAGTAAGATGAGAATATCAGTGTAATGATAAATTGCAGTAGATTGATTGATTGATTGATTGATTATTTATTTATTGCTTTCCGCCACACTCAACAATTTTTCAGTTATCTGGTGGCGTCCAGTTTTTGTTGGTGGAGGAGAGAACCCAGATACAATGTACCTGGGAAAAGACCACCGACCTTCCGCAAGTAAACTGACAAACTTGCTCACATAACGCCGTGGCCGAGATTCGAACACGCGCCGACAGAGGTGAGAGGCCTTGTGATTTTGAGCCCGATACTCTAACCACTCGGCCACGGAGGCCCCCTGTAGTAGATTAAAATCCATGTAACAACTTCTTTAACGTGTTAAGTTGTATAAACATTTTTGTTATTCTACGGAGTATTCTGCCTGCCTGATCAAGATATAGTGCTTACGGCAGGTGTGACCAGTCAACAGGGGATGCTTACTGCTCCTAGGCACTGATCCCACCTCTGGTGTGTCCAGAAGGTCGTGCTTGCCTTACTCTGCATTTTGCATTCTTTATAGGAATTGATCACTGTTCCTTATCTTCACCTTTTCGCACAGTAGAAGAAGGTAGTACTGAATACATTACAGAAATATTACTGATACGCAGCGAACCTCATGTTCTGTGCATCCTCAACGTGTCTGCTCTCTTGAGTGATTCTCTTTTTACCTGAAAGACGTTCATGCCCAGTTCCTATTTCTAGATTTGACTACAGTTCATTTCTCTTATGGACAATCCATAATGACAACGATTTTGAAGAAACCACTGAATAACTTTTCAATAGGTCTATTGCAAATCAATGTCCACCCAACAAATGGCAATCTTATTTAAATGAAAATAAGAGAGATAAACCAAAAAAGTCATTTAAGCTCAATTTCTTTAACAGTAACAGTTTGTAAAATCATTTAAATAGCCTGAATTGAAATTTGCATAACCGTTAGCAGTGAGGCGACCACACTATAAATCATTATTTCATAATCAAAATAATTTTACTAACCTCAATAAAAAGGAAAATATATATACCGTGCGATTTCTCTGAGGCTTTGGAAGACTTTTGCATACAAATTTATTATTTGCATTCAAACAAATTATCCACAGTTTGACATAACAAACTTTCGCCTCTGATATTTAATTTGATTCCCATGAATTAAAAATTTTGAAATTAAAATGATTAACAGATATATTTACTGTTTATTACCCAGAATTCTGTAAACTTAGCATAGCATTGCTTACCATTAATATCACCCAGGCAGCTGCTTTACAGACAGACAAGATGTGTCTATGTCTTAAAAAATAAAAACTGTCAACCATTTAAAGTACTAGTACTCCTGAGAAGTTTCATTTCCTTCATCTCTCAATTGGAAGGCATTCTGAAAAATATTCAAAAGGCATTCTCTAATTGGATAACAAAAATGACTGTTGAACGGTGAAGGAGACAATGTGAATGCTCTTCTTAATTGGAATTCGGAGGAACTAACTTTTTCAACCTGCGGTGAGTGATCATTATTTTTGAAATATCATGCATTTGATTCCAGTTCAAATATCATTTGTATACATAAGATTATGGATTCAAACTTGTGTCGAGGAAAACAAGTTTTAATTAATTTCTCAGATATCTAGGTAGATATACGAACATTTTCGACAGAAACTTTAATTTATTTAATCATTTATTTTGATTCGATTTGATCTTTTGTTATATTTCTCTATATCGAAATAAGACACCTTGTAAAAGGAGCGATGAATCCTTCTTAATTATATGCAATCAAATTTTACAAGCAATCAATCGGAAGAACGTTGTCACGACCATATCACATATTCATATTTCAGTTGAAGTCATTATCATTTTAAAGGCATATTTAACATAATTGAAAACAATGGGTTTTTAACTGATTTTATAATTTGACAACATTTATATGTTGTGCACATTAATTAAAGTACCCTGATTGGGATTAGATAGGAATTTAAAAAACCGTAACCGCTATACTACATGAGCATACCATACGAACCTATCTGAAGCTCCAAGGAATTGTCTGAAATGTAATTTATATTCTTGCATGATCATGGCTTGAATTAACATTTGAAATATCAATAACCAGGTGAACAAATAGCTTTTGAGATACAATATTCCCACATTTCTATTTGTTAATTTTTTTTATTGCCTATCATTCCTTATTCATTAATCGCGGTATTCAGCATTAACATTTACATTAATTAAAACTGCATTTATCATTAAAATCATTGCTTTAGCTGTAAAGCAAACTCTGATATTTCAGTTAAAATGATTACAGAATATTTAAAGTAGGTAGCGGTTTTTCATAATGCACAATAGGCCTATCAATATATGAAAAACGATGATAAAGAGAATCGCATTTTCTTACCCAATTAACACCTATGTCATTTATCTACTGCACACAAGTTTACTGTTATTGCATACAATACTGCCTTTATTGCACTCAATTCTAATTTTACCGCATACAATACTGCTTTTATTGCACTCAAATTTACTTTCACTGCATACAATACTGCTTTTAGTACACTCAATTTTAGTTTTACTGCATACAATACTGCTTTTATTGCTCTCAATTGTAACTTTATTGCATACAATACTACTTTTACTGCACTCAATTTTAATTTTATTTCATACGATACTGCTTTTATTGCACTCAATTTTAGTTTTACTGCATACAATACTGCTTTTATTGCACTCAATTCTAATTTTACTGCATACTAAACTGCTTTTATTACACTTAATTCTAATTTTACTACAAATAATACTGCTTATATTGCACTAAATGTTAATTTTCATGTTTTCGTAGAATGCTGTTGAAGCCCCCAGTCATGCTGGTATGCACATATATATATATATATATATATATATATATATATATATATATATAGTATAATAAAAATATCACAAAGCCGATTATAAACTCGAATAGTTTCTTCAATTCCTGAAGAATGAAGAAACTAGAGTCGAGCATATCCTCAAACGGATGAGGTACTTCTCATGAACACCTGTCCTTGTTCAAGAAAGTGCAACTCCTTTCTGATCTTGATCAATGCGACTGATTTACCGATGCCAAAAACCCTTGAAGTGGTATCACACCCCAGGATAACATGGATGAAAAGAATATTGTTACAGACAATGTCACCAAGCTGTGCGCGGGTTGCTTTGATGTTCTAGCATCTTGATGGTCTATGGGAGTGTTTTCTTGGCTCAGGTCTGAAAAAGATATTGTACTGTGTATGAAAACAAAGCTACACAAGGAGGTCAGTATCATCTCCAATCAAAACTGCTTCCTGTGTATCTGCACAAGCAACAGTTGTCTTGACAATGAGGACATCTGTATCTCCACATGCCTGATGCACCTCACACCCACTTTGTTCCAGTGTGCCTGTAAGCAAGTGAATGAACCGTTGCTTGTTCTCCTTGTCAATTTCTGCATAGCACTGTTAATCTCAGCGCATGCTTTTGTGGACAGAACTCGCACAAGACGCTGGGTATCTGTCAAGCCACGTTCACGTGTCAAGCCTCCAGTTGTTTTGACACTGCGCATCAGACACTGTTCAATGACAAAATCTGTTGACAATCCTGCCCAGGGTCTGTCTGACCGTCGAACTACACGCAATCCCTCACTGAAGTGTTTGTAAACTTCTGGATTTTGTTCTTGTAGTTTAGACATCTTCTGCAGGTAAATGTGAACACTCTTCAGGTACAAGTTATGTCCAGAGGCTGCAAAATAAGGAAGCATATCACGCAAACTATGTAGATGGAAAGCCCAATCTCCCATTCGCTCAGACTTTAGAAATCGTCGAAGTATGTCAACCATTTCCATATACTGAAGCCACAACCTTGCAGCCTGTAGTTTCTGAAGAGTGTTTTTCTCTTGCTGGATCCTTTCACCAATTTCTGTCAGTATGCCAATACTTTGAGGACCAATATCTGAGAAATTTCCAGTTTTTCTATGAGATTGGCTAGCCCCTGCAGATTGTCTACTTCTCCACCCATGAGGGAGCTCTGTTGTGTCAGATGACCACTATATGCTGATATATCATGAAACTCATCTTCCTCCGAGTATTGCTGTAGAATGTCTTGTTCTGGGTCTGCTTGTGGAACATCAATGCCAAGTGCTTTTGCAGTCAACGTAGTGTTAAGCGCTGAATCTGTGAGGAGATGTCCTCTCACAGCTCGAGATGCTGCTTTGCCAGAGAGCATATGCCCTAGCGTATTGTCTGCATAGACTACTCGAAGAAGCTCCTGTAGCCCAGAGCCTCCCATTAAGTAACCAATATACCCCCAAAAACTCATTTGGGTATGGCATCCTTTCAGGCGCACAATCACAGAGTGAAGTTCACTGTCTGCAAGTGCACTATCTACAATCAAGGTTGCCTTCCACCAAAGAGGCTGGTCAAAAGTTACAATTGCAGTGCAGTTATACTTGGCTGCATGGTTTGAAACAAATATGAGTGTTGAATATATACATGTCATGTCATTTGGATCCAGGTCTATCATGGGTAAGAACATCACTGATGCTTTCCATGGGTTGTCACCTGTATGGACCATCTGCATGAATCCAGACCAGAGTGGAAACCTTCCACAGTAGATCAAAGAGTTTGTGTGTGGTTCCTTTACACATGGCGACTGGAGTGGCTGATAGCACATAGAATACAGACTATCGTTCCCTGATGTGAATCTGTGTATATTTATGCGCCCCACAGAGGCAATTTCTTGTGAAGTCACATCTGCTGATTGGTTGGGTCACATTTGTTACAGGTGTAATGCTGCGATGATCCCCCTACCATGAAAGGTATCCTTCCCGACAATGCTTCGCACATTGTGATCCGCATTATCTGCAGCATATTGTAGAAAGTTATCTGAAGTAAAGTTAAGCATTTCTGTACCATGTATTACTGCAGCACTCCTTTCAAACTTTTTAACCTCTGAATATGAACAACAAAACCCATGTTCTTGGGGAGATTCTATCAGGAACTTGGACTGGAAATTGTGGTGCAATTGGACACCCAACCCAATTTGAAGAGGTGACTGAAGCACTCTTGGGCGTGTTGCCTGCATGATTGCCTGACCTATAGAAGCAAGTTTTACAGCAACATCCTTTCCTGGAAAGAGCGCCAGGAGAAACTTCAAAAGCGATCGTGGCAGAAACTCTAGCGCTCTATCAGAGGATGACATACTGTCATAAGCTGGATATGTGTCTTTGGATATTTTAACATCTTTGATGTCATTCTTTATAAGTTTGGCAGCTGTTTCCTGTTTCAATGATTTGGTCTGTTTCATTCAAAGTACTCTTTTGTTGTTGACAGTGGAAGTCCTGAACAATTCTGGCTACAGTGGTACGGAAGGTGATCACATTTGGTTTTCCATTCAACTCTAAAATGACAATGCGCTCTCCAAAGTGTTTCTTCAATTCACTTTTCATATGTTTGAAACTGTATGGATCAATAGACTCGTCTTGAGTGTATTCTGCCATTTTCCCTATAAGGCTAGTAACTGTTATCTGCTCATCGTCATTCTCCTCCACATAGTATGCTACTCTCTGGAATGCCTCTTCTCTAACCAAATCCTTTGGCCTGCCACTCATTTGCTTACATTTTGGTGCTGCGTGACTCTGGGCGAGCATAATATGTTGTATATCCTTGCCAGTCTTGAAGTTGATGTTGCAAATCTTGTGATAAAAGTATCTGCTGCAGGAAGGTGCTTGGCATATAAAGTACACATGCTCTGACTCGCTCAACCCAATTGCCACTGAATTCACCACAGGCCTTCAGACTTTTTTCCTGGAAACCAAGAGTTCCCACTGGAACTAACTTATACTCAACTTTTCGGCCCTCATAAATGTCTGGGCAACCACAGAAAAGACAGTTGTCTTTATAATTAAAGGCTGTTTCAGATGATCGAAGGGCATATTGGGGTGATTCTGTCTCAGAAGGACCAACAGAGTGTTTCCTTTTCAGGTCTCTCTTTATGGCATTTGGGTTGACATACTCCCGTCTACAGTTTACATGCACAACTTGGCTGGGAAAAACATGGATGTTACCACCACGTTCTTCATTGGCTGTCTCAATTCCATTGCAACCTTTGGCAGTCAAGGTTACTGTTGCCTGACCATCAGAAAGTGCATTTTCACAGAATATACACTTGTCCGTTGTGCACACTCAGCAATTTTAAAAGAAAAAACTAAAACATCAATAGGTGCCCAGAAAATCTAAGCATGGCTTAATAGATTTGCCATTGAATCTACCAGATTACTAGTATGGCTTTAATCAAGAAAAGAGTTACATCTGTAAAAGACACTAAGGACGGTGTAAGTGATCAGTCTAATCTAAATACCCGAGTCTAGACATTAAATGATTGGTGAAGAAAAAGGTGATAACTCTTAGATTGTTAGGTAGTTCGTACCAATTCATTTCGTACAAAGTACGGCTTTTAGCAGTGAGGGTTCTTTTACGTGCCACACCTACTGCGACACGGGGCCTCCGTTTTTAAGGTCATATCCGAAAGACCCGTGATTCTATTCTCACTTCAGAATGCCATGCTCTTGGCGAAGGAGCAATCACTACCTATTTTAAACGTCTTAGGTTTGACGCGGCCGGCACGAGCAGGGCTCTATCAATCAATCGCAACATAAACCTCCGGTTAGGTATCTAGCAAACCTGCCGATTCAGCATATTTGAGAAAATGTTTTGAACTAGTAGTTTTATTGTTAGAAACCACTACCATGAGTGCTTGAAAGTATTGTAGTGACAATGTAAGTACCTAATATACAAATATATTTGATGTACCTACTCGGGATAAATGTGGTTCTCACCATTTTGCCATAAAAGATACCTCCAAAATGTAACGCTGCATTTAGTAGTGTTACACTAAATGTTTTTTTTTCCTATATTTTTAATATGTTTATTTGAACGACATTTAGAAAAGAAAAATGCAGTTTTAAAAACATTTGCAATTTGTCCTAGGTCAAACCATAACTTGCCTGGGCTATAGATGATAGTTATTGAGCCTGGGCTATAGATGATAGTTATTGAGCCTGGGCTATAGATGATAGTTATTGAGCCTGGGCCATAGATGATAGTTATTGAGCCTGGGCCATAGATGATAGTTATTGAGCCTGTACTATAGATGATAGTTATTGAGCCTGGGCCATAGATGATAGTTATTGAGCCTGGGCTATAGATGATTATTGAGCCTGGACTATAGATGATAGTTATTGAGCCTGGACTATAGATGATAGTTATTGAGCCTGGACTATAGATGATAGTTATTGAGCCTGGGCTATAGATGATAGTTATTGAGCCTGGGCTATAGATGACAGTTATTGAGCCTGGGCTATAGATGATAGTTATTGAGCCTGGACTATAGATGATAGTTATTGAGCCTGGGCTATAGATGATAGTTATTGAGCCTGGACTATAGATGATAGTTATTGAGCCTGGACTATAGATGATAGTTATTGAGCCTGGGCTATAGATGATAGTTATTGAGCCTGGGCTATAGATGATAGTTATTGAGCATCGTTGAGAATTAAAATTTGCATTATGGAAACTGTAACACTTTTGGTACACATTCTAGGCAATAGTTGCACATCTCCTCGATTAGTACTAGATCATTTACTGAAATGAACAGTTTACTCCTTCTTACCTATCCACATTTTAAATAGATAATTACTTTTTAAAATCTTTTTACCTGAATTATTGTTATCAGGTACTTTTATGATTCGCTGAAAATCGAATATATAGGTTGTGGATATATTTCAAAGTATACACAATAACGACGAACGTGAGTATTGGTTTAAAAAAAGTATCATGTGTCAAAGAAAGAATAACCTTTAATATGTGTTCTTAGCATACAATTTATTTTCAATAATTCTTACATGAATGGGATGTAGAATTCAGAAAACTGTAACCTTTTCCCAATCTGCAATGTTTTAGCTTTTTGACATTTTACAAACTAAAATATATCCCAATGAAGATGTTTAAAACAACAATGTTGTTCTATACATGAATCGATATCATGTTTCACAAGTGAAGATCATGCCATTTAACGAAGTCAAAATCTGATGTTGTTAAATGTCATGTTTAACAAATTTATAGAAATATTCTAGTTATCGCCTCACTTTTGAGAATATGGTGTTGAAATAGACTATAGATTGACAGTTAATGATATTGAATACAGCGGGTGTGACCGGTCAGCAGGGGATGTTTGCTCCTCCTACACACCTGATCCCACCACTGTCGTTCACAAAAGTCCATGTGTCCCCTCACATTAATTTTGTATTCTTCACAGTATTTATGATATTGATATTTGTTCATTATATTCATGTTTTTCATAGAATACATTTTAGAAATTTTGTGAAATAATAACAATTATCTTATATTAACAATATTTTATGACAAAATTAAACTGTACATCATGTGTACAGTATATGTGACTGTGGAATTCAAAGGATATGCAAGTCTATTAAAATTTTAATATGACAGCTAAAATATAATTGAATTTGTCATTATGTCAATATTTCTCCAATCACATAAGGTGTTTCACATTTCCTTTACACTGTATATGTAGATTTTTTAGAGAGAGAGAGAGAGAGTAAGATTTTTTTAAAAAAAAAAAAAAAGAAGGAAGCACGGTGACAAGGAGGTTGGAAAGATTGTCAGTTATGCTTTATCACGATATTAGGAAACTTTTTCTCATATATTTTATGTTTATAATATAAAATCAAAAACAAGCATAATAACACAAATCTAATTACCTGAATTCCTTGCAGTCCATCATTATGATACTTTGCTATTGTCACAAATTTTAACAATTGAGAAGCATCAAGTATTAATAGTAAATTCATTTCTTCTAAGCTTGTAACACACGTTATGTTTCTACTTTACACATGACATCCATTAAACTGTTAATGTATGTTCGAATACGAAGGATAAATTATCGTAAACTTCCTTCATGACGTTTTGTATATCGTCTACAAGTAAACTTTAAGATATATTCTTGCATATCTATTATCATGGATACAATTTATTGCACAAGACCAATTCATCAAATATGGTTAGATATACGATTTATTGCATTGTTTACATGTTTATTTATTGAGTATTGTGATTGGTAAAGTGATTTTTCTATTCAATGCGTCAGGAAGAAGCGCACATATATGTTGATGATAATAAGAGGGTATTGATCTGACATTATCAGGCCTGGGAAAACACACAATATAGAGAAATGACATAAATGTGCAGATAGTCTAAACATGACATTATTTTGAATTTCAAATTTTGAAAATATTTATAAGTGTCATAGAAATTTCTGTCAAAAACTAAACCATGTGCAAGTCAACACTGTTTTGCATTTTCAGAACTGGACTTCAAATTTGAAGTTTATTTACAGAAAAACATCAATGATATTAAGGATACTGCTATTGTCGTTAACCTCAGATGACATTTGTTGACATTTCATTACGGTTCTTGAATAACAATCTTTATTTAGCAACTTATGATTCAAATTTCAAAATTGATGTTGCGGTTAGGGTCACACATTTGGAACCTAAAGATGGACGGAAATACTCATCAGATTTTATTTTATGTCAGCCCATTCAATCTACCACAGCCCTTCCTTGTTATTAAGTTGCATAACATCGTTCCAATTAAGATTTATTGTTGATGATTAATTAACATAATTATGCTATCACTGACATCTATCGAACTGTGATGAAGTATAAATAAGAATTCACGTCGACTTAAAACCATCATATTCTGAGCAGGTCTACACCAATTGCAAGCATTCATAGCTCTCTTGTAACTTGCGAAGGTCTTTCCTTCAGAAACAGAGAGGATGGACAGCTTTAGATTTCTTTCAACATGTGTGCTTCTTTTCGTATTCTACATAGTTATACAAACAGCACCACACGCCTCCAACCCTGCTTATGTGAAATGCACGAGGGAATGTACAGTGGAAAAACATAACTGTTCTACAGAGTGCCGTCTGCTGGAGAACATTAACAACAAACCAGAAGTTATGTCCTGTTTGGTGGAATGCAAGGACGAATACATTGAATGTGAGAATGAATGTTCATGTATATCCAGTTGCTCGCGTGATCTACAAGGATGCATAGGACAATGCAATAGCTATCCATTCCATAGTAAATGGGACCTGAGCGAATGCAAGGAGGACTGTCATCATGAAGAGGAAGTATGTCAAGACTTGTGCTAACACCTCATCTCACAGTGGAAGTAAGAAGTGGAATTTCCTCTGTATTGCTTATAGAAATCCGTTACAGATTTGTTTCTGAATTGCTTGGTGCATTTGTAAATGTTAATTTATATCTTTTGTGTGAAAGTCATTGAAATCAGAAAGCTTGTTTGTTGATTATGTTGAATTTACATGGATATATATGGCATGAAAAATGTTTCAGTGTTCATGGCTGGGAAACCTGTACTATTCTTGTATTTTGTTATTTTCTGTTAGAATAAAAAACAAGAAAAAATCAAATGTACTTTTTCTGATTTATTTTTTATCCCAGAGATAGATAAGTTTGTGTTCTGCATATGACGTTCTTGAAATATTTCAGATATTAGGTTTAAAGTAAGCCATAATTAGCAATTCTGAATCTTTACACGTAAACAACTACTACAATGGTATTTTCCAAATAAATGACTATTACAAAGTGCTGATCGAGTGATCATTTTGACAGTCCTGAAAATCAGGAAGACATTTGAAATGCAAATGGGTTGTGAACTGTTAATATTATTGCTGATCGTTAGATTTATCAGGTAAAACATTGTGAAAATTGCACAATACGGTGGCATTTAAGGGAAACCCTTAATAAGGTGTCCGAAGGCGTTTTTGGTCACCTGCACATTAGTTTGAATATTATTTGTTGAAATGCGCACCTGGTGCATTGAAATTGGTACCGGTTACGTTTTACTTTAGAGTATTACTAGCTTCAAGAACTACGAAATCTAGAATAATTTCCCTGTTCTCATGTCTATCTAAATTCTAATATTCCGCAGGTGTATTAACAAGATGAGTTCTTAAAACACAAATCCCCCGAAAGTGATCAGGCTGATTTTCCATGTACACTTTGGTCTTCGTATTTGATGACGGAATTCATTCAGATTATCCATAAACGCACTATAAGCTAAGTAATTATGTTATTGTTAGGTTATTTTCTGCATTATTCCCATGTTAGGATAGATAGATAGATAGATAGAGAAACTATTATTATTATCATTACAGTACATTGACCCAAATAGTCGGACCGCTTCAAATTTGATCCAGTGATTCGCGACTGTCAAAAACGGGATCACACTCACAATAGTAGGACAAAATTATTACATACTATTATATACACTCTTCTGTATTTTAAGAACACGTTTTGATATAATGAGATAATCTCTTATTACCAAAATGACATATATATAGTGCAATTAATTTTGTGTATATTTACTCCACCAATATATGCGTTGATGCATTGCGACGTCGTCAGTTTCAGAGAGTGGTGATATGAAATCAGAAAACCACAGTGTGTTGATCCGGAAAGTCGGATCTGTAAAAGCAACAGCGGAAATAAATAAATAATAATAATAAAAAAGATGCTTATATAATTAAATATATGATCGCAAGGTACTATTACGCTATTTCCGTATTGTTACTTCTTACCGGAATTGGTTATTTTCCTCATTACAGTCAAAGCGACTTAGTATTTCTGTTGAGCATTAATCAAGTACAGCTATATAACACATACCAACTTAAAATAATCAATTAATTCATGATATTTGATTTTGTTTTTGCTCATCTACACATACACATATATTATATTAATATTATCTAATAACTGTTACGCCGTATACTGAATTTGACTATGGGTTACTACGTTTACATGATCAAGATATAGGGCTTATGGCGGTGTGACCGGTCAACAAGGGATGTTACTCCTCATAGGCACCTGATCCCACCTCTGGGTCCGTATTTCCCCAACTCTTCATTTAATAGTCATCTCCGGATTGATGAATTTGATCACTGCTCGTTATGTCCACTTTTTCATCCACAAATACTACGTATATAGAAATAAATGATCACGTATTTTCAACAATGTTCATAAATTCTGGCAGAGAGTCAAATATTGATACGGCCAAAATAACAACACGTGGTTTTTCCCCGTTTTAATTAAAAAAAAATCGGATTTTCCTACAGCCAACTCAAAACACACATTAGCATCTACCATGTGTTTTCTATTTCAGATTTATATTCCATCCAAATATTTTCACTCACATGGAGACTTCACCATTGCCGAAGAAGGGCTACAAAATTTAAGCCTATGCTCCGTGCTTATGGACTCTGAGCAGGGGAATCTTTATTGTGCCACACTTGCTGTGACACGGAGCTTCTAGTTTTGCGGTCTCATCCGAAGGAGAATCCCTTTTAGTCGCCTTTTACGACAGAAAAAGGGTACAAGGACCTATTCTAACCTTGATCCCCACAGGATTTAAATGCTTTAGTCAAACTCTTGACACTTTAATAAAAATAGTCTTAATACCGTATTTGTCAATTTTTCTGCAATATGTAAACTAGTTGAGAGCTTGAGAAAATATTTGGTTGAAGTTCACTACTCTGGAATGATATATGTGAACGGGGTTTGGTGTTGTAATGATACATTTTACTACTGTTCACATAACTAGTGGTTAAGGCACTGGCGTCGTGACCGGGAGGACTGGATACGAATATCGATGCCGACGCCGCTTCAAACTTCAGACGTTTAACACAAGTAATGACTCTGCCTTTGTCAAACACCGGCAAGGATGTGGATTGATTGATTGTTTGTTGTTTTCCGACACACTCAACAATTTTTCAGTTATCTAGTGGCGTCCAGTTTTTGTTGGTGGAGGAGAGAACCCAGATACAATGTACCCGGGAAGAGACCTTCCGATAGTAAACTGGCAAACCTTCTCATATATATCGGCGCGAGCGAAAATCGAACCCGCGCCGAGGAAGTCGTGGATCTAGACACTGAAATATGATGATGTTATTTATTCAATGCGATGTTGATGGCGATTATAACGTGATGCACAGATTATTGTATAACTATGTTGTATGTATTCGGAAAATATATTTCGGCATGTTGCATGATAATATTTCTTTTTTGCAATAAAAGTTCTTTTCACTTCCAGATACTTAGAAAAACATTACTGCGGTATTGAAATTACTCCGATGCATTAATATTTTTAAACAGTTTAATTGGAATGATATTTGGTATATAAATCAATGTTTTCTACATAATCAAAACGCACATTTGCATTTCATCTAAATAAGACATTTCACGCTTTGCAGAGAATACAAATTTGATTGCCCTATTAATGAGAGGTTGCTGAAAAATTTCATTATGAATATTGAATATTAATGTTTGATACATTATCTTCATTGCAATGTGCTTATCAAGGTTAACTGCATGAAATCCACATGACATTCTACGTGACTGTATATTTATTTAACTGATTTTTTACAATTTAGCAAGGCTATATCTGCATAAAAGGTAACGGTAACGTACAGTATTCAATCTCGTAATTCCTATAGAAAGTACAAATCAGAGAGATGGGCAAACACGGATCCCTGGACATACCAGAGGTGGGATCAGATGCCTAGGAGGAGGTAGCATCCCCTGTCGACCGGTCACATCCACCGTGAGCTCTTTAAACGGATTAATCCGCAATCTGATTCAGTGTGCCAAGAACAGACTAACAATTGGTATGAAATACGTCAGACAGCAGTTGACCTACTGGGAGGTTATACTGGCAAACTAGATCGTTATAAGGACCATAAATACTGACTTTAGACGAGTTTGTACAAATCCCTGTAACATCAATATGAATTTGAAACGATCATAAAATTTGTGAAATGCTGACTTTAGACTGTATAAACCACTGTAACATCAATATGAATTTAAAACGATCATACATTTTGTGAAATTCTGCCTCTAAATGAGATTGAAGTTACCCCTGTAGCATTAACTTATTTGTTAATAGCCTGCTTCGGTTTTGAAATTTGCCATACGCACATCATGCTCTCCTATATAGAATATACATCATATGCATTCAATAATGGAAAATTGTTATATAAATATGAAAAATTTACTATGGAGAAACTGAAGTTGTCTCGTTTGCCATGAAGTTAGATTGTTAATCTGCCGTTAACGTCTATCCTCAATAAAACATCAAAATATGAAAGAAATATTTTCATTTTGAAATTGTATATATTATAAAATATAAACGTACCAATTTTTATGCAGCAGATGCGCATTTCGATAAATAATGTATTTTCAGTGATGCTCAAGTCATAAATATTGAAAATCCGAAATAATAACAAACTTGGAAGATCTGAAAGAATAAAACATACCAAATACTGGAGTATATTTCATATAATCTATCTTCCCCTTTCTGTTTAATTCATTTCAACGATTAAAATATTCATTGTGGGACTCTTTCTGACTTTTTCTAGATCATTTCAAAGATTAATGATTCAATAAACATGCATTAAATTGCCAACATTGTTACTTCATGTAGTAATTCCAATGGTATATTTTCAATAAAATGTTATAAAATAAAACTGTATGCAAAATGTATCATTGCGTTTTTATTGAGTTATGTTAAAATGAATTCTTTTCAAGATGAGTCATTTTGCTTTACACCAACCAACCTCATGATTTCAAAGTTTTACAAGAAAATATAGTTTAATCACTTTAATTCGTCAATCATATAGCTGTCGTGAATACTGTATACGAATGCTTAATAGCTACGCATTAGAATATGCACTCTGAGTGAGAATTCTTAACAAATAATTTACAAACAAATAAAACAGTTCGGTAACAGAGGCACAATTGATATGAAATTTAATTTCTTATGAATTAAGCAGATATTAAACCTATCAAGTTTGACATATTAAAAGATATAAAAACACAACATACGGATCCACTGTTGGAAAAATAAAGAAAATAAAACCACATAGAATTCAATTCCCAAATATGCATTTAAAATACATGTTTAGAAAAACTTTTGATTTGGAATCGTATGTCTGAAGTACTTTTATCATTATACATCATTAGGAGCACAGAAGATCAATAAATATAACATTGGTGGCAACAAATGCCGTAATCGCCCATCATACACCAAACCTTTGTAGCCCCCCCCCCCCCCCCCCCCCCAATCGGCAAATGTGACGTTTCCATCTGAGTGAAAAATCCTCGATCGGGAGGTTATAAATAATATAAAACCAACCAATAGTACACAATTGCACCAAACAAGGAGTAGTACTAAGTACATGTGTCTTTGTGATAAATTAGAAAGTCCTCACAAGGAGAACCGTGTCTGACTCAGTCTGTAGTAATGAATTAATCATCAGAAGAAAAAAACACAATAAATTTAGTACAAATCTAAGGATCACTATTCCTTGAGGGTTTCATATGAAAGAGATGAATTCAAAAGTCGCCTTCGTATTATTTGTTTTAGTTGGAGAGTTATGGACACTACCGGACCTTGCCTTTCAGAAATGTGACAGAAAATGTCTTGACAAAAAGGACTCTTGCGTCGAGAAGTGTCAGAGAAGAAGCGTCAGAAGAAGATTTAAACTTGAAAAGTGTCTTTCAAATTGTTCCGCAGATTTCCAGGAGTGTGAGGAAGACTGTTCCTGCTTTTCTAAATGCCGACGAGAGCTGGGGGGCTGTCGACAAAGTTGTGAATGGCACCCCTTTCGTAGGATTTGGGACAGAAAACAGTGCCTTAAAGAGTGTCGATATGACAATCGCCAATGTAAACGCAGCTGTTAGAATGAGGAAAAAACGCATGCCGTTATAAAGGTTTGAACTTACAAATCAAAACGAATATCAGATGATATAAATATAACAAACGTGGGATGCTGCTAGCAAGTATGAAGGACAGCCAATGTAAAATGTATGAGAATTGTCCAAACCTTATCAATAAGAACATAATGCTATTATGTAAGATTCTATAAGAATTGCAATGTTGTTGAAGTAGCTTTATTATTTTTGTGCATTGACAATTATATTTTTAAAAGATAAACGTTTTCGTCCCAATGTTTTCTGTTCTTGTCCAGTTGATATACCCATCTCATATTGATAAAACTGTGATACATAAATTATTGTACATGTTGTTTTGCTTAGTGAATGCATGCATCAGTGTGGTATATAAACATTTCTTTCTTACAAGTAAAGTTCATCTCACTTACAGATAAATTCCTACTGATGGATCGACTATTTGGTATTTTTGGTTCTTTCAGCTCTTCCAAGTGTGTTATTTCGGATTTCCAACATGTTTGACTTGAACATCACTGAAGAGCCATTACTTGTCGAAATGCGCATCTGGTGCATCAAAATTGGCACCGTGTATGTTTTATAATACTAATACATTACCTAAAACACTTACCGCGATATCGTAATTAAAATTCTGATTAATGCATTAGTATTTTTAATCAGTGAGAGTTTATTGCATAGTTTAATTGGTATGATAATCTTTAGTTGGTAAATCAATTTTAACTGCAAAATGAAAACGCACATTTGCATATAGATATATGCGATATTTGACGCTTTATAATGAAAACAAATTTGATCGCCCTTTTAATGAGAAGTTCCTGAAAATGTTACTACGATTGTTGAATGTTAATATTTGATATATTATGTTCACTGAAACATGTCTATCAAGGTTAACTGCATGATGCACACATGATATGTTAAGCTAAGCGACTGTTTGTTTTTTATAACTTTTAATGTCTTTTCATCTAGAGTAGTTGTATCTTTATGACATACTAAGGATAAAAACATAACTGTGACTTGATTGATTGGACAACCAAGTACATCGATGCTTAAATTTCCAATTGCATTATATTGTGTAAAATGTTTACAATATCCATAATTTTGCAATGTATATCCGATGCATTTAAGTACTTTAGACGTAGATTTGGAAAATTGCTCTCATTTATATCACGGGAAAATCGTTTCTATGAAATAAAAGAATTTGTTAAGAATGGTATTTGTAAATAACTCAACTGCTTCTTTGATATTCACGTGCGGCCCGTGGGGATCCGTGTTGTTAGAATAGATCCTCAGCACCCCTGGCTTGTCGTAAGAGGAGACTAAATGGGACGGTCCTTCGGATGAGACCGCAAAAACCGAGGCCCCGTGTCACATCAGGTGTGGCACGTTAAAGATCCCTCCCTGCTCAAAGGCCCTGAACTCGGAGCATAGGCCTAAATTTGCAGGTCTTCACTGGCAATGGTGACGTCTTCATATGAGTGAAATATTCTCGAGCGGGACGTTAAACAATATATAATCAATCAATCATATCAATGTGCATTTAAATTTATTTAGTCATTGCTAATAAACGATGACTTTTTTTCTGTAGCTCTGTTGTCTTTCAAGCTTCAATATCCAGGATATTAAAGCAATATAAGCTGTCAAAATTGTTATTTTGGGGTCCCTAAAATTTAATCGAAAATTTTGTAAACATCTACCTTCTAATACCCGATTTTATCGATTAAACGTTTGACATGTTGTATTTTTTGCATTAAATGTAAAAATGTTCGACAGTTGAAATTAAGTCTTCCCGTACCTTAATTTTCCCGACATAATTTCCGTATGCAATGACCTAAAGTTGAACTCATTCGGCAAAATTAAATGCGCAAGCGCAATATTTCCGGTAAGCACGAAAGATGTTGGACACGAAAGGTTCGAAGCGAGGGAGAAAGCCGACTTTGGAATTTTGCGTAATGCTTCGAGCGATCCCTTAAAACTATCGTAACTAAAAAACATACTATCATAACTTAAAAACATATAACGTCGTTAACAATGCCAAAATAATGATGGTAACTAGAATTTTATCTCACCTCGCCGTCCATATTTTAATGACTCGGATACAACCCGATCAGCATCAGGATCATTCGTGTCAACATCGGTTATCTTCGGGATTGTCGCCGACGATTAATCAGCTGCCATTGTTAGGGTCAAACGGAATGTCGAGGAATATATTTTTCATCACGTAAAGGTGTGTAAACGATTCATAAGAGAGGAAATTCGATGCAGTTCTTTTTTTCAATCATATCAACGTTCATTTAACCTCTTTTAATGCCACTATAAAAAATTGCAATTTTGGCAGCTTATATTGCTTTAACAACGAGTTGTGTTGGATAAAGTTATGTATTTGGATTAAAGGATCTCCTGATAATCCAGCCCCCCCCCCCCCCCCCCCAATAAAAAAATCACAAGGACTTTTCACTTTCACTCGGCAATTATGGCCAAACGCTGAAACCTCTTTGGGAGTTGGATTGATATGAGTTGGCCTTTTCGCTGCTTAAAACACGTAGATGAACGAATAAGGTGGTGATTTGATGCATGTTGACTGCACCATTATGAAAAGATAAATTCCTATAAGAAATACAAATTTAAGAATTGGGTAAACAGAGACCACTGGATGTACCAGAGATGAGATCAGGTGCCTAAGAGTAACCAACTCCTGTCGACCGGTCACACCCACCGTGAGCCCCATATTTTGATCCGGTACATGGAGTAATCCGTAGTCAAAATTAGTGTGTAAAGAACGGCCCAACAATTGTTATGAAACACGCCTAACAGCATCTCATAAATGACAGGTTGTATTGGCAAACTAGATCATTATAACGACAAGAGAATTTGCAAAAGGCCGACTTTAAACGAAAGTGTTAATACCCTTGTGACCTCAACTTGTTTTTCAGTACCCTGCTTCGATTTAAAAACTGATTTTTTTTAATTCTTTGATTGAGGCCTACCATTTCCATTTTTGACAACACCAGTGTTAATAAATGCAGCATAATTTCTAAAATGATTACATCTTGCATAACTGTTTACATTGAATATCCATTTGTTTTGCATTTGTGGTTATTGTAGACCACGAAATCAAGAGATCCATCAACTAATATTTTTGTTCATAAAGCAAGCATACAGAGTACCTTCCAAAACCTACTTTCGATTGCCATCTGTGGAACTCTTCTAATTAAACGGGCATTTCGTGGTATCGCTGACACAAAGCAATCATAATCATAGCGACAAATAAAAATTATGCAACTTTAACAAATTCTATTTCGGGTGCTACCATGAAATAAAAAATGCATTAAATATTCTAACAAGAGGTCCATGAGCCACATCGTTCACCTGAGTCGCCTTGGTCCTGCCGTTGTTGGGCTGTTGTGAATATATAAAAGACTTGCTTGATTAGATTTTATTTACATGAAAAATTTTGACTCCATATTGTTCCTAAAAGTATCACAACATAATTGAAAATGAATTCACATAACAAAGATATCTCAACACCTATATGACTAACTTGGCTTTTCTAGTCTGGCTAAGACCAAGGTCACTAGGTCATACATCATGGTATGACATGAAAGACCTTGTCCTACGAAATCTATGTACATAAAATATGAAAGCTCTATCTTAAATAGTTCAGGAGATACTGAATAGGTCATATCTTTATTAAAATTAGGTCAAACATCCAGGTCAATGTCACAAGACAAACACCAAAGTATAGAAAGGTCTTTCCATGATGAATCCATATACAAAATATGGAAGCTCACCTTAAATTGTTCAGAAGATATTATTAGGTCAGGTTTCGTTAAAAAGTAGATCAGGTTTCTTTAGAAAGTAGGTCAATGTCACAAGGTCAATCACAATTGTATCACAAGATCTTGTCATAAAAAGTCTATTACAAAATATTAAAGCATTACCTTGCATAGTACTGAACAAAATTTAAAAGGTTACATTTTCTTAAAGGTACAATGTAGGTCAAATGGCAAAGTCAAAAGGTCAAAGGCATTGAATGAAATGTAAGGCCTTGCCATAAAAATCTATAGACAAAATATGAACGATTTACCTTAAATAGTTCAGGATAGGTCAGAGGTTTCACAACGTAGGTCCAACTCCAAGATCAAGGTCTAACTTCACCGAATAATGAGACATTGTCATAAATAATATATAGAATATATACAAATATGTGAATGTCCTACCTAAAATAGTTCCAGATATATGTAATAGCTTAGGTTTTTATAAAAGTAGTTCAAACTCCGAGTTCAAAGTCAAAAGCCATGATATGAAATGAAGTCTTGCCATAAGAAATCTATATAGAAGATATGAAAGATTTACCTTAGATAGTTCAGGACATATTTAATAGGTCGCATTTTCATTAAAAGTACATGTAGGTCAAACTTCCAAGTCAAGATCACACATTAAAGTTCTTTCTGTAAGGAATGTATACACAACATATGAAAGCCTTAACTTACATAGTTCATGAGATATATACATATTTTTAAATTTCCTATATAATGATAATAATGCACTTATATAGCGCCTTATCTATATACATATACTCCAAAACGTTTTACACTATACTAAAATGCAAATCAAAATTATACAGAATACATAAAATCACCTATAAATGCAGGACATCAGTAACGCACAATGAACAATTGAAACTGTGAAATAAATAAGCTAGAGAAAATTAGAAATTAGTTCATATCATAAAATTCATAAAATATAAACTATGTGCTAGAAGAAATTTTTATTGATACCTTCTTCAACATATAAAACTTTTATCCTCTATTGTGACCCCATCATACCCCCGGGGACCATAATTTGCACAAACGTGGATCTACCCTATGTCAGGAAGCTTTCATGCAAAACTGAATTTTTCTGGGCAGTAGTTTTTAAGAAAAATATTTTCCCTTTATATTCGCATGTAAAATTTTGATCCCCTATCTGCACTATGTCAGGAAGATTTCATGTAAATTTGAAACTTTTTGGTTCATTGATTCTTGAGAAGATATCACCAAAAGATGATTTGTACCTAATTTGATTGAAATTGGTCCAGTGGTTCTGGAGAAGATAAAAATGTGAAAAGTTTATGGAAGTGCGGACTGACAGACAGACGAAAGACAAAAGGTAATCGGAATAGCTCACTTGAGCTTTCAGCTTAAGTGAACTAATACGAAAAAGAACTAAAGATATTGATCAGAATTATCATGATTGAGGGGTCGGTTTTGCAACGAATGTCGGGGGAAGAACACATCTAAATGCGATAGATTACACCCAGCTTACTAAGCAGCATGTTATCCATACTCTACATGCCCTCGACATCACGACATTCCTCTTGAATCGTTGAGAGTGGTCAGAAGACCTCCTGCAGAGGAGAACATCGAACAGGGCTACAGTGTAGCTGCATTTTTATAGCCATATCCATAGTGTCACTTTAACTATACTACAGTGTAAGTAAAACTATGTAATATCCTGTAAAAGTATACGTACACACTTAAAATCTTCAATATCCAATCATTTTCAAACAAAGCAAAGTTTGCGAACTCAGCAAATTTCTTACTCTTTAAACAGTATTGAACAATTTTCAAATATCTGGGTTCTCTCCTCCACCAACAAAAACTGGTCGCCACCAGATAACTGAAAAATTGTTGAGTGTGGCGGAAAGCAATAAATAATCAATCAATCAATCAAATAATAAAATTCGTAAAATCATTGCATTATGTTTTACACATGCAAATGTATTACTAATAGAAATAACAAACTGATTACGAGAGGAATGATAGTTAAATCTGATATTGTGTAAAATATAATGTATGAAGATAATTGATTAATGAAATAGTAATCTTGAAAAACAAATGTAGTCAGTCTTTTGTATTTAAAATTAATAAAGTCGCTGCACTGGAGTTTTATTTCCGATAAGTTGTGCAACAAAGAATAAATCTGTTATCATTCATGAATAATACACACGTTATTTAATGCATTTAGTCGATAATGATGACGTGAACTTACAAAGGAAGGGTTTTCTTACCATATCCATGACATCTGATCCCATGAAAATTCATTAAACCATTGAATTAAAGCAGATGAACAAACTGAAGAAATTGTAAAAAAAAAAAAAAAAAATATTCAATAGAAAATACGAGTATTACTTATAAAGATATTTGAGATTTATAAAATCTTATTTTCTAGATTTTCTTTTCCATCTATATGTTGTTCCAATGGTATGCAATATGTTAAAAATCAAGTTAACGGCCATAAAACAATGTGCATTTTCTACCATGGAAATTTACTTAGAAGAGATGAAAAGAAACTTCTTTGTATTAAAATGAATCCATAATGATTTAAAGCTTTGCTTTCATAAATGACAATATGAAGACACGATCAATAACTAAGTACTTTAATTAACTGCGAAATTTCAATAATCATAATTTATCACATTTAGATATATCCTAAAGTCTGTAACACACTGCTTGTCATTTGTGATGAATTAACAAATAAAGTATATCCTCAGGAAAAATCGAATATCGTATTTGCATATAAAGGGTAAGCACTAAAACATATTACAAAAATCAGCCTGGACTTGGGTAATTGGGAAATCTAAAGATGATGAATATACTACGGCTGTCTGTTTTCGTTGCAGTTACTGTGTTCATACTGTCTACTGGTACTCAAGGGTCTATTACTTCTGCATCTCTTCAATGCAAACGAGACTGTACGAAGGAAACGTTAGAGTGTTCTACCGAGTGTCGCTTAGAGGAGGAAGCCATCGACAGACCAGAAGTCATCGGATGTCTTCGAGAATGCAGGCTTGAGACTGAAGAGTGCGAGAACGAATGTGCCTGTCTGAGTCTTTGCGCTCGAGAACTACAAGGCTGTGTGAAGAGTTGTAAGTCTCATCCGTTTAATAATGAACACAATAAAAGTGAATGTTTTGAGGAGTGCTCTCATGATGCTGAGGAATGCAAAGACACCTGTGACGAGTAGACCTTCGATTCAATACATTAAATTCATCTTCTTAATTTTCAGGATTTTTAATCAGTTTTGTGGATTTATTGATTAGCATTATACAGGAGCTCCCGATTTGACTGAACTAATTCATTATATGATGTAATAATCTGATACCGTTCCTCTATAAGCTTTTGTCGATGCAGTATGTTTGTACATATTGTGAAATTAAACGCAAATTCATTTTCAATATGTATTTCGGTTTTATATTATGATATTAGGTAATTTATGTTTTAATGGGACGTAAAACAACAAACAAACAGCCGTTAATAACGAAATATAATATATATCATGGGTCTCATATTTGCGTACTTGTTGTAAAATGAACATCACATGAATTCATAGGATAAGACAAAAAACAAGATAACGAACAGTATTCAATGTCGTAATTCCGATTGAAAATGGGCAAACACGGACCCCTGGATATACCAGAGGTGGGATCAGGTGCCAAAGAGGATCTTTCTTGAGCCATGAATTTAACAATATTGTTAGGTCTGATGTAACATTCGTTGAATTCATTGCTCTTTAGCTGATTTTTTTTAAACAATCGTAAAGTAATGCATACAGGTGACTAATACATAATCACGTAGAATTGCAAAGTTGTGCACAGATATTTATCACATTTCTATATCTAGACCAGTTGGTTGTGGGTTTTTACCACAGGGCGTGCTTGGCATGACGGAAAGTAAATATAGTAATTTATAATTAATTGAATGAAGCTGAATTTTACTATAGACCTTCTTGGGGGTAAATTTATACTACTTCTAAACGTTCAACTTGTATCTATATTCAAACTTACATAGCTGTATCTATATTCAAACTTACATAGCTGTATCTATATTCAAACTTACATAGCTGTCATTAATTCGAATGCTGTCTGAGATGTTTTATTTCCACTTTAAGAATGTTCTTTACATACCGTTTTGACTACGGATTACTCAGTTACCCGATCACGATATAGGGCTCTTGGTGGGTGTGCTCGGTCAGCAGGGTATGCTTACTGCTCCTAGACATCCGTTTCTACCTCTGGTGATTCCGTGTATCTCTCTGAACTGTGTATTCTTTATGGTACGTATCAAATTGATCACTATTCGTTGTCGTCACTTTCTCATAGCCAATCTACTTAATTTAAGGCAAGATTAATTTATCAATTTCAATCCATTTCATAAAGTCCGAATATATAACAGAGTATTTAAAAATGCAGTACAGTGTAAATCTAATTATGTTTGATGTCACATAATTTTACTAGAATATATTAATGTTCTTGTTTTCTGATCCAATTTTCGAACGATTATATATTATTTCTAATAAATCCAGTGCAAATGGAAAATGATGTCATATATCAATGATCTGCTGTGATGTCAGGTTCCTGACACTGCTTGTAATAAATACAAATGGGAAAATGTTTTAAGCTGTCACCGGTTTATCAAAATGTCATAAATATGAATTTAAATAGGCACTAAAATACCAATTCTCTGTGATTTGTACCTCAACAATTATTACATGATTTGAAGGTGAAAACACGTTCAAGACCTTGTTAAAAATAGTCCTGTCAGTTATTATCTTTACTCCATATCCATTTAAATTGACCAATAAAATGTTATGATGATGTATGACATTGAATTATTGTGGGTTTAAATAAAGCACAAGACATGCGCGAATCGAAACCATTCTGATGAATGCTTACCTGTTGATAATATTTGTTTGATACGTGTGCCGGTTCTATTTACAGCACGAATTACAGTCACAGTAGACATGTCTCATAGAATTACATGTGCATTAATTTTAATTCTCTGTATCTTATCTTTGGAAATCTACGCTTCGCTAGAAAAGAAATATAAGAGATGTGAAAAGAAATGCTCCGCAGAAAGGGACAGTTGTTCTGCTGAGTGCCGCATGAGAAAACTTAAGAATTTAAAAAGAAAAATTAGAGTGATGAAATGCCTCAAAGAATGTAAAACAGAGTTTCAAGAGTGTGAAGGGGAGTGTGCCTGCAGTGCAAAGTGTTCCAGAGAAAGAATCGGTTGCAGAAAAAGTTGCAATATGCACCCTTTCAACAGGAAGTGGGATAAGAAACAATGTTGGCGAGAGTGTCGTTATGACACCGAGGTTTGTAGAGACGGTTGTTGATGCTAAAAGACTATAGTTACCACTGAGTGGGGACAATAAATTACACAGTGTGATTAGTGTTTTGGTGACTGTTACAGTATTTATTGAAGACACTAACAATATCTGCACACGAGTACCATTGAGAATATATCTCGAGCGAGAGCAGTTTTATGCAAACAATCATATGTTGAAATCCAGTGCATACAAGTCTTGTGTTGTGCAAAAGGTACAGTAATAAATTCGCTAAGACACAGATATGTGTAACCAACCAAAGATGTGGATATGGCTAGTTTGATATGTTGAACCTTTGTTATCAAAATAAAATTTTAGGAAGAAATTCATGAAGACTTCTTGTAATTAATGAACAGAACTGATTATGCTCATGAATATATTTTCAAATTTATTTGATTTTGCAGTACATAAAAAAGATCAAAAGTGAAAAGAAATGAGAAGTATAAACTGTAATACAAATGTTTATAAAACTGAAAGGCATTTTTTAAAAAAGACCGATATCAGTTTCTTGTTTCTCATGGTGGGATTTTGCGTATCTTTTACGATAAAGGATTTCCTTCATACAAACTGTTTTGGGTTACCCTTTTATATCATTTGAATCCTACACACGCATCGAGGGCTGATGTGAATTGGACTCTTATTCTGTATGACGAAGACAGTCATCCATAACACTGCAAGAATTGCAATATTTACATTCAAAATTATTTTGTAAAGGGCTGCAAAATTTAGGCTTATGATCGGCGATTGAGGAGGGAGGTATATTTAACGTGCCATACCTCCTATGACACGGGACCTCGGTTCTTGCGGTCTCATCCGAAGGACCACCTCATTTAGTCGCCTCTTACGACAAGCAAAGGTACATTTTGAATTTGGAACAAACACCTTAGTCAAGGTGTTTGACGCCCGCGCGTCATAAGTTTCTGAAGAAAATGCATCGCTTGTTTGTAATCATAGGTGTCGAGCTTGATATTTCACTTCTGGTGAAGTATCAAGTCCGATATTTACGATTAAATCGAAGAGCCACTCTCCATTTAGTTGCCTCTTTCGAGAGCAAAAGGTACTGAAGATCTATTCTAACCCGGATCCCAACGGGAATAATATTAATATGACTAATCATGGCCCTGCTTTTCTTCAGAAGATATTTCTAAAGATGTTCCCTGTATGTTCTCATGTTAAACTAGGATCCCCTATTGTGGTCCCATCTTACTTTCGGGGGTCACAATTAAATAAATATGAATTCGCACAACCTAGGGATGCTGGTATATTAATATGACTAAACATGGCCCTGTTGTCCTTGAGAAGAAATGCAAAGAGTTTTGCTATATATCCCCGTGTAAACTTTGATCCCCTATTGTGGCCCAAATTTTCAACAAACTTGAACTACACGTTCAGGAAGCTTATATGTAACTCTAAACGTTTCCGACTCCGTTGTTCTTGAGAAGATTTTTCGATGAACATACTCCATTTTTACCTTTTCTTGATTAGACAACATTTGAAGGGAATATTACAAAATGATTCTCCCCAATTTATTACGATGGTTCGGGGCGGCGGTTGTTAAGGCCTGTCTATATGTGGACTAGCTTCGTCAAGTAGCAGAGCCTTAACTCAATGGGATTAGAACAGGTGCAATCTAACCAAATGAATTATTGCGTAATCCACCTAGCCATTGCTATTGCACCCATTCCAATTCCAATGGGATAAGCTTGCCCCTGCCCTTGGGCGGGCGATGTACCTTAAAATATTGAATAGAATCTCAGATGACAGTTATCAAGGATATTTTATTCAAACATATTTGATAAATTATATATATACAATCACACACATTATAAATCTTATTATCTGTTAACAAATAGCATTCTGAAACAAATAAGCAAATATTAGAACAATCCAAGATCATAAACAATTTACCAATTTCAATTACAAAATCCCGTAAGTTATTCTTACCTTAAAATATTGAATAGAATCTCAGATGACAGTTATCAAGGATAAGTGCCCAGCTGAGATCTGTCGTTTATATACCCTAGTGGTCATTCGCGCCTCACATACCTTTCCAATTAGGGTTAGCTGACCTTGCTGACACCCCACATACTGGAAAGATCCGTGTGCAACGTTCTGACCTTGGTATAATGTATTGTCTATATCTTTGTACTTTTGCCAAAATATCAATTTTGTATTCGCTTCCTTATTGACCTTGCATGTACTTTATAACAAAGTAGGAAAATTCCAGATATAATCGCAAACAACATATTTATAAAATTTATTTATTCATTTACCTATTTATTAATTAATTTTTTTATATTTATTATCTGTGTATTAAAATATTTGTTATAATAGGAACATGACATTTCATCTGAAGAAACTTGAGTCACATTTACCAAAGAATGACTTGTGTCACGTTTGATTGAAATTGGCGGAACAGTTCTGGGGAAATAGATTTTTAATTGATGTCACTATTTCTTAATTATCTCCCTTTTGAAAAAATGGGGCCCTTCATTTGAATAATTCTAAATCACCCTTACCCTGTATTGCTTTATGGCAAGTTTGGTTGAATTTGGTCTTGTAGTTCTAGAGAAGTAAAAAATGTTCGAGTTTATGCATAGACAGGAGACAATCTAATTAAAATTAGATCCTTTGATCTGCTCACGCATATCGCTACACAAGGATCTAATGAAGCCGCATACGAAGGTCAAATCCAGTGACCTTTTAGTCTAACCAATTAGCGCATTGCCTAGTAAATCGACGGTGCGAAGTCGGGTTATTCGGAACAATACAATCTTACTAATAGCTAGCGAAGGATTCCGATAATACAAAATATGTGAAACTGCAATACAGTCCTTATTATTCAGCACAGCCATTAACAGTCTTTTTGCTTCTCTTTTAAAGACTGGATTTTGAAATCTTTTTAAAACTTTTCCACTTCGGTCGCCATGTTTGTTGTTTTCCCGAACAATTCGATCACCGAGTGCAAATATCAAGAGCGCTTTGATTGGATAAACATATCTCTGAATATGCATGAGTAAAAGGTCACTGGATTTCACCTTCGAATGCGGTTTCGTTAGATCCTTGTGTAGCGATACACTACAGTCAACGCGGATCCCGTATTTTTCCCGCGACCCCGCGATGGTATTTTAATCCTTTCCGCGAAACACCATCGCGGTTTTATCATCGCGGTGATCGCGGGACCACGAGATTACCGTGACGGTGTAAGATAATAGGCCTTGACGAGAAAAAACTGAGGACTAATATTTATTGCCCGTTCCTGTTTGACTTTTGAGAGAATATTGAAAATAGATATAATGTTGTTTGTATTTTCTAAAATACCTTGTATAAGATGCCAAATAAATACATACAATAAATTTTGAAAATTAAAAAGAATCAGCATTTAATTTGATACAGAGTTTGTTTTGTTTTGTTTTGGTTTTTTGTTTGTTTTTTGTTTTTGTTTTGTTGTTGTTTTTTTTTTGTTGTTGTTGGGTTTTTTAATATTTGTTTGATTGGTTAGTTATACAGAGTAAGGGGTTGGAATGCTTACGTATATAAAAACAAAAAGTAAATAATTTCGATGTATTCAGAAGTGTTCGATATGCATAACTTCCTTTCTGTGTTCTTTCATGTGACATAATTGTAAACTATTTCCTAGTATCATTGCGAGTATGTCAGACTTCAAAATACTGCAGTACGTGAGATTTATAAAGTCTCTCTCTCTCTCTCTCCTAAAATTATTATGCGAATAAACTCATATTTTCATTTAATGTCCTAATGCAAACGCATTTAGATATCAGTATTACTACTAGATTATTATTTGACTTTCCTTTTTGTTTGTTTATACTACAAAGTGTAACGCTGCCATTACAACACCATTTTGTCAACACCTGCTCTGATATACAAGATTTACTCGGGTAACCCATGTGTATATCTGTGACATAACACTTCCTGTCTTTAACTGAATGAAATGCCTCTGGCTATGAGGACATCCCTTAGGCTCTCATATCCATGCTATAAAATTTGAAATGTGTCGTCATAGAAATAGAAAATGCACCAAATATTGTGAATGAATTTAAACACTTTAACAATTCTTAATCATTATGAAAAAATGTGCAATGGTACATTTCTAACACAGAGTCTAAGATGCGTTAAATCTGAAAAAAAAAAAATCGATCAAGAGAGAGAGAGTTCTGTGCTTCAGTTGGTTAGCGTAAAACAGTCCCTGTTTTGATGATTGGAAAGGTGCCCCTTATTGACTGCGGATAGGTGTCTAGGTGTCAACAGTTTCACTGTGTGATTTGGAAACTTGTTCTGATAGGAACCGAAAGGGAAGAAAACCATAGAACTACAGCGAAATATTTTTTTTGTTTGTTATAGCGAATAACAAAGATCTTTTGCCTATCGATTTTGTTACTTTTTTCCTCAAAATTTTGATTTGAAAAGCATCGTCTCAGAAATAGAAAATGCACCAAATATTGTGAATAAATTTATTACATGTACATTTGCTTTTAATACATCTCAAAACATATTTTTCCACATGCTTTTAATCGTTATGAAAAAAAAGTGCAATACATTTCCGAGTCCAACATGCATTAAGTCTGATTTCAAATTAAAAAAAACATTGAGAGAGAGAGAGAGAGAGAGATTGAGAGATTCTAAGCTTCAGTTGGTTAGTGTAAAATATTATTGGCGTGCCTGTTTTGAAAGGCGTCCCTATTGATCGCAGATAGATTCCTAGGTGTACACAGTTTCACACCTTAACTATCATTTGACAGGGACTTTCAAGTCCAGGCGTAAAGGAAGAAAACCATAGAGATACAGCGAACTATTTTTTAGTTTGCTATTGCGAATAACAAAGATCTTTTCCTGCGATTTTTGCCCTATTTGTTTTGGAATGTCAAAACTTTGAATTAAGCTCAATAATGGAAGGTTGATAACTACATGTAAGCCGCCCACCAAACACGTTTCCTGATTTAAAGGAACTGAACACATTTTCCATGTTGGTTACATTGGCGACGGATATGAAATGTTATGGCTTTGCAATTACCAGTTGTCGAATAATATAAATCAAAATAAATTACAAAGGAATAGGTGCAAAAGTTGCGAGAACATCATCAGAACGGGCATCGAGTTTACACTAAAGAGAAAGTACTAAATGTTCTTGGAAATGTAAACGGAAGAGAAGTACACATATCATTAGTTGATATGATTAAAAATCAATTCATAATGGGTTGTGATTAGGAATCTGTATGAGAGATAATTATAGATTATGAGAGTATTAATTTGTAGGAACAAACAAATAACGAGTTTATACTAAATCGAAAGTGCTGACTCTTGGAAATGTCAGTAAACATGATTCGTTGAAATCTCGATTGCATTCAGCTGAAATGGGCGATGAAAGTAACCGTAACGTATTTATTTTCTAATGAGGGTGGCGTTCCTCATTGAGAGAGAGAGGGGGGGATGGATCTTGAAAATTGTAAATACAAGCTGAAATCAAACAATTATCGGTTTTCTTGTGGGATCCAGCTCCTTGGCATGTTTCCCTCCTCCATATCAATTGTATCCAAATCTGACCTCACCCTCTACGAAGAGTTCTGGAAAAAGCTTCCGTGTCAAATCAAGGCGAAATTCCCTGCATTTCTAGATTCTCGTAGAAGCTTTCTCTAGTTGGAATTCCTCTGGAATGCCTTGCGGTGTCGAAGAGTCCGACGGATCGTCCTCGTTTCCCGATGGCATTTGCGGAATGGCATTGCTCTCACTTGCAAGCTTCCGTGTGACATCAATGAGCACATTGGTGTTCGCTAGCACGGTCTTCTCCAGAGAAACCGTTCTTCTGTTGGATGCGTCGAGTTTCTTGTTCATTACATCAACAGTTTGTCGAAGTTGTTGGACTTCCCTCATTAGGGCAGGAACAAGAAAGTCGTCACTGGGAGATCCTCTTCAGAATGGACGGAAACGCACATCAGCTCTTGGGGGGGGGGGGGGGGGTGGGTGACAGCGGTGTCCTGAGCTCTGGAAGTGGCAGTGACCGTGTCTCAGGTTCGTGATCTGTGCCTGGCACTGCAGGTGTAGTCTCAGAGGGAAATCCCGTCAGATTCGATGCTGCTGCACTGCTATTGTCAAAACCGGTGCAGTTGGATTCTGGTGTTCTACAGGGGCCGAAATATTAATATTAAAGTTATGAAAACAAATTATAAAATTTTAAAATTATTTAATAAAAAAAAGATACCCAAAAATGCATTGGGATTTTATCAAATAGCTGCTATTATCTATCAATAAATGAATAAGGTTTGCAATTTATAGGCCATTCGTGGAATGGCGACATCAATAAAAGGCAGACCATGTTTCCGCAAACTGATATTTTTCCTATAAAAATGTTACTTTTCCACGACTTACTTTTACCGTAAAAAATATAGATTTACGATTTCCGCAAAATTTTACCTGGATTACACGTAAACAACATTACAGGCATTTCTAAATGAACAGAATATATCTGTTTAATAGCGGAGTCGCCTTTATATAAACTGCTAGCATTTGTTTTTAATTCTTTAATAACAACATTACACATGGATATTTATAAGTTCTGAAAAAAAATTATTGCATGTTATCTCGTAGCACTGCATAAAATAAAAACATTTATCAATAGCCATATACATAAAATGTTCTCAACTGTCTACTTTTGTTCAAACATGGCTTATAAGCTGACACATATGTACATTTAAATTGCGGAAACGCAAGGCTTGGATACCAAAATAGCTATGATTTTATTGCAGAAATGTAACATTTTTTTGCGGAAAAGTAAAAATGAAAATTTTCGAATTTTGCGGAAAACGAATACACCCTGAATAAAAGGTTCGATTGATTGATTATTTATTGCTTTCCGCCACACTCAACAATTTTTCAGTTATCTGGTGGCGTCCAGGTTTTGTTGGTGGCGGAGAGAACCCAGATACAATGTACCTGGGAAGAGACCACCGACCTTCCGCAAGTAAACTGGCAAACTTGCTCACATAACGCCGCGGCTGAGATTCGAACACGCGGCGACAGAGGTGAGAGGCTTTGTGATTTTGAACCCGATGCTCTAACCACTCGGCCACGGAGGCCCCAAAAGGTTCGAAATGGGTGCAAGAATGAAGTACAGGTATACGGCAATAAACAATTAGATAAAATCAACATTTTTCGTTACATTTGCACACGATGTTATTAATCTCTATATCACGACATGTTTTCCAGTTTTGAATTAAAATGAATATCATAAATGGATAAAAATGTAAACGCAACATTCTTTTAAGAAAAATTCATTTATTCTCTCTAAAAAAAATTCATTTATTCTCTCTATCTTTTTAGTATGCGTAGAATTGAGGGAGACAACTTGCGTTTATGACAAGACAGTTTTTTACCTGAGGTTTATCGTTCGAAACCGCGACGGTGTTGATTTGGTGATCACCGTACTGCGAGGATACGCGGTTTTACCTGAGTTACCTGTTTTAAACCGCGATCAATTTCACACCACGAGGACTCGCGGTAAATACGGAAACCGCGTGTATTTGTGAACGGATCAAAGGATCTGATTCTAATTAGATTGAGACAGGAGACAGACGGAGGCGATCATAAAACTCACTCGACCTTTCAGGTTAGGTTAGCTAAAACGATGCGACTTGAATTGAAAATGTTCATAAGTGATCTTGTTGTGTATGGATCAATGTGTAAAAGTTATATGTTTTCTAGAGTATGTCCTCAGTACCATTTGCTTGTCGTAAGAGGCGACTAAATGGAGCGGCCAGTAGGTGTGGCACGATAAAGATCCCTCCCTGCTCAAAGGGCATAAGCGCCGAGCAAAGGCCTAAATGTTGCAGTCCTTCACCGTCAACGGTGACGTCTCCATTTGAATGAAAAATTCTCGAGCGAGACGTTAAATAATATACAACCAACCAACTACAAAAGGAAGTGACTGTTCCTTTACCAAACTTCCTGGAAGCACTTCTTTTAACACTGAAAGTTACGGGTATTACGGATGAGTCCTTAAAGACAAATTGCAATGTCGGTGTAGGCGTTGCAATAAAAATGATTACATGCCTGGATCTGCGTCTCCGTAGACATCTCGGATAAAAGCACACAAAGTATATCCACTATAGATTCCACATTTTACAAAAAGTACAATATGCCAAAGAAACATTTTAATAGCATATATTGCCAAAAAACATGGTGAAGTTGAACATGCTTAGTAACAAATTGTCACTTTCACCATAATAGGAGGTGCACATCTTAAATATACTACTCAAAGTTTGATAAGGATCATATTTTTCAGCACTTGTAAAACTTTCAACAAAGGTGAATGAGAACCAACACAGAGTGATTTATGTTCAGAAATGTTTACTTCAAGAAATTGTGACAGAAAAATTTGGCAAACATGACATTTCATCGCATACTCCTAAGGTAAAGGGAGAGTACCCTGAAAAGCATGGTAATTTCATGATCACGGAATTGTTTAAACTCTGCACATTCCATTTCACACTGCAGAAACAAGTGTCAATAGCGGGTATGGCCTCCGTTAGCTCCAATGACAGCTTGGCAACGTCGTCTCATGCTTCCAACGAGGTTTTGAATGGACGCAAGAGAGATATTGTTCCATTCTTGGATCAGAACATTTTCAAGTTCCTGGAGGGTGGCTGGTTGTACAGGACGACGTGAAATCGCTACCTGAAGCATATTCCAGACATGCTCGATAAAGTTGAGGTCTGGAGAACGAGCTGGCCAGTCCATACGAACAATTGTCTCACGTTCCAGGTACTCGTCCACCACCCTAGCACGATGTGGACGTGCATTATCGTCCATGAGGATGAAGTCAGGACCAACAGCACCAGCATATGGTCTCACGTACACATCCAGGACTTCATCCCTGTAGCGCACTCCGGTCATCGTGCCTCGCCTTAGGACATGGAGATCAGTTTGTCCAGCTCGACTGATTCCTCCCCAAATCATCAACGGCCCACCACCATATCTGTCATGTTCAGCAACATTAGCGTCCTGATATCGTTCTCCTGCCCTTCTCCACACTCGTGCACGACGATCTGTGAAGTCAACACAAAACCTCGACTCGTCTGTGAAAAGTACAGGGGCCCAATCAGCAACCCTCCAATTCATATGAGCCCTGGCCCAATTCAAACGATCTTGTCTGTGTCGCTGAGTAAGAGGGATGCGAATACAGGCTCTCCGGGAACGAAGACCACCTTCATGAAGACGATTACGCACAGTTTGCGTGGAAATGTTAACTCCAGTTGCATTCAGAAGATCATTTCTAAGCGCAGTCGCCGTTGCAAACCGATGACGTCGTGCTGAAATCAAGAGAAAACGGTCATCTTGCTGCGTGGTGGACCTTTCTCTGCCGCCTCCATGTCGATGAGAAGCTGAACCATGAGCTTGATACCGGTTCCAAGCTCTGCAAACAACGCTCTGACTGACACCCAATAGCTCTGCAACGTGACGTTGTCTTGCACCATTTTCGAGCATTCCTATGCATCTGGCCAATTCTTCAATAGTCAAACGACGTCTTTGACGTTGTGGAGGCATTTTCATAGAGTAACAGTGACTTAAACGAGGTCAGATGTAAAGACAATAGCCAAATTCAAATCAACGACAAGCACTCAGAAATGTGAATAATGTGGGTACCATGCTTCACGTGCTACTCATGATCACTGCAGCATGCATTTCCCTACCTAACCTGTGTTTTGAGGCTCAAGAGGGGTCAGCCCAACACTATGATGAAATTTGCGTGTCTTATCAATTCATATATTGATTTTATAATGTAAGAACTATATGATCCTTATCAAACTTTGAGTAGTATATATGTATATAAACACTGTGAAAAGTAAATATGCACCGTCAATAGCATAAATTACAAAAAAGCTAAATCGAACATGGTAAAAATCGCAATAAAAATTTGTCATATTTACTCATAATAGGAGGTGCATTTCTTCAATATGTAAACAACCCGTGGGGATCCGGGTTAAAATAGGTTCTCGTAGGCCTTGCTTGTCGTAAAAGGCGACTAAATGGGGCGGTCTTTCGGATGAGACCGCAAAAACCGAGGTCCCGTGTCACAACAGGTGTGGCACAATAAAGATCTCTCCATGCTCAAAAGCCCTGAGCGCCGAGCATAGGCCTAAATTTTGCAGCTCTTCACCAGCAATGGTGACGTCTCCATATGAGTGAAAAATTCTCGAGCGGGACGTTAAACAATATAATCAATCAATCAATCAATATGTAAACAAACACTTTGCAGAATTTGAATAATGTTGATTTGGTACTTTGTGAGTTACAGATTACACAAAGTACATGTATTATATGGAGCGTCTACAGCATAAATTGCAAAAAGAAGGCTAAGTCCAACATGGTAAGATTTGTAAAATTTGCTCAAAATAGAAGATGCACATTTTTGATATGTGTACAAACACTATGCAAAGTTTAAATACTATTTTAGTTACTGATTACACAAAGTATGCAACCATAAGCGTGTCGGACGGACGAAAGAACGCACGGACGGAGTGGAGCGTCTACTAAGACCTGCTGTCACCACTGGTAACGCAGGTAAAAAGAAATCATGTCTGATTAGCATGGTTGGGTCTAAAATAGATAAATATCAGCGACACTTCACATAAACCTAGTACCGGTCGTAGCTATGTTGGTTGTATATTGTTTAACATCCCTCTTGAGAATCTTTTACTCATATGGAGACATCTTTAATGGTTTGGCACTCCCTTCGCAACTTAAAGGCCCGGGTTCGATTCTCGATTCCGACACCGTGCCAAATCTGAAACGTGACTGTTCCTTCCCTACTGCCCGGAAGTAGAAGCGACATTCACGGGCTTATCGGAAACGACTTTTTAAAAACGAACATCATGGCACACGGTAGGATTGATTGATTTTATATTGTTTAACGTCACTCTTGAGGATTTTTCACTCATATGGAGACGTCACCATTGCCGGTGAAGGGCTGCAAAATTTTGGCCTATGCGCGGCGCTTAGGGCCTTTGAACAGGGAGGGATCTTTATCGTGCTACACCTACTGTGACACGGGGCCTCGGTTTTTACGGTCTCATCCGAAGGACCGCCCCATTTAGTCGCCTCTTACGACAAGCCAGGGGTACTGAGAATCTATTCTAGCCCGGATCCCCATGGGACTACACGGTAGGAGTTTGATAAGATGAAAAATTCTAAATGAATGTAGGACAAAAGTGGCACTTATCTACAGCTTGTAAAGAACCTATACAAATGAAAAATTCTTGAATGGAATGGAAAATAACTACCAAGCAAACAAACACTATAGGTAAATATGCAAGTGCTACATGAATGTCACAATCAGCCTGCAACTCGACTTGCGTAATATCTGCACATAGTGTGTTAATGAAATGATGTAAATGAACAATTTAACGGTAAAGTCAATGAGGACGGTTTAATACAGGATTCCCAAAAGCCATCTTCTGCCATCACAGCTGTTACCAGAACGAGAATGCCAATATTTGTGACAATTTAAGACCGATACCTGAGGTAATGACCTTACATCTGACCCAATCGACCGAATCCATCAACCATTCACTCACCACATCGCAAATGACGAATGTGTACGTGTACTTGAGCTCCGTCAGATCTATATTGATATAGTAAATAATATGTTTATTATATAAAACTAATTCCTACTTGATATCTTATACACCTTAGTGTAACAATATGCTTTGCAATATGCCCGACAAAAATTTAAGCTCGATCCAAGCTTTAGCTCGTTTAGCTGGATGCAAGTCTTCGATTTCAATTAAAAAGTATGACTGATCAAAGCTACACTGAAATATTACTGACATATGTATTGATTTGGAGTCGAAACATCTTGCATGGGATCTCTCTCTCTCTCTCTCTCTCTCTCTCTCTCTCTCTCTCTCTCTCTCTCTCTCTGTGTCCTTCTATGGGGATTTAGAGAGATACTTATCTACTTTTGATATTCTCCTTAAATAATTCATTCCAGTAACTTAAGAACTCGTCAAGTGTGATTGTTTCAAAAATTGACAGAAATAAGATTTTGAACTTTAATAGGAATGACGTCAACTGCATTATTTAAACAGGTTCGAACGAGTTTTTTTTATAACACTGTCAATTTTTGAAAACGCATATTTGTACAGTCTACATTGAAGGAGACTATAAAAACGAAAGGAATATGGACCTTATTAAATTTGACCTTTCTGTATTGAAAATATACCTTTGATTTAATAACATAAACTACGTATGTCTGTTGGTTTCAATACAACATGATCAACACAAATCAATCATTACATTGAATGAAATGCACTAATTATGCCTTCTAATAATATAGGCATATTAGTAGATTGACAATACATGACCTTTCTGCACTTTGATACGCAAACATTAATCATATGGGGATTTGTAGTGTAATGAAGTAAAAACAGTCTAGGAGTAATGTAAATTCTAACAATTGTCAATAAATTTTAAAATATTAACCACAAACTCAAGATGGAACGTAAAAAGGTTGGATAAAGATTAATAGTTTGAATTATTGGTATAGAAATCAAACTTTCATACAATATTTTGAGTTAATTAATATTTAGACATCTTTAATAATTTGTGCTTTGTTTGCAAAAATATATGAAATAAATTCTTAAATTTACAACCTTTCTTTAGTTCTAAGTATCTGCATTACTATTTGTACTGCCGTCTAAGGTGTTTCATACAATTGTTAGATCTTCTTTACATACTGATTTTGACTACGGATTAGTCCGTTTACCTGTCAAAGTTATAGGGCTAACGGCGTTTATGACCGGTCATCAGGGAATGCTTATTCGTCCTAGCCACCTCATACCACTTGCAGTGTGTTTGTCCTACTATCACTTTTGTATTCTTTATAGGATTTATGAGATTGATCACTGTTCGTTATCTTCACTCATTCATTGATCATTAAACAGATGAATAAAGAGTTAAGTAATCATACTGGTATAAAGAGAGCTAGGGAAAGTCACAAGAGACATCCATGGATACCCGCCCCCTTCCTCTCTCCATGTCTGTGGAGTAATCCATACCTATCACTCGTTCTCATGAATTATAATTTAAATATACTGTCCAACAAAGTAGTCATTATAGGAACGGAACTCTTCTGCTTTTAAAGGTAGTATAACTTTAACCTCGTTATCACAGCGATATCGTGTAACGAAAGTGGGTAGAAAAGGATTTATCGCTCTTGGTCTTCCTTGAGCGACGAAAAACTTGCCTCTGGGTCATTGATTATTCATGGGAACGAGCGAATTGACACATTTGTCGGAAAGGACCCACGGGTGAAGAAGAGAGGAATGAAACGTAATCAGCCGTGGATATCCGACGATGCAGTTGAGACGGGTTTTAATTCATAGCTAAAATACATAGCGCTAGAATGTTACAATATTCCCATGATATATAGAAACCTTTAGCATTAAGTCGTGTGGTGTGAAATGCAGTCTGGCTTTTTTACTACGCTGTAAGATGAATTTTCTCTAGAGACCTATCAATACTGCTCACTTTCTACAATAACATGATGATAAGATTCGACAAAAGGTAAAGCCCATTATAGCGATTTGTATATTGTTTTGTCTGTGATTTTAAACATTAATGATTAATTGTTCATATAAATACACAGCATGGTTAATAAAATGTCTCATAAAACGTGTTCAAACCTAAAATCCCGTAGAAAGTTGTACCATAAATCACCATTGTAACAGAAATTGATATTTGAAGAGTATGTAGAATAATGATCAGAGAATATCTTTTATTCAGACTGAGTATAAGGAAATATTTTAAATTTGGCAAAAGAGATTTTCTCGATAGACAGATAACATGTGCTTTTCATTTGCGAGGATTTTTAGAAACATTTGATTGGTCGTTATAATTAGTGCTCATCAAAGAGAATAGCCAGCAAAATGCACACTACATTGCTAGAATATTAATTATTGTAATTATCAAACAATTATGCGGGTTATAAGTAATTAAAAAAGTTATAAAATTCATCACGATTACCTGGAAAATGACATAAGTGTACTTTGTGTACCCCTGATCTCCGTAAAATAGATACCAACTTATCAACAAGCAGTTATTTCTTGCTAAACTGATTAAGTTAAATTGATGAATTGAAAGGAAATCAGATATTGTATATATCGTAAAATTATTTTTGTATTTAAAGTTTTATAACCTATGACACATGAGTACATATATTTGAATGTTTTTAGATTTGTGAATGAGGTAAGCACAAGAAATACGCGACAGAGCTCTACTAATTTTATTTGTTAATTTTATGCTAGAAGAGCCAAAACAGAATACTTTAGATCTTTTTTTTTTATTTTTTTATTTTTTTAAAATTTTTTTTTTAATTGCATGACATTATACACACACACACACACACACACACACACACATAAATACAAACAGTATGCAATGAAGATCTTTTATCATTTCAGCAGCCATTTTATGGAACTCATTACTAGATTTTATTAGAAAATGCACAACTTTGACATCTTTCAAATCAGCTTATATCTTAACCATTACAATGACTCTCAATAATACTCAAATGTTTATGGTCTCTTCTGAGGTGAATCTTATCTGTAGATAAATTATCTGTGATATTTTCATGTTTTATGATATTGTTCTTGATCTGTATAAATGTTAAAGACAGGACCACAATGTCAACTAGTTTGTATAATTAATTGTGCATCTTGTATAAATAAAGGGTATTATTATTATTATTAAATAAAAATTGAAAACAAAAACAAAGTGAACATTTAATGGTATAGAATACATTATCACTTTCTCAATAATTTTAAAAATGTTAAAGGCTATCACATAGAGCATTTAGTTTAGAATAATTACAAGAATAAGTAATCGTAAAGTCATATAAAGTATGAACTTTACATCGTGCTGATAATACAAAACGGTATGCAGAAAACTTTAATTATATGAATATTAAATTTAGATGCGACTTTTAAGACGGCATAGCAGTATCCCATTTCCTGTAATTCTCCTTCCATGTCATTCAAAAGCTGGAAAAGTTCTATTATAGAAATAGATCCTTTCATTTTATCTATTTATTTCTTTAGTGACCTTGTAACGTCGACATTGTTGTCAAGTGTGTCATAACAAATTACACAAGGAATTAACAACGTGTTTCAGTGAACATGGCGTTATAAGCAACAGTTCTTTGCTCGAATATTCCATTATGCACGTTACCAGTAAATATACACAACATCTAGCAAATTTGATTATAGAACACAGTCTACATATTCCGTAGGTAGTACTTGTATGATTAGATTATAATATCAAGTCAAGAACATTACATATGTTAATGTAATGCGCATTATTCAATTTGTATGCACACACCATTGCAGTTTTGATCTTTCGATATATATATATATATATATATATATATATATATATATATATATATATGTGTGTGTGTGTGTGTGTGTGTGTGTGTGTGTGTGTGTGTGTGTGTGTGTGTGTGTGTGTGTCGGGGGGGGGGGGGGGCTATTCGTTCTATTTACCAGGTTAAACTTATCAGTTTGACATGAAGCAAATTAAACAGTTTATGTTTAAGCATTTCTTTATTTTCCGAGATAAGTAAGAGGTATCATTATGATGATGTAGACTGCTGGAATTCTCCTTTTAAAATTGTAATTAAATCGTAAGAGAATTTCATTTTCTATCACACTTCGCGATCCTCACAAGTGTTTTCAGTATACAGTTATTTGCTGTCTGATCAGTCCAGCATATTTTCCCGAGGTGCTGGAGCTGCGGCTCAATGAAATGGTGAAGATAACAAACAATGATCAGTCTCATAAATCCTAGAAAGAATTGACAGGTTATATTAGCTAATTAGATCGTGATGACGATCATAGAATTGCGTAATGCTGACTTTCAGCGAGACTGATGAAGGCGCTGCAACATCAACGTATGCGTCAGTAGCCTGCCTCGATTTCAAAATTTATCATACAATGGAAGCAGAACATGCTCTCGCGTTTCGAATGGAATATTACTAAATAGATATAGAACGTTGACGATGGCGAAGATGAAGTCACCCTGTTTGTCACCAAGCTGTGTTCTTTTGCTCAAGGGCAATGGTGCACATTGAGCTGGTCCACCACCGAGGGAAAAATCTGTGTTGATTGATCAGACATTTTTAAAAGCTAATGTACTTGTATGTGACTAGTGCTTTACTTTTGTTACCAATTCTATTGTGCATTCAAATAATTTGTTTCAAAATTATAGATGTTAATTTTACTTAACAGATTTAAATGTTATAACTTTTACATGATATAACTAACACGTTTTTCGAAATAGGGAGGGGTAGCTAGAGGAGAAATTGTCTTCACAACTGTCTCAAATTCCTGACAAGCAAAACAAAATCAAAACACCCAGTAACTACGTATTTTCCATCAAGCTTCAAAATCTTAAAGTAGGGATTCGGGTGAGGGTGGGTGGTCATTCACTATTAAATAGGTTCTCTATCTCTCAATTCAACCTTACATATCTTACTATTATAAAAAATATACTGATACAGAACAGTGGGGGAGTCATTCAATATATCGCACTTTGCACGTGAAAATAACTAAAATTATATGTAAAACAGCAAAAACAATGGAAATGAACATTGTCAAAACGTTGGGGGGGGGGGGTGTCAGAAATATCTAATATTTCATGAAAGTGTTAATTGGTTAACAGCCCGACCCTGATTTCATGTGATTGTATAACTTGGCTCAATATACAGTGGACTCTCTATCCCTTTATTGCCTTTCGAAAAATGGGGTAACTTCTCAAAATAGGTGAAAATACTATTTTCACTTGCGCATCAACACATTCAATTTTGATTTAATCAAATTCTTTGTATTTTTAGAGTCATTATTTTCAAGATGATACACGAGATCGCCTTTCTGGAACTCTTTGAATCTTACTGAAGCTGCAATGTTTGTTGTCGTCTGCACATTACTGAACAAATACCAAGTAGACAGTCCGAAAATAGAGGGTTTTATAGTCAAAAAAAAAAAAATAAAAAAAAAATTACATATTTAATAAAACAACGAAATCTCATAGTAGGTAATAAAACAGAATGTTTTATCACTTGAGATTACGAAGATGATAAATGATAGTTTTGGGTTCAAATTCTTATGAAGTATGAAGTTTAAATTACTTAGGTAAAGATATTGTTATGTATAGTTATGCTATAGTTATGCAAGATGAAAGCACAAATGGTAACAGTTCGCGAATTTACACACCAACGAAATTAGCAAATGCACGTCACTGTCTACAAATTAGCAAAACCACAGTAATTTGGTAAAAAGGGGAACCGAAACGACCTCAGCAAATACTAAAAAAAAAAAAACCAGGATCAATACATGTATATAGAAAGTAGAAATTGTAACTATGGATAAAGGACAATATATTGATGATGATGATGATGATGATGATGATGATGATGAAGAGTGGGATGATAAATAACTTGTACAATGATTATGTCCACACAGGAAATTTGCTTGTTAGGATTGTACTTTGAACTTTGAATTAACAATTCATGAACTCTGAAATATGTCATAATTGAGGTATTTTATGAAAAACATGTGTAAATTTATTACATAGTTATCTGTGTAATTACTGATGGTGACAAATATGATGTATTAAGAGTTGTTGGTAATTGGAAAAAATACATCATTTGAAATAGCAAATTCCACAATTAAGTCATGCAAACATAAATGAAATAGTCATTCATTATGTAGTGTTGTTAGGACTCTCTTTGCGTCACAGAATCTTTAAAAAAAATAAATTTCCTCATTTTGGGGATTTTTAAATAATGAAAATATTGCTACATTTCTCTATTCTGACTAATCCTTATAGGTGAAGTTTTTATTCTATTAAATACCTTGCATAATTTCATAATTATTTAGTAAGGTTCTTTCACATGTATCTCACATACATTATTTGTCGAAATGCGCAACTGATGCATCAAAATCGGTACCGTTTATGTTTTTCATAAATGAAAAATTAGAAATAATGTGCACTGATTATTCTCATACTTCTATAAATAACACCTCCCCAACAAAAACAAATCCAAGAAATATAGAATAGGACAAACACAGACCATTGGAAACACCAGAGGTGCGGGTCTGGTGCAAAAGGAGTAAACATCTCCCTTGATTTTCGTGTACCATTTCTGTGTGGTATTGTGTTTGGCAACTTTCCAACAATCGCCAATTGTATCACCGCCTGTTTACGATTGATTGTTGTTTTTCCGCCACACTCAACAATTTTTCAGTTATCTGGTGGCGCCCAGTTTTTTATTGGTGGAGGAGAGAACCCTGATACAATGTACCCGGGAAGAGACCACCGACCTTCCGAAAGTAAACTGGAAAATTTTCTCAGATATATCGGCGCGAGCGAGATTCGAACCCGCGCCGACTAGAGGTGAGAGGCCTTGTGATTTTGAGCGCGATGCTCTATCCACTCGGCCACGGAGGCCCCTGTTTTCAAAGTGTTCTCACCATCATCACAGCAGTCAATGGACATGTCTATTCTCGTATGAGGGTATTTAGCAGATACCAAATCAAATATACAAATCCGGAGGAAATTTGTAGAATGCCATAAACAGCGTTGTATAACACTACCTTCGTGTAATATTGAAAGCCTGCGTAATATATCAACAATGGCACTTTGATGATGTGGAGGAGAAGGTGGATTGATGAATTGATTGTTTTACGAGAATTTTTCACTCATATTGAGACGTCAAAAGTACCACGGATTTACTTCTAATTTAGACCTACGCTTAGATCTCAGGGACGTAGCAATGAGTGTTCTTTAACGTGCCAATGCCTGTTGCGACAATAAACCTCCGTTTTGAAGGTCACATTCGAAAGACCTATGGTTTTCACTTCTATATATCAAGCGTCTGACGAATGAACAATCACTGTCTTAGGTTTGATGCGGCCATGGCACGAGCGGGGCTCGAACCCACGACTTCCTGGTTACAACGCGAACGATCTACCACAGAGCTACCGCAACCGGTAAGACAAGGAGGATTAAGATTACAATTAGTCCATACCATGAAATGACCACACAGGAAACTTATTATACTCTGAAGTTTGCAAATCATTTACTATGAATATGTCAAAATTGTAATAATTTTTATATAACTAGCATGTGTAAATTTATAGCATAACTCTACGTACTTAGTTGTTAACAAATGCTAATAACATAGCTTTCTCGGTAATTGACGAAATATATCATTTTAAATACCAAATTCCATAATTATGGCATGCAAGCATATATAAATAACAACATTAATTATGTAGTACATTTTGTTTTATCTAGGCTTGGCTCGAGACATGGAATCAAGCAAAAATAGATTTCCGCATTTTGAAGAAGTTTTGAACATGAAGACAATTCTAAATATATACGTATAATCCCATCAACTGATTTCCGTGAGTCTGTTAAGGTTCCTACGCCTCACTAAAGACTCACTTCCTTTTATTTTGCTGTTTCTAGTTTGAAAACAAACAGTGATCAATCTCATAAATGATCAATATAATAAATTCCAGAAAGAATACAAAATTAAGAGTAGGGCAAACACGCACCCCTATTCAAACAGGGAAGGTATCTGGTACCTTGGAGGAGAAAGCATCCCCTGTTGACCGGCCACACCAGCCGTGAACCCTTTATCTTGATCAGGTAAACAGAGTAATCCGTAGTTGAAATCAGGATGTAAAGAACGCCCTAACAGTTGGTATGAAACATTTCATACAGGTTATATTTGCAAATATGATTGATGGAATATACCGGTATATTGCTTAACGTCCCGCTCGAGAAACTTTCACTCACATGAAGACATCACCATTGCCGGTGAAGGGCTGCAAAATTTAGAGCTATGCTCAGCGCTTATGGCCTTTGGGCAGGGAGGGATCTTTAACGTGCCACGCCTACTGTGACACAGGGCCTTGGTTTTTACGGTTTCATTCGAAAGACCGCCCCATTTAGTCGCCTCTTACGACAAGCAAGGGGTACTGGGATCTATTCTAACAACCTGGATCCCCACGGCAAATAAGATTATAATGATTATATAATTTGTTAAATGCCGAGTTCAAACGAGACTGTACATACCGCTGTACCATCAACGTATTTGTCAGTAGTCTGTCTCGATATAAATTTTACTCACACACTGAACATGATCTCGCGTATCAAATAAGTTGAGTGTACCAATAATACAATATTGTTACATAAATACGGGAGGTTGACCATGAGGTAGCTGAAGTCTGAAGTCATTCCGTTTGTCATAAAGATGAGTTTTTAGTATGCCGTTAAAATTTATGTTCAATAAAATATATAAGTATAAACGAATGCGGAAGAATATGGTGTCTTTTATTTTATGCCAGTTCACTGGCATATAACGAATCTACATAAGAAAATGGTTATTATTAATACATAAAAGGTCGCCGATATATCTACAGTTAAATTGTAGGCAACAGCAAGAGATATTTTCTCATGTAGAAGCTTTTGAATAAATTCTGCCTCGTAAGAATATAAAAATGTATTAGTTAATAACGGAGCACGATTCGTTCGTGTCCGTGGGAATTCCAGTAGAAATTTGGAAAACCTGATCACCAAAACTACGAAGATCTTGTTAATGAGGATCTCCTGAATCGTTTTGATATTAACTGTGCGTAGAATCAGAATTATATATAGTGTTTAGCAAATTAATGTTTTAAAAGACTGATTACAAGATATGATTATATCATTTTCCATTTTTTTAATTGAAAGCAACTGTCTATTATGTCAAAAAGTCCGGCTTTAATTTACTGTGAGGAATGGTCGTGTAAAGTGTTGAAAAGCCATACTAAAAGGTTCTGTAGGTTTTTTTTTTAGAATCCGCATATGCTTTATGACTGTGAAAATCATCGTCATAAAACATTCTAAAATTACTTTTTGGAAACTGAAATGCTTATTTTTAGGATACTGTTCGTATTAGAGTTTGACGTCACTCGAGTGTCCTTTTCCTGTTGATTTGCGCCCGTCGTCTGAAGCATGTAATAATTAAACATTTTCAACTTCTTGATAACTACCATTCTCTTTTTTTTTTTTCAAATTGGGTATGATGCATCCTTCGAATAAGGGGACATAAATTGTAAATTTCAGGACATCAGCACGACCAGGGCTTTAGGGGCGTGCAAAAACTGACACAAAATGACCGATTTTATGAAATTTCTTCTCTATAATCGCACATTTGTGAGAGAGTGTAAACGCATAGTGACGTAAAGCAGGAAGACTGCTATAAAACTTCTCAATTTCATGATCCCCGGGGTAGAGGTTCTAACTCCAGGACAGGCCATACTTTTAACGAAATGATATTTAAGTAAGAGCAGGTAGCGTCTTGTACAATGTACCGAAATTGTAAATTTTCAGAAGCCCAGAGGTAGGGGCTTTGGTACCAGGGTGGATTCAAAATGGTCATAGTGATTACATATAATCGTCATTAATTGAACATTTTTAGCTTTTTCTTGATAACTGCCATTTTAATTCTTTTTAAATTTGGTGTGAAGCATTCTTGGGACAAAAGGGAGAATAAATTGTGATTTGCTGAACACGGAAAAGTTTTTTGTTTTTTTTACTGAACATAAGATGTAGTTGACCTCTTGGGGTTTCTTTAAGAATACATCGTACTTACATGATAATGCGAATTTCTTTATACAGAGATGCAGAATAGTGATTTCAGAAAGTTGCTTTATAATATTAGGGTATGTGTGTTATCAATTTTGACTTTCTTATATGAACAGAAGGCCCACAGGCCTCATCGTTCACCTGAGTATTAGATAAAAGTATCACTAGCCCAAAGAACTATGAAATTAAAAATAATTTTTCCTGTTGTGCATATCTAATCTAAATTTCAATATGTAAGTATTTTAGAGTATAAAGCAAGATGTGTTCTTAAAACATCTTAAGTGATGCTTTTTTTCTGTTATAACAGCTAGATGTTCATGTCCGTGACGATATCGAGTAAACAAAGTGTATTCGTGTATTAAGTCAAATTTAGAATCCTGTAGAAACTTAGGTACACAGCCTGAAAATGCCCGAAAAATGTTATTAAGGATATAACCAATATGACTGTTAAATTAGGCAGAATAAACAATTATCTGTCTTGCTGTTTAATACTGTTTGAGAGACTAATAAACATCTAAACATTTCCTTGTAGGGGATCCGGGTTAGTATAGGTCCTCAGTACCGCTTCCTTGTCGTAAGACGCGACTAAATGGGGCGGTTCCTCGGATAAGACCGCAAAGACCAAGACACCTTGTCACAGCAGGTGTGGCATGGTAAAGATTCCTCCCCGATCAAAGGCCTTAAGCGCCGAGCATAGGCCTAGATTTTTCAGCTCTTCACCGGCAATGGTGACGTCTCCATATGACTGAAAGATTCTTAAATAAATAAGCAATATACAACGAACCTAGTTACACGTCCGGAATAATCGAGGAAAGGGATATGTGATACTAGGTAACTCTAGATCTCTTGTACGTTTTAGCATTTCAGGAACTGAAAATACTAGAAGGCACCTTAGCAATTATTTATATGATAATTCATTCCTGATTACATAATATAAGACAGTCCAAACAACGAGTGAAGTAGATTAATGGTTTCAAAACTAATACCTGCATTGAATATCTGTTCTAAGCCAATTCCTGTATTACGACAAAGTGAGTGATTGCAAGGAAGTCCAACACACTGTTCCGAATGACAAATTATGCATGTAGAAGACTGCTGGAATCATTCACAGCAAATTACAAATCTACATTACTGTGTGGAAGAATAACAAGAAAATCCTTAAATAAGTATTAAAATTTGTCGTATTTCGGTTAGAGGTGGATATCATAATAACACGGTTGATTGAACGTTGTTGTTTTTTTCAATGCGATTTGAATATTTAAACCACCATTTACCAATTATCAGCAGTTAAAAGGTATTCCAAATAACTCTACAATACTTTCTGTACTTTTAAAATTGGACAAAATTACTCGAAGTTTGTTGAACTTCACTTAAAATAGTTATAATTGGCAAAAAAAAATAAAAATCAACGATTGCTGAACTTTAGTCAAAATAGTTGTAACTGGCAAACAAATATTCAAAGTTTGTTGAACATTAATGAAAATCGTTGTAATAATTGAAGAGAGAGAGAGAGAGAGAGAGAGAGAGAGAGAGAGAGAGAGAGAGAGAGAGAGAGGGGGAGAGAGAAACCCGATGTAATTGATGATACAGAAATATATTAATTTTAATCACACAATTGCATGCTGTATACACTCTGAAAATTATATTTTCCGAAAACGTGAACTAAATGAATTATTTAACATTAATCGTATAGGAACCTTTATATATCTACACGTATGTAAAGTGATACATGTACGTTATCACTGATTGGTATGAAGTGTAGCGTTCGCTAAATTCCATTTGCTTTGAAGTAGTAGGTCGCGTGCATACATTGTCAATAATGTAGTGACTGGGCAGATTCAACAGGAAGTAAGTTCAAGAAACTGAAATAAAGCCACTGTCTGTCAATCGATTTGAATGGAAGCAGGTTCTACCAAATCACCATCCTTCATGAACAAAAGTTTTACACATTTTCAAGTGTTATCTTGTAAGACATAATTTAAAACTGATATTTTAATTCGATAAAGTTAATAACATGTTATGTACACCGGATCGATGTTTCACTGGTTAGAACATATGCTTCGTGACAGGGATGTCTCGAGTTTTGGGCGCCGCTCGTATCTTGGCCACGTCCGGCCTATAAGACGTAGAGATATGTAGTGATCACTCGTGCGCCAAACATTCACCGGTCGCGGTAGCTCAGAGGTAGAGCGTTCTCTTCGTAACCAGAAGGTCTTGAGTTCGAGCCCCGCTAAGACGTTAACACACGTAGTGATTGTTCCTTCGCCAAACGCTCGATATTTAGAAATGAGAATCACGGGACCTTAAAAACGAAAGTCCCGTGTCGCCGCAGGCGTTGGCACGTTAAAGAATCCCCACTACTATGGCCATGAGCGCGAAGCATCATCTAAATTTGTGGTACTTTACCTAGAGCTGGTGACGTCTCAATGTGAGTGAAAACTCTCAACGGAACGCATAACACATAGATAAATAAAGAAGCAATCAATAAATCGCCGAACACTCTTCATATAGAATGGAGAGCCTTGGATCTTTCGAAAGAAAACATAGGTACCGTGTCGCGGAAGCCTTTAGCACGATAAAGAACTTTCACTGATAAATCCCAGGACCGTTTTACAAAACGTCGTAAGTCAAAGGAGTTAGGACCATTGTACAGAAGTAAGACTTACACTTACAGCGAGTTGGTGTTGTATTGTTTTTTTTTTCGCCTTAAGCCGTATGGCTCATCAGCATAGAACATATGAATATGTTTTAACAAGAGAAGTTGTACACAGTATAAATATATAAAGAGTGGCATTAAATTTGCGACTGCAAAATAACTGACGTCGGTATTAGTCATGAAAGTATTCGCAGTTGATACTGAAATAAAATCTGCGTTTCTTATTGTTGACGAGTGCCAAGTTGATGAACATTTTCAAAGAAAACTACCAATGTTTCACTTTACAACCCAACCACCTGTGAATGACGGAGAATATATCACTCTACAGACTAACCAAGTTGTACATGTATCTTTAACAACCGGTGAAGTAGGTGAGAAGTGACATCAAACGACCAATAACATTGCAGTAAATTTCTTTTCAACCATCAATATGGAATATAAAAATACGGTAAAGGGATAATCAGCCGCAAGGAACTCGGACTAAATGAAATGTGTGGACACGGTCATTGAATTAATAGTATTCGGCATTAATTTTTATGGAGAGTCTTTGTAAAAGGAGTTTCAGATGACCAAAACTATAAATGTACGTTGGCTGTTGTAAATTTGAGAATGGTTTTACGTATCGTCTTAATGTGTTGGCAACGATACGATGGGCTGAAGAAGTATGATTGAAATATTATCAGAGGAAATTGAGTCTACCATGATATATATATATATATATATATATATATATATATATATATATATATATATGTGTGTGTGTGTGTGTGTGTGTGTGTGTGTGTGTGTGTGTGTGTGTGTGTGTAGTAATTATTATTATTATTAATCCTCCCTGTGTTCAGGTCTGCGTTGCACTTTTGGGTGAATTACCCTACTGCTGGGGGACTTTGTATTGCCTGCGATACACCAAGAATGCTTGTTCCTTTGTATTTAGGATATACAACACAATACTACAAATAACTTAAACTATAATCAATGACTGGGTAGGAAGAATTTGTCGAAAAATAAATGCCAAGTTCAAAAGATTTCGTTGTAAGAAAACAAAATCGTAACCCAACAACAAATTAAAAGCAAGGGACAACTCCGACAGCGAGATAGTCATTTCTATTCTGCTAGAGTGGTGTTTCCGACGAGATATACATTCATTGTATGTGACATCAGGATAAAGCTCAAGGGCCATCAGCGCCGAACATAGGCCTGAAGTTTGCAGCCCTTCACTGGCAATGGTGACATCTCTATATGAGTGAAAAAGTTTTCAAGCGGGACGTGAAACAATATACAATCAATCAAGGTAAAAAAATCAAATAAAGCCGCCCGCGTGGCGTAGTGGTTAGAGCGTCGGGCTCAAAGATCTGATGATCCTTGAGTCGGGGGTTCGAATCCCACTGTGGGACGTGGGTGCCGGTCTTTCGGATGAGACTGTATAAACCGAGGTCCCGTGTCGCAGTAGGTGTGGCACGATAAAGATCCCTCCCTGCTCAAAGGCCCTGAGTGCCGAGCATAGGCCTAAATTTGCAGCCCTGTCACCGGTAATAGTGACAGTCGCCGGATAGCTGAAAAATTGCTCAGGCGGCTATAAACAAACAAACAAACAAACAAACAAAATCAAATAAACCCTTGATACGACAATGTTATTAACAGTGGTAACATTAAGCTTGAATCAGATAACCAGATCATCCCTATCCGGTGCATTAAAACCTATGCATATGGATATAAATAGTAGACTAACTCATAGTAGTATTTTCTTAGAATGACTGTCCAATCAGTAATCAGTTACGTGTACGTAGTACGCATACTAGAGTTGGTATTAACAAATTGAAATGATTCATATTTATAATTAATTTGCACTAGAAAATGCATGATAAAGTAAATATCTAACTTCGATCGTTAATTATCCATTCGGATCATGATCATGGGATGTTTTTTTAAAACCGGGTACGGATCCTATAAACTGCAAAAATAGCTCCAAATGTGGTTTTGTTCGGGTCCAGAAAGGCTGAATTGTTTCGTTTTTTTTTTTAATCATTTTTGGTTTTTTTGTTTTGTTTTTGTTTTTTTTTTGGGGGGGGGGGGGGGGGTTGTGAATGGGTGACGCAGCGGGGGTCTTTTTATTTCTTTTTAAATCATGTTCTTGTCAAACAACCACACTATAAGAGAATTCCGAATTGGATGTTATCTAATGGTGTTTTACAAAAATGATATTTCGATTTTATGTGCTTGTTAAAGTCACAATTTCGCAAACTCCTTTATTATATAATGTTTATTGATTGATTGATTATTTATTGCTTTCCGCCACACTCAACAATTTTTCAGTTATCTGGTGGCGTCCAGTTTTTGTTGGTGGAGGAGAGAACCCAGATACAATGTACCTGGGAAGAGACCACCGACCTTCCGCAAGTAAACTGGCAAACTTGCTCACATAATGCCGCGGCCGAGATTTGAACCCGCGCCGACAGAGGTGAGAGGCTTTGTGATTTTGAGCCCGATGCTCTAACCACTCGGCCACGGAGGCCCCCTATTATATAATGATTTTGTTTGCAAATGCAACCTGTCATTATATCGAATGCTGTCAGACGTATTTGATATATTGAATACTGATTTTGACTACGGATTACTCCATTTACCTGTTCAAGACAAAGAGCGCATGACAAGTGTGACGGTCAACAAAGAATGCTTACTCCTCCTGGGCACCTGATCGTGCCTCTGGTGTTTCCAGGAGTCCGCATTTGTCGTACTATCAATTTTGCTTTCTCTGTAAGCGTGATGAGATTGAATATTGTTCGTCATCTTCACTTTTTCCACCGTCACGTAGCAATATAATTCATAGCAATATATACTGATATATAGCAAGGTCGTGATTTTTATGCCCTTATCAATCTTGTTTTGTGTGCTCCATTTTCAAAGCGTGTAACTGTTATCATTTTGATGCCAGGAAAAGATTTTTTAACCTTGTATCAGTTCCTTGATTCACAATATGCTTCGTGGCGTGTTCTGTCATATCAAATGAATCGAGATGCCTGGCTTCTGCATTAACCAGATATTTGACTTCGTAGTGCTTATTTTTTTATCCTTTATCAGGAAAAAAAATCTTTCCTGTCAAAACAAATTCCAAGTGATCTGCTACATTGCAAATTTATTCACTCAGAGATCACACACTTGTCTGCCATAAATTATGAAATTTTGACTTTTTTTCCTATTTCATGACATGAATTTAATTAATCCATTATGTACTGTTGTAAGATGCACTGTCCCGCCCTTCATAAATGAACATGCACACGTGCAGTTATCAAATTGGTTTTATTTGACCTTTGTCTAGACGATTAGGATGTATCAAAACACCTTTTAACTACGAAAAGAAAATAACAGGTACGCACCTGCATGCATGTCCAAGCATGGATGCAATTATTACTTTTTCCATATAAAGGGTCTTAATATTTCCTTTTATAGCGCGTATGTCTCATTAAATTATGTTGCATACCTGGTAATTGACAACATCATACATGTGCGCACACTTCAGCTCAACTGCACGTGCTAGATAATGCTGAAAATGGAAATACGAGCATGACCGACGTATTTCCTGTCTTGTTTAATGAAGCATTAACAAAGAAATCAACAAAGCGAACCAAGCAAAGAGAAACAGAAAATAAAAACTTGTAAATATAAAAAAAACCAAAAAACTTCCTAACATAAGTGATAGCGTCCACAAAGAAGTTTTGGCATATATATGCTCATTCTGTGTTTTTTGGTAAATCATTGCAAGTATATGCGCAATACAATCGAACATTTTTGAGATTCATTTTCAATATCAGTATCAAAATTCAATATGTACTTTATGTTCGGCACGAAGCAAACTGATGACATTTTGTCTCTTATGAATATGTGGCTACCTGCATTTTTGACTCTCAATAATGACAAATAAAAGATGTTAATAAGTTCATTCTTCATTAATTATGCCCGGTGCATATATTGACAAAGTAAAAACTCCGCATCATCGGAAATAATATGAGGCAATTTTCATTAGAATCAGCAATTGACATTTTGTTAAATAGTTAAATAGTAGAACTTATTAACGAGATATCTCTGTGACATTTGGCCGAATACATAAGAAATTATAATAAACCATTTAGATTAAGAAAAAAGTAAATTAGCAATAAATGTGTAGTATAAAAGAAGAAAGCGACATTGATGTTGTTTAATATATAAATAAGAATTCTGTCTCCAGGATGATTCAGTCTTGTAAATTAGTAAGTTTATCTATTTTTGCTGTTAAATTCAAAATTTCTATCAAACTGATATTTCTTTACATCTAGCTGTTTAGTGTGAATTCGTGTATCATAATATTTTTTTGCTTGCATTTTGATTATGGAACTAGTCGTTTGTTTTAGCTTTTGACTGAAAATTCTTAATTAATATTTATTGAAGCGTTGATCGTAACTATAATCTGAATTAATGAATATCGAGAGATAATTAGATCTTGCACGTACATATAAAATATTGTTTTTGTAGATGTCGATTATTTGGATTTCGATGTTTGCTACATTAATAATAAATTCGTTAGAAGCAATGCCAACGTCCAAGGGAACTGTGGCTTGTCTCGGAGAATGTTTACAGGAAAGAATCCAGTCAGACATAGAATGCAGAACAGACTTTCAGTATAACAGGACTGAGTATCTGAATTGTTCAGCTGAAAATGCATTACAGTTTAATACATGTTTAAGCGAATGTTCTATGGAAACAACGCCCCCTACACAGGAACAGGAAGTTTCGCGGAGTTCGCCTTGCGCTTTCAGGTGTACTCGAGAACAATTGAGATGCCACGGGCTATGTCGACGACATCCATTCAGGTACGAATGGGACAGAACTCAGTGCATTATGGAATGTGATTATGACTTCGAACAATGCCAAGAAATATGTGACGAAAACAATGAAACAGATCAGAAAACGTAGGTTGTGCCCGGGTTGTCTTCACCAAGGAATTTATGTACTGGTGCCTTCGTGCGATCTTCTGATGACTTTAAATAAACGTTTTATTGTACTTATGATTCATAGTACATTCTCCTCACTTGGCAAATAAATATGGTGAAAGATATCCCTTTTCTAATGCATTGCAACCGAATGAGTAAATGGGCATTTATTAAAAATGGACATGACATCAACTATGAATGCTATGTTAAAACGACGTGTATGGGTTCTGAAAGCATAATAAAATATTCTTACAGCAACATTTATATCCAAAAAGCTATTTCCTTTAAGAAAATTGGGATTCAGCGTGAGGGAATACTGAGGTAGAATCGTGTTCTGGGGGAAAGCATAATGAACTCTACAAGTATTAGAGAGACCGAGGGGGGTGGGTCCTGTACTATAATACGAGACACTCTGATCCCAAATACGACAATGAGGGATTGCTCACGGTAAATGATCCACCTTTAAATTGTTTGAATGAAGGTTAAACGGTAATAAAACGAATGCAAAACCAAACATGTGTTCTTATGTTATACTTATCCATTCATTCATTTATTCCTATTTTTATTCGTTTTCTTATTTTGTCTAGTTGTTCATGAATTCCATTAAAAATTCCATGGAAGGGTGTTTAAACAGGAAACATTGGAGATGAGTAAGAACTTGATTTCTCACATGTTTAATGACAACATTATTTAACTCACGATTGTCTCCTACACATACATTTCGCTTCTAGGAATACATAATGATTTTAGAATTTTACGATTAGATTAGATCATGTAAACCTTTATACAGTTATTAGATGTAATTCAAAAGTAGGTAGAAAGATGTTTTCTGAAAGTAATGGTGGATTATTTTGTGTATTAAGATTAAATGTGTACTGTAAGAAATAGTTTTTTTTTACAATGGAAATTTAGACCTTGTCCTCATATTAAAATATCTCAATCTGATCAATCATCATTAAACGCACGTTAATGGTTAAATTTGGAATTATAGATCTTCTGATATTATTTGCAAATCGTTCCTGGCTTTCCTGTAGTGCATGGACGTCCACCACTAAAAATATGTGGTAAATTACTCGCTAAATTGGATACATCATTTATATATATTTCTTAAAATAAAAAGAAACTAATATTTCACTACTTTTCAATCCCGTACGGACCCGGGTTAGAAAAGGTTCTTAGTCCCCGTTGCTTGTCGTAAGAGGCGACTAAATGGGGTGGTCCTTTAGATGAGGCCGCAAAAACTGAGGTCCCGTTTCACAACAGGTGTGGCACGATAAAGATCCCTCCCTGCTCAGAGGCCATAAGCGCCGAGCAAAGGCCTAAATTTTGCAGCCCTTCACCGGCAATGGTAACGTCTTCATATGAATGAAAAATTCTAGAGCGGGACATTAAACAATAAATAGGTCTCTGATGGATTTTCCACACGTTACCTCCCTTGCATCAGGTGTTTAGCTAATATTCATAAAGTAAAGATCAGTAAAGATTCAAAGATATAAGCATATTGATTAGATATCAAAATTATACTAATTAAACAGAAAAGTGCTGGGAGGGATAAGTGCTGGGAGGAAAGTCCCTTGTGTTTGGTAAGTGTGTGAATTAATGTCTGTAATATATATACACTATCCACTGGTATCCCCCCCCCCACCCCCACAGACACACACTCGCGTATACTCTACATTCTAAAATCAAGCAAGCGCGGACAACGAAGATAGTCCTATTTCCCTACACATATAGCAGAAGTTGTTAGTTAATCCATTCCTTTCTTTGGCTGGTAGTTCGTTCGTTTCGGCTGCTATTTCCTCCAATTTTATTTTAACAGAATCCTCATTTGATTGGTTATCTTGTTGCTCAGAGCGTTGATTCTGTTGACAGTGCCATCTAGCGTGGTTGAGATGATGACAAAATCTTCATTGGTCATGGTGGTGGTGGGTGGTTGTGTAAGCCTAACTCTAGTCCTGTTTCGTCTTGTGATTCAGGCAAGTTCAGGAAGTAAAATCCTCACCCAGGGTAAATAGGATTGTGGCTGGGAAGATATCCTCGGTCTGAGCCATCTTTAGTTGGTTGTCAATTTAGACTTGCTTCTTCTGCAGCTCAGTCATGTAGTCTTACTGCGGCCTCATCTCATTCTGTACCATAACATCTACTTTCTTCTGTGTCCTGTCAACAAAATCTACTTTTTCTGTGCCAAGTCTACTGGAACGTATCTGAAGACTGAAGGAGCTCAGACACTTGGGGCCCTGTTTTTATAGCAAACGAAAAGTTTCTAGAACATTCAATTATATCATCTTTCCTGGAAACTTCTATTGCATTTATTTTCTGTAAAAAAACCAAACTATTGCATCATGGACAAATTGTGTTCTAGAAGATTCTGTCTCGCGATTATGACGCAACAATCCTAGTGAACTTTGTACACTTTGAACTTGAATTACTATCTGAAGTAGTCATGAAAGGGCTGTTTTATAGTTTTTTAAAATAAACTCTTTGGCGAAATTCGTAAGGTTTATTAACACCATAAAAGTGAAAGGAGTGATCTTCTGAGGTAATGGTATTTATTTTATATTTTTGGCCGAGTTGCACAAACTACATCCGGATTATAGTATGATGAATGTCGGGCGGTGGTCCCTTTATAGTGTACCTACTTTGTGTAATCAACTCCTCACTCACCTCTAGCCTCACATTCTCCACACCTTGCACAGTTGTTATGGACACGTTGAAAATGTGCATGCACATTTTGAAAGTGTTCGGACATTTTTCGAAAAATTTACATGTAGCTGAACTTAGTCATTTTTTCAGCATCTTTTAAATAGATGGTACCTACTTTGTGTAATCAACTCCTCTCACACCTTTAGGTTGACATTTTCAAACTTTGTACAGTTATTATGGACACATTGAAGATGTGCATTTGACTTTTTGGAAGTGCTCGGACATTTTTTCGAAACATTTAAATGAAGTTCAACTTTGCCATTTGTTCAGCATATTCTAAGTAGATGGCACTTACTGTGTGTTATCAACTCTTACATCTCTGATTTGGCATCCTTCAGACCTTGTGCATTTGTTATGGAGACATTGAAGGTATGCAATTAAGTGTTTGAATTTGCACATTTTTTAACAGAAAAATTACAAATAGTTGAACTTTGTCCGTTTCTCTGCATACTGTGGATAGATGGTGCCTACTTTGTGTATTCAACACCTCTCACAGGTTTCCCAATAGACATTCCTCAAATTCAACATGGTAGCAAGTGAGTGATACTACTGTCTCCGTCATGGATAACATATTTTAAGCAACCGGCTATTTCTATTCTTGATTCAGTTTTCGAGCTCTGCTACACAGAAAATTCATTACAGAGACTCTGGCCCACATGTTATAACTTCCGGTCCACAACACCCGCATACACTCCGTTTGTTACAGTCAGTTTCTTCCAGTATATGAATACCTATACTTTTGGAGTTCCGTTAGGTAGTGTGCAACACTGGCAAGTCATAAAATGTACTATAGTATTACTCTGGTACTAATCCTCCAAAACTGATACAATCTGCTATTCCGTACTCTCAGACCCAAAACACATTCAAAACACCAAATTCTAGATCTTCTTTTGTTAATTATCTTGTGTCTCCACATTTTCCCATGCATTTTCTTCGGATTGTTCCATGGCAATCTCAGGTGATGCTACGACGCGGTAATGGCAACGAGTGCAGTTCTATTGCGTCATGGAAAAAAGGGACTTTCATGGAAAAAAAAAATTCTAGAATATTCTCTGGTAACCTATTATAAATACCCTTGTTTTTTCTCGTCTTATTTATTCACCTTGGGTAGAATTTTTGACACTAGGTTAGGTGGATGTATAAATATCATGGAATGCGTAAAGAACATTGAACATTTTTCATGGTTCCGAGATGCTGAAGTTTGTGTCCGATCATCCGTACCAGAGACAGCAAATCTTGGAAGTTTTCAACAAATTTCGAGATCATCAATGCAATACACTAACCTCCGACAATTAATTATGATTTACGTATAAGCCAAGGAGCTTAAGAAAACCATACCATACCAAGTCAGGACAATTAATATCATTGGCATGAATGTTTAGAAGCAGCTTTTATGGAAATTAAGCATTTTAATTCAAGGACTTGAATCATTTTCCTTCACGGCTGAAACTGATTATATCGCAGAAAACGCTTGACGTATGTATTAAATTGGATTGAGGAAATGGAGAATGATCCCATATTTCAATTTGCTAAAGACTGTCTTATATCAGGAGTATTTCCAATAACCAAAGACAATACCCACACCATTGCACGTATTTGATCGAGAACCGGTTTATCTGGATAGGGTTAATAATGATTCATATAATGGGGAGGGGGGGGGGGGGGGGGTTAACGAGAACTACCAAACAAATCGGCAGAGATTGAAACCATCAGATTGCAGTATCTTATGGAATTGGATGTGAAATATAACGGACTTTATTTATTTAAATTTTTTCTCATGTATGGACCATGAGTTAAACTGACAACAATGCAGACAAAAAACTTGTGGTGGTATTACACAGTATTGAGGCAATAGAGGACACGGCTGGATTTCGATTTGTCAAAGACTATTTGGAATTGGAATTATTTCCGATCACCATACAGCAATATCCATGGTTATGCAACATCTGATCGAAAATCACGTTGTATGTCCGGTACTGATGTTGATTCATTTAATGGGGGAGGAATTAAAGAGAACGATGCCGGACAAATTAGCCAACATCGAGACCCTCTGAGTACTGTGTCTTCAGAAAATATACACCAAATTACGTGAAAAAATGTCTGACATATACTCTAGACAAAAAGCAGCTGTATCTGTTACCTGAAGAAGACGGGAAAAATTCCTGGATGACTGTAGCGATTGATCTGATCGATTTCAACGCAGAATTCGTGCTGTTGAAAAAATTGGACCATATTTTAAAAAGACATTTTAAACAATGTCATTGTTTGATGTGCTATATTGGACTTGAATAAATCGGTTGAAAACGTATTATTCGTGTTGTGTTTGATGAACCTCTAAGATGGAGCCCTATATTATTGCTCAAGAAAATCTCAAAAGGTGAGTTAAAATTAGCTGAAATAAGATGTTTTCTATTGAACATGGCATATTTTACATTTTTAAGACTCAACACGCCAGAGAAATAAATAATAAAAGAGGTTTTGAAAGTGCGTTTGACCCCGACTGGACCTCTTTCACCGGCTCTTATTTGGATATCCTGAACCTGAGCATAATAAAAGTACTCTTTTTAGATTCAGCGTATCAGAATACATAATATCTGAATCAGAAACTTAAATAAATTGTAGAAAAAAGAAAATGAGGGAAAACCCTGAAAGCACTAATCCGCCATTTTGTCGGTCGCCATCTTGATTTCGTCTCCGAAATGAGGGATGGCTTCAAGGATTTACGCGCTTAATGGTTGTACACCGGTATCTCACCAGTTCGATTGATTTTGTTATTTGGAACTCTGCTAAAAAGGTTAGCTTTAGAAGAAAGATGTCAGGCCGTGTATCAATTTTTGCCACCCTGCCTAGAATCCGATACCGGATCGTGGTGATTGGAAGTGGAGGGACTGGGTTGCTCGTTCCCACCACAAGGTAGTTCTCCCCCGGGACACCAATGGGGCCCTGGAGATTGTGGACCAGGTGCGGTGGCAGTATGGACATCTTGGCTGGAAAACCGCCGCACAGGCAGGATGTCAACCGGCACAAGACCTCGCCGCAGAGCCCCACTCCCGCCATCACCACAATCGCCTTACTCCCCGGCACCGCTGTCATCCCCACCACCTATGGCAGAGTACTCTTCGGCAAACTCAATCAGAATTAAACTCAATCAGAGTATATAATTCAAATGAAGAAAAAGTTCCTCACTTCAACAGTCTCTGAATAGGTATTTATCACATGTTACACCTTAAAATGACAAATGACTTTCAGACAATGGTCACTCAAGGCCATTTTGTAAAGAACAATCATCAGATACCTTACATATAAAGTAATCCCTTTCCTTTCAATAGTATTTTAACAGTTATTAATCATTGCACAAGTCATCTTCATACAAAGTAGTTCATTGGTTCATGCAGTTCGGTGTGCATCCACCAATTTTACTGTTATTCTTGTTGTATCTTGTAAATAGAACGGCAAGAAAGATAACTCAATAATGAATCTCAGTTGAGAATATTTGTTTTCTTACTTCCGTGATAGCATACAGAAAATAACACTATAAGAACAATATAAGTCTCGTGAACCTTTATATGCACATATTGAAAGAAGTGATCACTGCTACATATGCCCCCTGCGGAAGTCCGTGATAAAACGAGAGATAGAAAAATGGATTTAGTGCAAGGTATACGAAAACACGTAACCTGATTGTACAGAAAGGAAAGGAAAAGGTGGAAAAGGTGGAAAGGTGGAAAAGGTGGAAAATTAACCCACACAAAATAAAAACATACGAAAGAACAATTGTTCTAATTATGTTTTCAGTATTGCAAAGGGTGTCGCTCTCGCATACAAATCATATGAGTTTGGGACATCTTGAAACTTTTGAAAAACGTACATGAATAGTCACAGTCAGGTGCAATAAGTAATTTCAAAAACCATTAAAGAAGAGTAAATACGATATACTTTCAAAACGTTAATATAGCAGATTTTGACACAACTTCGCAAGCCAAGTGTCCGATTCGCTTTCTTTCATCTCCCCCTTTTACATTTTTTACATTTCTGTCCTCAAGAGTATTTCAAGAGTTGTCGCTCTTTGCGGGTAAAATCATCAACCTATCTCAGAAACATTTCACAAGTGACAGTGTGAATGCTTACAATATACACGTGTTACAACGAAAATGGATGAACTCGAAGTGAAGGAAATATCAACAAATAACACTTTCACTTTTCATAAATATTTTTATTTAAATTTATAACTTTTGAGCTGATGTTCGAAAACACCATGCGAAATATAAAAATGAAGCTTAAGGAAATAATGGTGGTAAATATTTCTAATCGTTTATGTCATTTGAGTATAATAGTTAGAATATTTATAATTTAAGGCCAATTTATTGATTGGTCGTTTATATTTTTTTTATGACAACGCATTCTGTATTTACACGTGGTTTTGTCTTTGAACACGTGAAAACCCTTAAATATTAGTGTTTTATTATTTTCCAAAATGCAAATCAATTTTAAAGACAAATGAAAAGAAATTAATTTTAAAGATATTTCTATGCAAACCATTTATGGAGAAATCACGTTTGAAATTATTAACATCCATATAGATATTACATAGAGCTTGTAATTTAGCATTGTGCTACACTTTTTAAAGCAATACAAGCTGTAACTGACAGTAAATAAATTGAAAAATAAAAGACCAAATATAATTACATATTTGTGATTGAACATATATAATTTCATAGAATGAGGGTGAATCTGAAGCAATAAATCCGTCAAATCAGCAAGAAATGTCAATTCATGAATCATTGTCATCCTGATGGTAATTCCTGCTCTGATTTGAGCGATGTGCACTGATCTCGGAAGTCGCCAGTTCGGAAAAACGCGAAAGAGAGGCGCTGCGCACGTGTCACATTTGTAAACAATTTAAAATGCCAAATTAAAGCAAATTATTAATAAAATTTCATTTCAGTGTTCAGTAATTTTATTACTTTCTTATACTTATAATACTTAAATTTATTCATGACGCGTTGTAATATTTTAAAACAAACGAAATGTGTAGTTACTCACGTCAGTTTTATGGTCTCTGTCTCAGTGCAACCCGATTATGTTCGGCAATCATCGTTCCTATGTTCGTGTGTATGATGCAATGACGGTTTATACGAAACGCTCATTGTAGATATGCTTTCAAACAATATTCCCTTGTTTATTTTGCTGAAGTTTTCTTAGATCTTGGGGATTTAAAAAAAGGAAATCTCATCACCATTATCTCATCATCTTTACTTTAATATGCCCCGAAACTGATGTTTTATACTTATATAGCATATGTATTGTATCTTATGTTTATATCATTTTATTTCAATGTTTTATTTAATTGTTTTATGTACTGTAAAGCACCTTTGAGCATACAAATATATGAAAAGGGTGCTATGTAAATATGGTATTATTATAATAATAATAATTATTATTATTATTATTTTATAAGTTATACAGATAGGTATCAATTGGTGCATAATTCTATTGTTCACGAATACCGTCAGTTAAAGCTTGTATTACTTTGATATTGTGTTTTATTGCAGTTTTAAAATAGGTGTTGCTGTAAACGTAACGCTTGAATTACTTTATAAGTATGTAATACCAAAAAATGAAATCCAGGTTGGCCGTTCATTTGCAGTTAAAATTTTAGAATTAAAAAGTTGCATTTTTTACGTATTTTGATTTATCATTTAAAAAGATTTGAAGTTTAAAATTTGTGATATCAGATACATTAATTGTTCGGAATTTTAAGTTTATTTGCAGATTTAATATTTTTTTAATAAACGAATTTCAGTAATCTACTATTTTATATATTATATTGATTATGTACTGTTTAACGTCTCGCTCGACAAATCTTCATTCATACATGGATGTCACCTTTGTCGGTGAAGGGCTGCAAAATTTAAACCTATGCTCGGCGCTTATGATCTTTGGGCAAGGAGGGATCTTTATCGTGCTACATTTGCTGCGACACGGGACCTCAGTTTTTACGGTTTCATCCGAAGGACCGCCCCATTTAGTCGCCTCTTACGACAAGCAAGGGGTACTGATGATCAATTCTTACAACCTGGATCCCCACGTGGAACTATTTTGTATGAAAAAAAGGATTTTAATGAAATAGACATGTTGCTGTAGTTACCTTCCCTTTGATGCACTCTTCATACGTGGGAGGGACAAAATAATGCACGTAGAAGTGATATGGAATGCTATGATTCTTACTTTGAAATGGGATTTGAGAAATTGGACACCATGTACATGTGGTATCAGTGAAAGACATAGCATTATTTATTGATGTAATCCAGGCACTTCTAAGTATTTGTATGGTCTAAAAATTAACCGAGTACTTCATTTCATTTTACTGTAAACTAACAGTGCACATGCATTTTGTCACAGGTGAGAGCATTCTTTCCTTCATAATGCCATGCACTAATTGAGAACACTTAGCTGTCATGTGGAAGAAATGAAAGAAAATATGCATCTTTATTCAGTCCAGATGGAGAACAAGAGCATGTGAGGATTTAGTGGGCCACTCTCTTCTGAATGTGCAAACTGTACGTTCTGTGACGATTGATGAAAAACTGGCTTATTAGTTTACATATGTGCAATAAATAATGAGGGCAGAACCAAATAACAAAATTATGAAATAAAAATCAACATAGTCTTCTCAAAAAAATGTATGCTGTAACAGTTTGGTTGGTATCCTTCTTTCTTCTACTATGACCAATGCACCAGTTTGACTTACTCTATGTTTAACCGTAGGTATAAAAGGATTCAACATATTAAAATGTACACCTTTCAATATTTTGTCAACAACAAAGATTTGAATATTGTAAACTTTGACTGATGGTATCAAGTATGTAAATGCTCATGCAGTTTCTTAGTCCGTGACGTTGATGGAGTTTGGATTGTCACTACGCTCCCTCCTCCCATTTTTATTTTTATTTATCTTTTGTTTTTATTCTTGGGTTTGAATTTTTCTTCTACCAAACCTTTGTCACTCACCCACCCACTACGCCCTGGTGACGAGTGTCAACTGCGGGACCTCTCCACCTCTGTTTTCAGAAGTTTGGTTATAAACAGGACAGCTTGTGCCAGTCGAGTCAGGAATACACAATACATTTCATTATAAATTCGATTTTAAATTATTGCAAGCGAACATCTTTACTTTTGTGCGAATTCCTTCGTCCTCTGTACAATTTACAATTACTGTCAGTTAGTATAAGCTGTATTTCACATGTACGTATAACGGTGCTAGGAATGGAGGGGGGGTGGGTGGTGGAATTAATTAATGGAAAGAATATCTCTGTATTTAGATATAGTCAACATTATTGATTATATGCTATGATTTTAACAAGATCATTCACTATCTAAGTGTATTTTACCATTACCATCCCGCTGCTGTTGGTCTAATGTTTACCATTACTAATTTCCGATATTGAATATGGCTGTGCCCAATCCGTTGGCATGGAAGAATAATAAATCAATATGTTGTAAGAATTCAAAAAAAAAAGGACAAGAAAGAAATGAACAGGTACATTCTTTTTTTATTTTCATGTGAAGGATATTGCTATATTGTTTAAGGATTGTTATTAATACCCCAATTGTTAAAGTTTGATATTAATATATCAAATTATATATATATATATATATATATATATATATATATAAAATTGAAATTTATTAATACACAAATAAGATTTAAAATCTCTTGATACTGATGATAATATCTATTTCTAACCCCAAAGTTTTTTTTTATTGAACTACTTACTGCATTTGACGTTTCAACTCTCCCGAGGGTAAGATCAAGATTTGGAGTACATTTATATATGGATATTTATTACGTTCTCTCTTAACTAAGTTATACCTTTGAACTAAGTATGTAAGTCTTTAAATTGGTCTAAATGTTACTATGGAAACCATGCCATTCGATTTAGAATATCATTATTGTCATTTTGATACAACTGGTCAAATTACATTGCTTTCTGACTTGGAATTGGTTAGTGAGTTTGATCATTGCAGAATGTTTTCAAAACCAGGTTTTTTTTATATATAAAAACGTATATCCTTATCGTATCCAAAGTAAAAAAAAAAAAAAAAAAAAAAAAAAAAAAACAACCAGTGAAGATATACCGACGGACTTTTAAAACGCAACACTTGATAATTTTATATATCATAAATTTGTTCATATATCTAATAAACAAATTCATAGTGGTATATTATAAACCATGTTAACTGAACACTATTCTTTGATTTTGAACATCATTTGAAATGTTGAAGGCTACAGTTGAAATGAATGTCGATGAGGGGTGCGTCAAAAATGTGATTTTGTTCACTAGTACCGGGTATGATCTCCATTAGCAGTGATGACGGCGCGAAGGCGACGTTACATTGATTGGCAAACATTTCGGATGAACCTCTGAGGAATATTCTGCCATTCCTTCAAAAAGGCTCTCCCTAATTCTTGCTGTTTCTGAGGCTGAGACTGTCGGCTGCGCACACGTCTCCCCAGCTCGTCCCACAAATGCTCGATTTGAATCAAGTCTGGAGACATCAAGGACGATCAAGGACGTCAATGGCGTTCGTTTGAAAAAAAAGTTTGTGTCAAGCTTGCCGAATGTGCGCGCGCATTGTCCTGTTGGAAAATTGACCCATTTCCTTCCCTATGCTGCTGCATTAATGGTACTAAAACAGACTGCAGAATTTCGTCCACATACCTCCTAGCAGTGAGGGTTCCATTTAAAACGGCCATGTCATGAGACATCTACTTATGAAATATCAAGCCTTGGAGGCATTTCACAAAACTATCTTAGAATTAAAACGCTTCTTATGTATGTCTCTTAGGACACATCTTAGTAGTGACTTAGTTTCTCGAAGCTTTCCTAAATTTATGTCTCGCCATTAGTTCGTCCCTGATCCCCTTGGTTCAAAAGATAAAGCCAAGTTGAAGTTTTTGAGAAGTAAACCAAAGTCCAAAGTAAAGGTCGCTACGTCAAAACGTCTTGGTAAAGCTACTGCGTAAAATGTAATAAGAATTCTAGGAGGCAGGTTTGTAGCGAAAATTGTCATTTTCGACCCACATTTGGCCCCAGGGGTGATAATGAAAATTGCGAATCCCTTTTGCACATTTATTGTTAACTGCACCGCCAAAATCATTCCAAAATAGATTTCATTACTGTGTAAAATATGAAAAGAGTTCTGGAAACCAGGTTTGTTTTGTCAAAAAGTCGTTTTTACACCCACCCCCATTTGGCCCCAGGATGAAAATGAAAATTCCGAAAACTTATTGTATATCTACAGGACACCACCACTCATCTTCCAAAAGACGATTTGACTACTACATAAATTGTAAGGGGAGTTCTGGAAACCAAGTTTTGTTTTAGAAAAAAACGTCGTTTTTCGACTCCCATACGAGACCAAGGGTGAAAATGAAAATTCCGAAACTTTATTGCTCATCTACGGTGCACTACCTATCATATTCATAAAGATTAATTGGTTACTGCTTAAAATAAAAGAACAGTTTGTGGAAGAAGAAAGTGTGGTAGACGGACGTTACAATATACCCGGACTTTCTTTAGAAACTGTGCATATAATCATTTCTCCATTTCAAAATAAACGTAGACTACAAAATTTCTCGGAACACTATGAGATGTGTTCCCACATAAATTGATTTATTATACTTTCATGTAAATTACGCGAATCTGATAGATCAAATAACACGTGAAAAACATAAGGTTTTCCCCTGAGAACAGAAACCACGCCCTCTAGGATGATAGTATCTAGCAACAGGGAACAGAACTTGACAACGGATGATATTATAAAAATTATCCCATGCATGAAACTTATGCGCGTACTGTTCGCCGTAGATTGTTAGACGACGTCGTTTGAGCGTTTGTAATAAACGGGAATACCTACATGGATATATAAAACATCGTACCACGGCGATTTATCAAAAGTCAGCAGACATAAGTCTTTCTGCTTTGTTGTTTCAATAACAGTCAGTATGATGAAACAAATATGGTGTGTAGTTGAAGGTAACGTTGAAAATGTTCATATTATTATTTATATAGACTTTTAAGTTGTTTATACAAAAAGAGTTAAGCGTTTTTCTATAGACATTCCTACACAAAATATACTTTTTCACATGTTTATAGAGAGAAATACATGTAAAAGGAATCTCATGCTGAAATTAATTTAAGGTTGAATATTTTGTAGTATATACAGACTAATATCTTTTTTCTAAATTGATATCTTTCCATTACAAGGAACATTCAGGGATTTACTGTTCATACAAGAAAAGGAGGAAATTAATTTGAAGAATTAGTGACAGTTGTCTACTCCTACATTTGTCAGATGATTGGTGGGTTTGTTAATTAGTGACAGCTGTTCACTCCTACATTTGTCAGATAATTAGTGGGTTTGATAATTAGTGGCAACTGTCCACTCCTATATTATGCCCTATGACAATCCATAAGTGTGAACGTTATATTCTTTATCATTTTTTTTATTTTTACACAATATTTCATAGATCAATACTGACTCTTATTTTTTGCTCTCTGTATCAACGTCATATAGATATTAAATTCATAAGTGCTTCTTATGTTTGTTGATTAAAGATTCCCTGTAGAACTTTACATTAGATATTCAACTAAAAGTCTTAATATTTCTCCAACATTGACAAAAATTTATCAACAAAAAACATAAGTCCATGCCTGAACGATGAGTGAAATTCGAGCAGAACTTTAGTATCTGTTTAATGATTTATTTTAGGAACATGGTGGAAAAATTGCTGAATAAAAATCTTTTTAATCAAGAATTAACATTTTTCATTTTATATATGTTTAAGATTATATGCTTTTTTTTACTCTAAGCAGTACGCTGTGTAACTGGTCGCTTATTCAAATAACATGTCATATTTATATATATTCAGCTTGATATATACTTGAGATAACTAAATTACCATGAGTAACAAAACTATTAAAGCTAAGTTCCATATAGACTACAGTATGGAAGTTGAATTAAAATGTAGAAAATCACATATCAAAATAATTCCTTCTCCACTTTTCATGTTCAGTAGAATTTTAGACGGATTGATCGTTGCAAGTTAAATTTCAAAAGGAGAAAAACATAAGAAAAAGTGGAATAACTCGATTTGGATTGAATAACAGAGTTGATTTGTCATGTGATTAATGAGTTTACTATTTCCTAATTGTATATTGTTTAACGTCCCTCTCGAAAATCTTTCATTCATATGGAGACATCACCATTGCCGGTGAAGGGCTACAAAATTTAGGCCTTATGCTCGACGCTTATGGCCTTTCAGCAGGGAGGGACCTTTATCGCGCCACACCTTCGGGACCTGGGTTTTTGTGGTCTCATCCGAAGGACCGCCCCATTTAGTCGCCTCTTACGACAAGCAAGGGGTACTGAGGATCTATTCTAACAACCTGGATCCTCTCGCGACCGATTTTACTAAATTTCGTCTTTACAACTGCACATTTGTGAGAGAATCTAAATGCATAGCGATGATACTATTTCCTTGTCGACTCCCTCCTACTACAATGGCAAACCACAAGTGTGATTTTTGTTAATGAGAATACATTTGTTAATGCAGTATAATCCCTTTTCTGAAACAAAATTAGAAAAATAAATAAAAAATATCAACTAAACATCATTTACTCTAACCACTTGACAATGCAATACCTAAATTGGAAATGTGATTTAGTTATCATGAGAAGTATAATTGACACTAATAATCTCTATGACTCTATGATGAGGACGGAATCTATGAAATCTTTATAGTAACATGAATGACAATCCAATTACTTAAAATGTCATGAATTCAAGTTCAAATTTCCTTGCCTTAGTGACATTATCAATCATAAAGGTATCAAATATAACTTTATGAAAAGTTGCCCTTATATTGTTTAAGGTCCTTGCGATAATATTTCACTTAGATAGAGAACCAAAAAATAAATAAATTTAAAAAAAAAGCGGTGGAATGACCAGCCATTAAGTTAAAGTTACTACAGTGAGGTTTCACTCTACCATATACGCAGCGGTAAATCTTATCACAACTAAACGTAATTATTATATGTACTCGTACATACATGTACTGTCTATTCGTGCTGTAAACCATTTGGCGAAAGTCTTGAAACGATTAACAAAGGGCCAATCACTTTACTGCTTAAGTACTGGAGGAAAATAAAGTATAGATTGATAGGGGCAGTATGTAACAATATTTTCCATCGTCCCCGGATTAGATTAAGATAACATTACGTATGTGCGTTGTTTGCATCAAAAAGCACTAGGAACAAACAGTACGAAAAAAGTTTTTAAAATATAGACATGGTTTGACAAACAACGTGCGGAATTAACGTCGATTGTTGATTCAGTACTGACAATCATCACTGGAGATCGGAGATTAATACTTTATAAAAAATGGATAGAAAGTATAAGATAAATATTAATATCTCGTATTAGACACGTTAAAGAAAAAATTACTTGTCATCTATCCTTCTGTGTTTTGTATATCAGAAGTGATAAAAGAATTGGATGGGTTACATGAGGAATATGTGCTGGTCCCAACTGACAAATAGCTGACACTTGTATCAACTTTGTTTCTAAGGCTCATTATTACAACTGTACTTTAGAAGAACTTGGCTTTGATTTCACTTTTGCTTTTCTAAAAGCGTTATTTTTTCAAACACACGTAGTTTTAAACACTTAATATCCTAGTCGATGGGACGAATGGATTTCATTTACCGTACCTACAATGGATGCCAAAATTTACCATGAACCCACACAAAGATACATTACATGGCCTGAAAAAAACGTTCTCCATATAGATACTCCTCACGAAAATATTAACTGCTGTGAAGAAGATTCAAGACGTATTGTGTCATAACATGCAGGAAGGCGTGTAAATCAAGCTAGGATTCTCAAAAATTCCAAAGAACTTTTATTAAATTTAAAATAAAATTCATAAAACTGAACATCATTAAAGAGTACGCCTTTTCATAACAAAAATATTCATAATTTGTCATAACACGGACTCTTGTACACACGAGAGGTGGAATCAGGTCTCTCAGAGAAATAAGTACACCTTGTTTACTGGTCAAACCGTTCGTGAACCCTATATCTTGATCAGGTACGCTGAGTAATACGTAGTATGTAAAGAACGGCCTACCAATTGATATATATATATATATATATATATATATATATATATATATATATATATATGTGTGTGTGTGTGTGTGTGTGTGTGTGTGTGTGTGTGTGTGTGTGTGTATGTGTGTGTGTGTGTGTGTGTGTGTGTGTGTGTGAGTGTGTGTGTGTGTGTGTGTGTGTGTGTGTCAAGCCATATTCGACCTAAAGACTGGTTGTATTTGCAAATTACGCATCTACTTTATACGAGACCATTGAAACCTTATTATCTTCAATTTATTATTTCTCAGTTTATTTGTCAGGAACTTGTCTATTGATCATGCGTGTCTGTGATCAGATCTGAAAGACTCGTGGTGTCTTATATTTAGAGTTCATATATCGAAACATAAAAGAAAATGAATATTTTTGATAAATGAAACGTCGTCGATATATCTAAATGTCGAGTGATAGGGCAGAGTGAGTCTTTTCTTTTCCTGTAGAAACTTATGAATAAATTCTGCCTCATAAGAATCCAAAACCAGATCAGTTGATAAAGGAGTATAATTTGTGTGTATGGGACATACAACAGACTGTTAGAGGACCTAATCACGATCGACTACGTCTGTACTGTCAATCACGAACTCCAGCACCTTTTTATATCAACGTCAGAGTACTTGTGTGCAGAATCAACGTGGTGTTTAACGAAGTAATGTTGATGACTGATCACAAGATATACTATTTCTTATTCCATTTCTATTGCAGAAATAGATGTGTATGGTGTACAAATGTCTAGTCTTTAATTTAACGTGAGGAATGGTCGTGTAAAGTATTGAAAAGTCATAAACAAGATAACGAACTCTGACCAATCCGTCATTTTAAGAACACAAAATTAATATAAAACCAGATGGACCCCTAGAAATACAAGAAGAGGAATCAGGTGCTAAGAAGGAGTAAGCATCTCCTACTGACCGGTCACACCCGTCGTGAACCTTGTACCTTGATCAGATAAACGGATTAATTTGAAGTCACAATTAGTTTGTAAAGAACGGTCTAACAATTTGTAGAAACACGCCAGACAGTATTCGACCCAGTGATAGTTTGTATTTGCAAATTTGATTATTATAGCGACCATAGATTTTGCGAAATGCTTACGTAACACGAGATCGTTGAAACCTTCTTTAACGTCAAATTATTTGTCAGTATTGTGCTTCTATTTAAAAACATCATATGCAGAACATGTTTTCGCGTATCGATTCATTTGAAACATAAACACATATACAGGTGATAATGCAATATTGAAATTGATGATGGAGAAGCTGAAGTGATGTCGTTTGTTTTCAAGTTGTATTGTTAGTCAGCTGTTGATATCTATGTTCAATAAATATCCATATATGAATAAAAACAAAGTTCAGGTCAAGTATATTTCACGTTCCAGTCTACCCTCTGTATACCCTACAAATATACTTGTACTATTGCATCCAAACGTTTCAACTGCAATCAAGTTTTATAGCTTCTAGATATATACCATCTTATAATAATGCACATACGTGTTTTTGTTCTTTCTCTTTTTTCAACTTGATTACTGGTGACGGTGATATAGTTGAAAATGAGGACCTGACACACGTCTTATACATACCAAAACAAATGTGTGTACCAACAATCTTTCCGTGTTTAGTAAACCAGAAGTCATAAAAGAATTAGATAGGTTACCTGAGAAATATGTTTTGGTTGCAGCTAACAAAGCTTGTAACAACGTTGTCTTTGTTTGTAAGATTCATATAATTACAACTACATTTTAAACGACCTTCGCTTTAATTCCACATTTAGTAGTCCTCCTTATACTTTAACTGCTCTTTCAAAAGACGAAATTCTTCAAATTCATGCAGACATCTACATATGAGTGAACAAAGTCTCGAGCGGTATGTTAAACAATATATAATCAATCAATCAAATTCATACTTCAGTGTTAAAGTTATTTAATATTCCAGTCAATGGAACGAAAAAATATGTTACCGTATCTATACTAGATTTCTCAAAAACTGTAACATGCATTGCTGGATCCAGCAAATGCTCTACAAAATCCCTAGAATGAAAAACTTCAAACGTATTGTACCACAACATATGCTAGAAGTGGTGTAAAATGTTGATTTCTAAAAAAAAAATAAAATATATATATATATATATATATAAAGATTTTTTAGTAAATTTGAAAGCACAAAGCTTTTCTCAAATCAACATCAAAACGTATGAATTTTCAAACGTTTACATGACCATTCCTCACGATAAATCAAAGGTTAGACTATTTGCTTTTTACTTCTTCAACCAAAATGTAAAAAAGGAAATATTCATATCTAGTAATCACTCATTCAAAAAATTACTTTGTTAAACATCAATTTGAATCTATGCAAAAGTACTATCAAGTTGATATAGAAAAGATACTGGAGTTCCACATTGGTAATATCTTCATAGTTTTTGATGATCAGTTCTTCTGAAACTCTGTTGGAATTCCAATGGGCACAAATTGTGTTCCTTTATTGGCTGACCTGTTTTTCTATTCTTATGAGGCAAAATTTATAAAAGCTTCTGCATGGGAAAAATTTCTTGCTGTGCCCTTTAACTTGACACTTAGATTTATTAACGGCGTTTGCTCTATTAACAATAATTACTTTCTTGATATCTCGATTCGATATATAGCAATGAACTCAAAGTAAAAGACACCACAGTGTTTTCCACATATGCTTCATACTTATGTTTATTAAACATAGCTGTTAACAGCAAACTAACAACTCAACTTTATGACAAATCGGATGATTTCTGCTTCTCCATCTTCAACTTCCCATATTTACTAAAGTGTCTTTGCAATTTTTAGAATCCACTTTTGATTTACACCTTTTTCTCGCATATGTTGTTAAATCTTCGAATCGCTATTAATGATGTTAACGGCAAACTAACTAATCAACTTTATGGCAAACGGAATATGGGCGAATTGTGCACTAGTGTTCCTAAGTGCTCCAAAATATGCTTATTAAATCAAAAATTAAAGTCAACGAATAAATATGTATACGTATTTATCACATACGCAGATCATCAATATTCATAACTGGAAAATAAACATCATATGGCCTAATGGATGCACTCGCCCATCTGCGTTGGGGTTAGACAAAACCCAGACTCTACAGAATATCACCACGGCGGATAGATGACGATCACGATCTACAAAACATCACAACAAAGAAGTATATATTATGTTTTATAACATGCAATGGGTGGGAGGAATTTAAAACAGTTTAGAACTTATTTTTATTGTTTCTACAGTTCTCAACGTCTTGATGAAAAGGGAAGGTGATGACGATATTATAGTGTACTACAGAATTCGTATATAAAGCTGATAACCAAACACTATATCCCTTTCAATCAGCTAAACACCAATTACTTATTAAACAGTCACTGCGATGAATGTGCTTACTTCAAACAAACTAGAATATGCAATATCCCCAATTCTTGCATAAATAAAAGACATTTTTCAATCACGTATTATCATTTTACACTTTTATCATTTCATTTGATTACAAGGAAAATTATATTCAACATTACAATGAAACATTTTTAACATAATTAATTATCCATAAAACTTTGTATCAGCAATTCAGAATCAACGTATTTTCATTCTTTTAATAAAAAAATCTTTATTTTTATCTTCTTGATTTATTATGATATATATATATATATATATATATATATATATATATATATATATATAATCAATATATCTTTTAGAATTATTTAAAGTGTAAGTTATTACATAACTAAATAATATCTTATTTCCATGTCATCAACTGTTAAGAAACTGTATCTGTATAAACTTAGGCACCGTTGCTAACCACGGTTACTAATCGATTCCGGTAGTACCTACCTTACCTCAAATGTAAGCGGAGGCAACAGACGTGTCTTACGAAGATAGGGCTTAGGATTTTCCTTTGTAATTAACAAAACGTAGGTAGTATCCGCACAATGTTTGATGGCGGAGGGGACATTTTATGTAGGGCTTTTATTTTACGCATGTTGTTTGACACAATGACAACGATTTATTATTTAAATATTATATTGAACAAATTTTTCAACAATCATTTCCATCTAAACTGATACAATATGTTGATTTTATCAAATAATGCATGAACGTTTAATTCATCATCAAAATTCTAATGTTGTTTACAACATCTGTGGATGCATGCGGCTTCATAAAGTACATACAAACAATACATTAATTCACATGATGTATCTACAAACCCCGAGGTATTTTACGTGATTTATACTGCATCTCCGTCATTGCTCATGTGATGTTGAACGATTACAATTCATAAAAAACATTTACAGCGTGATCGACATATGATAACATGACATATATTGTGATTACCATTCTGTAGAACAGCTGACTTGATTAATGTTTTGTATGATTTGTACCTATACTTAATTATTTTGTTCAGTTGAGACTTTAGTGAAATTTGGTATCACAATTCAATAGTTTCACAACCCAACATTTTATATTCATACAGTTCATTTTTATGTTCCACTTTTACAATTAGTCAAAAAATGAAATTGAAATCTGAATTCTGCTTTTAAAACATTGTCTGTACTTCTTTTTCATTTATATGTTTTTATTACATGTATTTTGTTCCTTTGTTAATTTACAGTATAATATATTCTCAGAATTATCTTAATCTGGACTATACCATCATCACTGCACTTTAAATAAAGTTCACCTATGTTGAAGATTTCAACACTAAACAACTATGAGCTAACTGATTTTTGTTGTACATCTTTCGTTATTGCGATAAACAACAATGTTCAAAGAAAACAGACGATTATTAATTGAATAAATGAAACTTGTATTCTTCAATCGCACATCTGATAAAACTCCTCATAGAGCTTATTAAGATGATGAAATGTTAAATGTATTTATTTCGGTGCAGATTTATAATCACCAACCCTTTACATAATCGGTCTATCACATAACCACAGTCCTCGATCGTTACAGGAAGGTTTTTGCATTAACATAGACAAAATTCTATTCTCGTAATTTTAATGAATTCTGGGCATTCCCGGTCACTGTTTCATATTGATTTTAGATATAAATGCCGGAAAAACTGCTGATAAGTGTCAATCTGACTTATGAGCAAAACTTTATAAAACGAAAGTGCTTAGTCCCGGAAATAAGCTGATTAATTTTTCCCCGTGAACAGAACATATTTGCAAGGTACTTCTGTAGTCTATTTTTTCACGTCCTTTTTTACACTTAATGAAAGATAAAGCAGACAGTTAGACCGTTCTATGTTTCACACGGAATACAAATGAAAGAAAAACTGTGTACAGTCTGTTACAATGTTTCCTATCTAGTACGACAATTAACATTTACATTGACAAATACACTTATCATATTCTTGAGTTGTCTCTCTACAAAGCAAGGTAAATGGATATCAATTTGTATTCCCTTTGCAAAGTTGCTCAGTCTTCTTGATAGATCCGTTAAATTACCTAAGAATAGCCAGCTACTTGTAACTGGGTATTTAAAGAGAGAAAAGCTATTTACTATAATTTAAACATATTTTATTGATGAACTTAAAAGGATCGGGCAACAGGCAAGGCCTATGTAGGCCCTCTCCCAAGTTAGCTACTGGTAACCAGCTACTTGTAACTGGGTATTTAAAAAGAGAAAAATGGCAACTGGTAACCAGCTACTTGTAACTAGGTATTTAAAAAGAGAAAAATGGCAACTGGTAGCCAGCTACTTGAAGCTGGGTATTTAAAAAGAGAAAAATGGCAACTGGTAACCAGCTACTTGTAACTAGGTATTTAAAAAGAGAAAAATGGCAACTGGTAGCCAGCTACTTGAAGCTGGAAAAGTTAGCTACTTGAAGCCGGCTACTAGTAACCACCTACTTGACGTGAGAAAAGCTAGGTATTAGTTGTCAGCTAATAAGTCCTACAGTCTAGATACTAGTAGATGACTACTTTAAAGGATAATATGTATAGTTACTAGTAACCTGGTACGAGAATTATCTATCAGGTTTATTTCGATGGATACAAGTCACTTTCATATCAGAATATACTATGAAATTCCACATAGCATGCTTTATTTTGTCAACTACGTACATATATCATTATTGAAATACAAGTTGGCTTTAGAACCTGAAATAAGTGGGTGTTTACTACAAAATATTTAATTCAGGATAAAATATATCAAATCGAGAAAATAGTCGTTTCATAAAATACCAAAGAGATTGTGATATTATCTTATGGGCGATTAACTACATATACATTTGATGATGAAAGCCCTTACGTGTCAAATTGTTATATACAGGATAGATATAATTGATTTATTGTTACATACATGAAGCAATTACGATATCTGAAAGAAATGATTAACATACATTTTCAGATGTCGTGCTTGGGGAAATCAGCTACTTACAAATTTTGATGGAAAATTTCCCGTGACTTTTAAGTTTTGTTTGGGAATCTTAGTAGGTGTAAATGTAACTACAACAATTTAAACAAGTATTTATATTCTTCACATTATGACATAAAAATCAGCTCGTGGGGAATCGGTTAGAATAGGTCCTTAGTACCCCTTGCCTGTCGTAAAAGGCGATTTAATGGGGCGGTCCTTCGGAAGAGATTGCAAAAACCGAGGCCCCTTGTCACAGCAGGTGTGACATGATAAATATACCTCCTTGACCAACGTAAGCGCCAAACCCTAAATTTTACATCTTTTCAGTGGCAATGGTGATGTGTCCATATGAGTGAAAAATTCTCAAGCGGGACGACTAACCATTGTGACCAATAATTTCTCTATCTACAAAAGTTCATTGTAACGATATTGTTTTCGATCATTTGCAAATAAATATGTTTAAAACGATACGTGTACATGTAGCCGAGATATACCCCTATGCGATGCATATAACGTCATAAAATGACATTTAAAAGAGTTGCTTCATTGATTAGAGAAAACACCCATAATGTGTGAAATGTTTACTCTTTTCGTCCGATATTGTTCGTCCTAGTGCCCGTTTTGGCAATGATATAAATTATGAAAAAAAAATGAAACCTCCAAAATTACTTCTTTTAAATGATCTAAGAACGTAAGTGGTATTTCCTAGCAACACGGACATTTTAATATAATTTTTGCTTGACCTATAATTGGATCTACATTGATAAGGAAATCTTAACTTTCTATAGAGAGGGAAAGTAATTACATTATTTTTTCTGGCTTTGTTGGTTTAAATTGTTACTTCTAAATGTGGTCAAAATATCATGATTTTTTAATATGACAAGCTAAAAAATATTCAGAAATTTATTTTTGCAAGTTTATTAAACGAATTTTAATTCAACCGTTTGCACGACTTTCCTTTGGATTGAAATTTTGATATTCACGGAAATGTAAGATACGGTAGCATTTGCCTTTTGATATAATACTTCATTTTCTACTATCTTAATAAAATTTCACAAGGGATAAAAGGAAGCTTCCAGAAAGAAAGAATAACTAATGGTGCACGTTTGTATCTATATATGAATAAACCTTACCTAGATGAATCACTGATAGTCGGATTACATAACTTGTAAGTAAATATACGTAGTACGAATATTTTTGAGGATTGATAAATACATGTATTTTTTAATTATTTATTCCTTACCAAGGTTGTTATAATGATTAAGGAGGAAGATAATTAAGAAAATAGGCGGTGTCTTTGCTGAACTTAACATTCTGACACAGCAAAGCATCTCATTTGAATTTTAAATTAATTTCTCACTTCAAATCCCACACGTGGAAGATAGGGTTTGACAGCTAGTGAGGACCAAATCAGAAAATAACCATTAACGCAATTAGACCAATAATAGTGCAGTGATGAATTGTAGTTATGAATTAAGATGACATGTCATGTGATCTTGAAAATTTTCACTTATTTCAATTAAGTCTACGCATGTTTTGTTGTGTGGGAAAAAATATGACGTCATTAACCAAATGAATAAAAACTCTTCATTTTCCAAGATTCTGCATACTTTGAGTAAACATTCAGACCTCGGTAAACATGCAAACCTCGGTAAGTCTTATTTTCAATCAATTAATGAACTGGCATAGGATTTCAATTCAATTATATATATATAAAATTTCATTATGAAATGTTCTTATATTTTCATTACAGTTATTTCTCAATTTATTTTAAAGTAGCTTGGCTGAGTCTGATTTATTTTTTGTCTAATTTTTTCTTAGATTATCGTTGTCACTTTACTTGGTGCGATTTTCCTCCGCACGGAAGCCTTAAAGCCAGAACACTGCGAGAAAAACTGTCATTTGGATCACGTAACGTGTAGTTCATCTTGCCGAAAACAGCATTTATTGAATAAAGCTGGATTCTTAGACTGCTCCAAAACCTGCAAATTTACCTACTCTAGTTGTTCTGCTGGTTGTCTTCCGAAAAGTTTCTCCAATACTCCTGTGGCAGAGTTGGAAACTACAACTAAAGCAACAGTTGGTGTAAGTCATGTTCCACAGGAGTCACAACAAGCGACAACTGCACAACCTCCTGCATCCATATGTCTTAAAGCATGCTCCACCATAAGAGATGCATGTAAAAAGGAATGTGCAAATGAACCAAGTGATGTTAGTTGCCTACCAGAGTGTACATCCGACTATGACGAATGTGTACAGGAATGTGGAACTGTTGCTGTACAGTCTGGGAATGGACAAACGGCAACTACAAACTCAACTAACCAAGAAAAAGTCAGCTGTATGTTGGAATGTTCGATCGAAAATGTAGACTGCATGGTTGAGTGTCAAACTGACGTTACCGATACATCTTGTCTACCGGAATGCACGGCAGAGCTAAGCGAATGTCAGAAAGAGTGTAACGACAATTTTCCAGAAACGAATGCTAATACTGCAGCCAATGTCGCCGATCCAATTCAAATAAAGATACTGACTGGAACAAAGGGAAATAATGTTCAAACTGCCACTTACAACGCGTATAATGCGCAAACTCTCTTAAGTAAAACCAATGCAAAGCAGGGGACAGATACCTCCGCTGGTTGGGTTGATCCATCTGGCAAAGTTCAGACCCATTCGTACTCCATTCATTCCACGTGCATAAATCAATGCTCTACAGAGCAATCTAGTTGTCAAGGCGAATGTCTTGCTGCGGATCCATCTTGTCGAAACGAGTGTGAACTCGAATATGATGAATGTGTTTTTGAATGCAGTGAGGATTTTGGACATAAAAATTCTAATGCCGCTACTCGTCAAAGTTTGCCAAGTTTTAGATCGACATCAAATACTGATACTGGTAAAGCATCGCCATCAATAAATGTCATGGCAAAGCCAGCCGCATCCAGTAACCCTACAACAGAGGTTGTGATAAAAACTGGTGACGGACAAGTTGGAACAAGTTCTACAAAAGGAACAAGTATACTCAAGATTTTGTGTCTGTCTTCCAGTGTGATCGAAAGAAGGTCGTGCCTAGAAGAATGTAAGATTGGTACTCCAGAACCTGGATGTACGACGGAGTGCTATAAGGAGTATAAAGAAAACGTTGAGGAATGTAAAGAAGAAGAAATTGAGAGACAAGAGGAAAAGGCTGAAGAAGAGCAAGAGAAAGCGTCAGAAACGAACAAACTGTCTAACAGAGACAATAAACAAAATCAAGGAGAGTACTATGAATTTGATTCATCGTCAGAATCGAACGAAAGCTAAATTGATCATATATTGGAGAACAGACGAAGCGAAGCACTAACATAACGATCGTTGTTACTGCTCTTTGAACGACGTCGAAATCCCGATGTAGAGTTCACAGAACTTATACAAATAGACGTTGTTATCGGATGATCTGTATTCCTAATCAACACGTTAGATATCGATGCTCCAATCAAATCCGAATTTAACAAATTAGAGGGAGTTTCATTATTCGCTTGCCATTCGATGTTAGGTGATATTCATTATTTCAGTGTGACACATTTCCTGTATCTTCAATGAAGAATATTTTGTGGCTTCAACTCTTTTGCGGGTTTATTTCGCACATACATTTTAAAATATTTTTTGCAATATTTGTAACCATAAATGTGAATTTTAAAAGAAAGAATGACCTTTTTAACTTACGTCTAACATTTCCTTGATTGTTAGAATGTGGCTGATGTATTACGTTACAATGGACGCCATGTCTCTTATTACTATGCGACCTAAAGCTGACAAGAACTGCACCTTAACATATGTCACCTGTTGTTACTTGTTCATGTCTGACTTTGTTGAAATTAAAATTTCAAAAACCACAATATTTTTATGTTGTCTTTTAAACAAATTTAAATTACAACATTTATTTCAATGATGAATCATTTATTAACTCGTTATGTTTCTGTCACATAACCGGACTTCAGAGAATTTGGCGTAGATTAAAAAGCATTCAACCTCGAAAAAATGACATTTATTGTCCTTTCACGTCGTGAGTCTCCCATACCTGACAACATTATTTCATTGTGCATTTATTATTAATTTTATTTAAGCTCTGCTGCATGCTTCTTGACCAGAAAGTTTACGCGACGGTAGAGTCTATGTCCGTTTGTTTGTCTGTTTGATGTCTGAAGAATTTTTCATACTAGATGTCAGAGAGGATTTGTAGAAAAACATAAAAATTTGGACATACATTGCCCCTTTTTGTCGAAAATAAATGAAAATTCCAACATTATTTCAAAATGCGACTCCTACAGTATTATCGACGCAGGATACTGACAAACAAGTTGATGTAACGGAGTTTCAATAGTCTTGTTTAAACTCAACATTTGTCAATTCTGTGGTTGTTATAACGATCTAGTTTGCAATGTAATTTGTTATTGGGTCGAATGCTTTCTGACGTGTTTCATACCAATTGTTAGGTCGTTCTTTACACACTGATTTTAAGCATGAATTTCTTCGTTTACCTGATCAAGCTATACAACTCACGGTGGATGATCGGTCGACAGGGGATGCTTACTCCTCCTAGATACTTAATCCCATCTCTGGTATGACCAGGGGTCCGTATTTGCCCAACTTTTAATTTTGTATTCCTTATAGAATTTATGAGATTTTGAACACAAAGACATACTGGTACATGTATACAGAGAAAATGATAATTTTGTAATGATTTTGGTTTTATTTCAGTGATCAATGCGACAATGAGATTCATTTCGTCAAATGGTCTTAAAATTTGACCATTTAAAATATTATGCCTTCTTTGCTTAATATGGTCTGATTTCAGCCAGACCTTTTTACAGTAGAAAAATTCAAAATATGTATATTGAAGCCTATCGACAGAATGTGACTCTAGACGTTTTTGTATTAGTATTTTCACCAATCTTTGACGACCTTACCAACTGAGTTTCGATAGAATCTATTATTCACAATATCAAACGGAACCGATTGTTAAACTATCTTGATACAGATAAAATCAAGTGATAAATAGGACAAAGACATAAATTATACTGAAATAGAACTAACAAGAAAAATTAATTTTTGCTCTTTAATGTCAATGAATGAATTACAAATAATAAAGTTTTGCGTTTATGGTGTAAAATTATCAAAATGCACCGGGATCTATATTTTCTCCCATTTAATATTAGACAATTTGGCGAGACCCTAGTTCGATCATTTGTGGGCATTATCATTTACATGTCGTTTTCACTAATGTATTGGTATAATGCATGTTTTATTAGCTGGGCTACTTTTGTGTCATGTAAATAGTCAGCCTGTTTCAATTCTATCTAGCCGATTTGTAGATATTAGTCAATCTCTGATGTATACCCAGCCAATTTAATTGTCATGTAATATTATGTAATATGCTTTATTTTCTAGTCATTTGTTGATTTCAATAGCTGACGAATTCACACAATGATATCCTTTCTTATTTCTTTCATATGTAATGTACAGCGAAACAAGCTGTGAATTTCTTACACTCGCAGGGAAATTTGTGGATACAAATAACTATTCCTAATAATAGATGTTTACACAATGTTTGCATATCAAAACATCAACTGATCATTTCCAATTCGATCTCATTCTAACTCCTTAACATGGAGATAAGCAACTTTTTCCATCACATTCACGGCATTCTGAGTTGATAGTGGTTCTACTGGGAACTGTCGTCGTTTTATTCTATACATTTTCTTTTATTTGATTCATTTCCAGTGAAAGTAGTTACGAGAGCATTCTACATAATTAATGTTTTATTGGCTGGGCTATTTTATTCGCTGGGCTACTTTGTGTCATGTGACTAGTCAGCCTGTTTCTTACTTTAACTAGTTAATTTGTAGTTACTACATGTAGTCAGTTTTCTAATTTCAGCCCAGTCAATTAATTGTGATGCAAGATTATGTAACATGCCATTTTAGTTTTATTTCCCTAGTCATTTGTCAGTTCTAATTCAGCAATGAATTATTTTTTGAAAGATGTAGTCTCATAACTCCAACGGTATATGCATATAAATTGAAGAATGCGCGTTAGCACATTATGAAGATTTGTTTGCACACACGTTGCAGTTATGAGACTACAAGTTTCAAAAAAGAATAAATTTATTGCTAATATTTAATACATATCTAAAGCATTTTTAATGTGTGCATTTTTAATCTATATTTTAAAATTCCAGCATAATTTTTTGGGTAAGTAACTTAGCCACTGGAACAACTCATATGACGTCATCTCGTAAAAGAAAAGCGGACACACTGCTGAATAATCAAATTCTTTAATTGATATTCAAAGAACTATTAGAATATCATATCATTAATAAAGTCGTATAAAATGAGCTTAAAACAGCTTATATCTTTTTAAATTTACCTAATTGTAGACAGAGTAATTTAAATCATTATATGAAAGTAAACCGGTGTCAAACGGCCATGTTGTCACTTCGAGAATTGTAAGTACCATTACGGAATGAAGAATTAATTTCTTGTGTTTGGTTGGTAACATAAAAAAATAGGATCGACATCTCTAGACATTGATGGAGGTACATTTACCTGTCTAAGACGAGAATGCATAACAGAGCTTTGTTTTTATTCTGCACGCGTGAGGCTGAAATGCAGATGCCATGCTCGAGAGTCCTCAAACGTCTAAAAGACTTCAGTGATTCGGTCTTTACAGTTATACAGAGATATCATTAAAACTTTCTTTAGCTTTTTATTAAATAACATATTCACACGATGGAATTCCTTAATTCTTTTTTTAAATGGAATGTACAGCAAAAACAAACTACGAATTTGAATTTTGCGCACGTCATTATGGATTGGATATTTTCAACTTAATATATTCCTCCCTTAATTTCTGAAAAGAATATTTTGATGAATAAAAATGCTAACTTACTGGGGATATTTTGTGCAGACTATTTATTTGAACAGAACGTCAATAATCTGTTACAAACAGCTGAGTATAATTGTCGATAAAATTTATATTTTAATCTTTCTTACATTTGAATCCAGTAAGATGCGATTCAATCTTTTATTTACATTAAAATTACACGAAAACGTGGAAACAGCATACTAAATTTCTAACATGCAATAGCTATACCCTACAGTTTAGATCACTGACCTCTTTGAGTGTGCTTCTGCGTAATAACCTCTGTTATTACTGTTTTCTGTCGTTAAACGTAAAATAATCTAATATTAACGGTCATGGAAAAGAGCAGAACAGGAAAGGCACAGAGGTAGCTATACCACGTGTCTTGTGAAGCACGTTTGCAGTTAGTTTTCGGCTGTGCTAAATAAATTCCATTTAAATTATATATTTTGTCAATTTTATTGCACGTTTTTTTTTTGTCAGATATCTCTTTTGTATACTATGGTATCCATTGTCTTTTCTATATCTTTACAACATAATTAAGGCTAGTTTATAGATATATAAATGAAACCATGCTGGCAAACAAATCATTATTGATTAGAAGCTTGTTACCAATCATGGAATCCGACATGTAAGTATGGAACACATTCACAATTGCAAAAATGTTTCTTTAAAAAAATTTAAACAGGCTTAAAATAATTTTCCTATCTTAAATGTACATTGTTTTCAGTCACAAGATTGGATCCACCCATGTAGATGGTTGATAGCGAGAGAGTGCAGGGGTGGATCCATGAACGCGCCTGTAAAGTTACAACTGTTACTACTCTTCCAAGACAGCTTTCGCGAGCGCCGTAGTTGGTCGTGGAATGGTTAGGAGGATACTTGAACCAATGGATTTAATTCGCGGGAAACATTTCTATGTTCATTGTGATCATCGCGTCGCATTCTTCACTTTCATTCAGAACGCCACAGACTAAGCAGTATCTTGTAATTATTGGAATTATTCAAACCAACACCTACCTGCGGTTTCATATCACAAGGAGTATGGATCTTATGTAACGATTACGTCATATATTACTCTAGTTAATTGTTAAATTATAATTCATGTGTTTTATTATTTTAATTTCTCTGTGTGAAATCATATTTAATCATATTTTGATCAAAATCGTTGTCAACTATAATTTTGATCAGTATCATTGTCAACCATAATTATTACATAATGATTTATAATTACGTCATATTAGAATAGAAATTAATAACTTTTCAGTTCATTCATAATTAAAGACACGTTGGCGGCAGAGTGCAACATACAGCATGACTTGTTCTTTATATTCTGTATGTAGATCTATAAAGGGTAAAGGTGGTGTACGTTACAACGATTATCACAGATTTCAGGATCATACTTGGTCGGGCAGAATCAAATGTGAATAAAAAGTGTTATAATGTTCAGCTCTCTAACTCTATGTGAAACACACAGATGTTGGTGAATTATCTTTCTTTCTTTTTCTCTCTCACACATTTCATAGAAACGAGTTAATGCAACGTTTTTTTCTTGAAAGTGATGTAATTATTATATTCAAAATGCAAGGACATTTCGTAAATTTTATTACAAATATAAACATCAATAAAATTCATTGAAATAAAAATCGTAAAAAGTATATATCAAAATAATCATGGATAAATGATAAATAGATAAACGTATGACGATGAAATGCAAACAAAAATATAAGAACACATTAAGTCAAATGTATAGTCAATGGATTTCACATATCTAAAATGTTCAACGAACCCAGTTCCCTATCACCCTGGTACCTGATGCCGGGAGTCCCATTAAGATCCTCCTTAGAATACCCATTTCTGTCTCCAGTGAGGACGATGAATTATCACTGATAGGGTTTTCTGAAGTCTGTCGAGATACTCCAAGGTTTGTTATTTGATTTGGAATAGCCACTATCACGTCCTCGCTATTTCTATTTGCGGTATTCTGGCCAACGGAACAATTTTCAATGCAGGCATTTTTGCTCTCTTTGCATTTAGAGGGACAATCGCTATCTTGAAAATAATCAGCATGGTATGCGATGAAACACTCAATTTCACAGTCTGCTTCATCTGAGATACAATGCTGCATACATTGTTTAGACTCTCCATTACTTTCCATTTCCCCCATAGCATTGCTAACACTACTTGGTGGCATCGAAGTTGAGATAGGATTAACAGGTAAAATTTTTTCCGAGGAGAGCTTTGCGATATTTACATCAAGACTGTCTGATCCCAATGACTGTCTTTCCGGTTGGCCTTCTTGCGGTGCGTCGTTTTTAACTACGTCCTTCAACAGACTTCTCTCTGGAATGGCATGGTCGAGTTCTATCATGTTATTACAGCGGTCATAGCAAAAGTGCATGTCCTCAGTGCATTGATCTTCACACTTGTTGACTTCTGTTAGAAAGAGACAGTCTCTGTCGCACTCTCTCTTTTCTTCTGTACACATTTGATGACAGGAATCTACCGCCTTCGCCTGAACATAAACAGTCCACAGGATTGATGTCATGATGAAAAAATGGAAGTTAACGGAAGCCATTCTAAATGCAAGTATCTGAAAATAGCAAAATAGTACCATTAATGAAGGTTAGCGAGCATTACACAATTTATTACATGCATAATACGTTGCTTTCATTATTTAATTTCGATTAACAATTTTCGTAGTTTTCGTTGTAGTTTCAGATCGCAAGATCAAGCGATCAATAAAGTCCAATTCTGACTTACAAGGAAGCTTTCTATGAATTCTGTTTTCATGAACACCATTGTACATTGGACAAATTCATGAAATTTAATGCCCACGAAAATTTATCAAACCAAGGTATTATACGAAGTGTAGTTTTGAATTTCAAAAAGTAATGATACTTACTTTAGGAGTTATTGTTTGCACAAGATATCCAGTTTTCTTTTTCTCTTTCTCTTTTTTCGTCTTCGTCAAAGAAGCTTTGAGTTTCAGATGATACATTCGGAGCATTGACAGCTTTTTATACTAAATGTATAATGAAATTCATAGCTAAGAAATCCCCAGCTAATTGTAAAATCGGATGTTAACGTTACTATTATTAGATTCTTGTTCCGTTTTGTCAGTGTTCGGCATTGTTACGTCATGTCTTCCGCCAAAGTTTAACATTCCAGCAATGTCAATATGTTCCTGATCAGTCTTTTCCATGTAAATTGTCTGTTTAACTCGTACCTACATTATGAATGATTGCTTACTCCGTCATCAATCAAATTGGATTAATCAATGTAGCAAAAACAATGATCTTTTTGTTGACGTGCAGTTTTTTCCACTATATCATCAAATATGCTTCTAGTATTGATATAATAGGTATTTTCAAGACAACCAAGCATAATTAAGTTCTTTGTTATATCAATTTTCCCCCAAACAATTAAAGATTGCTAATTTGTTTGTTCCTTATGGAACTCGTATGTTTGAATACAAATTGAATCAGAAATATTTGCATCACAATATCCGAATCTAATAAATCAAGTTATATTTACCTTGATATACTTTCAGAAACTACTTGGGAGTTAATAGCCTAAATGCTGCATTCATTACACTTTATTCAGAGTCACTTGATTATATATCTTCACTGCAATAGTTGATAGAAAACATCTGAATCTCAAAGTGTTTGATTAACATTTAATTTTCAAGGGCAGAACATAAAAAATTTTTGATCAAGTTATGGAGATGTTAAACAGAGATGTTCACAGAATCAAGGAAGAGGAAATATTTTAAATCCGTACTTTTTGGCATTAAATAGCAGGTAAGACATATTTCACATTGCTCAGAAGCAACCTTTCGGCATACAGATTTCGTAGGACATCCCTAGCACGGATGCCAATAGAAATATCTCAAAATATACTTAAAATTACATTATCTCATTACACACATAGAAAAACAACATTCTGCTACACCAACCACCAGCAGTAAAGGGTGTTGAGTCAATCATATTTATGTTTGCGTTTTGTAAATCCCCTCAATAATAGAAGAAATCCACAATGTATATATACTCATGTAAGCTATATGTGTACATGGGCAAAATTGTTTACATCTTATTTACATCTAATAAACAAGTAAATATTTATTGCAGTGACAGGTGCATCATTACAAACTCACAGGTAGAAAATTATATATATATATATATATATATATATATAATCAAAATATCACAAGGCCGATTGAGTATATACTCGACTAGTTTCTTCAATGATAATAATATGATAATCGTCATATTATAACGTCCATAAAATAATACGGGAAAACTGTTATATTACAACAAAGTGGTCGGGGGTGGGGGGTGGGCGCGGTAAATATTAATGTTTTATACATCTAAATTAAGTAGCATTTAAGAAAGGTTTATCTTTTTGAATAAATAGTTTTTCTTAAGTTTCACGTTCTTTTTCTGTTGTGTCTTTGTAGAAATATAATTCTTTCTTAAATGCTACTTAATTTAGTTGTACAAAGCTTTAATATTTACCACCACCGCTCACTTTGTTGTAATATTACAATTTTCCCGTATTATTTTACGGACGTTATATTATGATGTCATAATGAACTCTACTTAAGCGTAACAATATATTGTCGCTTTATGATGTAAAACATAAACCGTACCAATTTTGATGTACCAGATACGCAGTTCGACAAATAATGTCTATTCAATGATGATCAAGTCAAAAATGTTGGAAATCCGTTGGATATCACTTTGCAATCCCTGTGTACATGTGTAACCAAGCAATATTCAGTATACTCCTGAAGAATTGAAGAAACTAGCCAAGTATATACTCAATCGGCCTTGTGATATTTTTGCCATACTACTATTTGTGTAGATTTTCTATACTTATCTGGATTATATATATATATATATATATATATATATATATATATAGAGAGAGAGAGAGAGAGAGAGAGAGAGAGAGAGAGAGAGAGACTGCACCCGGGGCCGGTAAGGTCTGCAAGCCTAACATATTTGAAATATAAATGCATAATGCATGCAATGTGATAATGGGATATATCGGTGTGGACAGTAATGACTGTAAATACGTCCTAGATGTTTTCATTTCCTTTTATCAACAACTTTAAAGACATCTTTTTCATCAGAAAAAAGAAATAGCATAGTTTAGTAATTTCATTTATGAATTCATATACAAAATATTATTTTGCATTATGTATATCATTATTTAATATAATGCATTGTCTTTCATTTCAAACATTAAATCATGAATTGTGTCCATTATGGTTGATACGAACAGCCACTGAAAGTAAAGGAGTGCAAAAAAGTTTCACAAGTTTAAGAGCGTATATGACCGTATATATCCTTCACTCCTACGACGCATTGAACGAATCAGGTTATGCAGAAATGCCGGGGGAATATCCCTCCATATATACAATAAAGAACGATGCAAAGCGTCCAACGTAGCAGGGGGTTAGCTCTTGACGTAGACGTCGTTCCATTTCATCTCAAACATACAGGCGATAAATCGCAGGCCAGGGTAGCACAATCACGTTTAGCTGCTGTGAACAGTTAATAACAACGCGTGTGGTCGTGCGTTGTTCTGCTGCAGAATGACGTTATGCTGATTGTTGTGAATGAATGGATGATGTGCTGACGTACAATCTCGTCGTGGTAGGGTACGCCAGTTAAATTGTCCTCCACTATTACCAAAGAGTCCTTCCATGCGTTGCATTTCCACCCCAGACCATAACACTGCCCCGATCTTGACTCGTCCGTAAACTGAACTTCCGCCCAATCTCTGTTATTGAGACGAGGATGCCTCCTACTCCACGCTAATCTCGTAACACGGTGGCGCAAGAGTAGAACAGGACGAATAGCAGGACGTCGAAGATGGATGTTGGCTCTCACAATCTGTTCCTTACGGTATGAGGACTTCTGCATCGATGTCTAGGGATGCTTTTAACGGTCAAAGAAGGCGATTGTGATCGATTATGCAAATGTGACGTCCGTATTACGTGTCTTGCCGACGTGACGTCATGCGCCGGTGTTCTGATCGTGGGTGGTTCCGAACAATGCCAGTTTGCTGATATCGTCGCCATAAAGCATTTACAGTTTTGATATGAACTCCAAACTGCTTTGCCACATTACTTTGAGATATCTCAGCTTCCATAATTCCAATAGTACGCAAACGATCGGTTTCAATCATGCGAGGCATTTCTCAATCAAAATTGTATTCCAAAGAAAACAATGTTTTTCTGTTTCAATTCACAGAATATTGTCGATGAATACAAGCAATTCTAATCCATTACTAACCACGTGTCGCTTAGGCTTGAACTCCAGGAACGCATCAAGGGTCCTTCCATGTGACCATCAAGGGTTTTTTTAACTTTTAAGTATGCACAGTTTCTTTTTTCCGCCAGTATATATTGTATACATAATGTAATTTAAACTGGGTGAACAGTTACGTATATTAACATTTTGTAAAACATATTTCACATCCGAAAGAGTTCTAATGAGGGGTACTTCGCAAAAGGAACAGACACTACCTATGGTAATAAAGATCTCAGATTTGACGCGGTCATGTGATTTCGGATTTCCCGGTTGCAAAGCGAGCGCCCTAACCCTTAGAAACCAGTAGAAGCCGGTAGTTACGTTTACGATACTCTAGGGACAGATATACTGGAGTACATTTTACTACAAAGCGTTTGATTTTGGTATAGTCTATCTAGAAACTCAATGAATGGCGTGTTTGCACATGATATTGCCAGTGGTAACGCTGCTTAACATAATACATTGTTTTGGTTGCATGTCTGCTCGAAATTTTGGTCGAAATGTTGGATCCATACTAGATGGATAATTCACATATACGGAAAAGGTCATGTCAAAGCCCTAAATCATTTTTTTTTTCCAAAAATTTAATGTCACTTGTCAATTTTAAAATTGTGTGAGATATAAAGGACAACATAACATGTCAAAGCTACGTATCAAAGGCAATTATTCATATCAATAACGAAGTTGTGCTTTACACACGTCAATTATGGGTCTAAGTGTTTCACAAATACATCTTGATGATAAATTTTGGACATTTTTGATAACTATATTTTTATAATATGCACAATGTTCTGTAATTATATTATCTTTATAATATGCACAATGTCTCCCTTAGGTATATCTGATATTCTTTTCGCTATATATTTTGAGCCAAAGGGGATAGGGTTTTGATATTCCATATGGCAAGGCCCTTTATTTGGTATTCAGAACTTGGCCTTGTGACCTTGCTTTCTGACTAACTTTCTAAAGATTTTGACCTTGGCTATATCCTTTGAACGTAGGACAGTGGAGCTTTGATATCTCATATATGATTCCTCGTGGCCAGACCTTACATTTGGTACCAATATCTTGATTCATTGTTTAAAACCTTAAACACTAATAGTTTTATCGTAAATTGCTGGATACCCCCCTGATTTAACTACATCGAAAATTTTCTTTCGTACAGTTTACATCATTGGATGCAGAACGCCATAGTGGACGGTCTACTTCTAATCATATATTGATTTACATGAAATAATAATTAACAAGCAGCAGTCTGAATGAACGCATATAAAAATGTCAGAATTGCTTGTCATTTGAGTATGTCAGCAGTCACCTGAATGGTATAAATAAATCAACATTTAAGTAGATTCACGCTTCCCTCTGAGCGATGTTGTCTTCTGACAACTCTTGTTATGTTTAATGAACGATACAAGACAATGTGCTCACATTTCTCGACAAGTCTCTTCAAATGTCAAGCGCCACAGAGACAATACCTTTACACTTGTGAAAACTCCCTACTCACATATTTATTTGATCAGATATATTATCCAAAGAAACGTGTGACATTAAGTGAAATAGTTTGATTAAACATGGTTATTTTGTGTTTAAAATGTTATTCATTAAATTGGGAAGCATGAGCGCATCAGCTAACGCTATAAAGTTTTGTATCCATTACGTCAATTGATAGACGTTAATATGTGAATAAAGCGTGCTTGGAATGAGAAAGTGGGACGTGCACGCCAACACGGCGAGGTATTGCGATTGGCTCGTAAACATATATATATCAGAGGAAAATCATTAAAATAATAATTTATGAATTATTAAAGGGTAACAAGAGGCCCACAGGTCTTATCGGACACCTGAATATTAGTTAAAATATCACTAGTTTAAAGGGTAATCTAGAAAAAATTTCCTGTTCTACATATCTATATTCAGCAACAGTATAAAACAAATATGATCTTAAAACTTAAACGCCCTGAAAGTGTATATACTGGTGAAAGACTTTACATAGTATAAACTGTATTTGATATTAACACAATATAACTAATTTGGGTCTGTCCTAGAGTCAAAACGATGGGGTTGTGAAATTTACAATTTTAGTATATCTTTTTCTGTTTTTCCTAAATATACACTTAGATTTTATACCGTATCAGCAAACTTAAAGAAACCTTTAAAATGAAAAGACAGTAACCACTATGATAATATTGGCCCCAGCCTGGAACCAAAACCCTTACTCCCTTGAATCTTGAAATTTTCAATTTTGTTAAAGGACTACCATTACTCCATCTAAATATATGTATAGTTTCAATTTAGAATCAGTAGCATTAAAGCCATTACTATGTAAATGTTTTACACATATACACCACATATACGAAGTTTGACCCCGCCCTGAACCAGAAAGTCTACCCGTGGGGTCATAAAATTTACAATTTTGATACAAGCCTTCCTGCTCTACATTACTATGCATTTAGTTTTTATCTCACCTGAGCCAAAGACTCAAGTGAGCTTTTCTAATCAAAATTTTCCGCTGTTCGTCGTCGGTGTTGTCGTTGCTGTCGGCGTAAATGTTTCACACTTTCATCTTCCTCTCCTGAACCACATGACCAATTTCAATCAAACTTGGCAAAAAGTTTCCATGGTCAAAGAGGATTCAGATTTAGTCAAGTGAAAGGCAACCCCCCTTTCCAAGGGGAGATAATAGCAAAATAGTGAAAAAATCCTGAAAATTTTGAAAGTCTTTTTCTCCAGAACCAGCTAGCCAATGTCAATCAAACGTAGAACAAATCATCCTTGAGTGAAGGGAGTCCAAGATTGTTCAAATAAAGGGTCAAGCCCTCTTCAAAGGAGAGATAATCACAAAAATTAAAAAATAGGGTTGGGTCATTTAAAAATCTTCTCAAGAACCGCTTGGCCAGTAAAGTTTAAATTTACTTGGAAGCTTTCTTACATAGTGCTGATTCAAGTTTGTTAACATCATGGTCCTCAGGGGTAGGGTGGGACCACAATAGGGGATCAAAGTCTTAAATGTGAAAATATAGGAAAATATCTTTTAAAATCTTCTTCTCCAGAACCACAGGGCCAATTTCAATCAAACTTGGTACGATAATCACAAAAATGCAAAAATAGGGTGGGGTCATTTAAAAATCTTCTTGTCAAGAACCACTGGACCAAAACATTCCAATTGACAACAAAACTTCCTAACATAGTGCAGATTCACTTTTTTTATCATGGTCTCCAGGGATAGGGTAGGGCCACAATAGGGGATCAAAGTTTGATATGCGGAAAAAATCCTTAAAATCTTCTTCTCAAGAACCAATAAGCCAGAAAAGTTCAAATTTACATGACAGCTTACTGACATAGTGCAGATTCAAGTTTGTTAAGACCATGTCCCCCAGGGGTAGTATGGGGCCACAATAGGGGATCAAAGTTTTACATGCAAATACATGTATATAGTGAGAATGTTTAATATGGGCCAAGGTGACTCAGGTGAACCATGTGGCCCATGGGCCTCTTGTTCTTACAGAGAAGACGGTTTTTGAAAATCGCTCAATTTTTTTTAGTTTTTGTCGTGTCCCATATGTCCCGGGGGTGGATAAGTCCTGAAATTTACATTTAGTTTACCCTTGTCCGAAAGATCCTTCCTACCAAATTTGAAGAGAATTAGAATGGTAGTTATCAAGAGGAAGTTAAAAATGTTGATTTGTTAACGCACGACGAGTGGCGCACGACGCACAACAACGGACACAGACCAATTACAGCAGGCCACTTGGAACCTAAAAATTACAAGTGTGCTTCTGGGAAGGTAAAAAGATCAAAAACAGGATGCTAACCAAGTTTCACAAACTAATAGAATAGAAGGTATAAAAGGCTACCATGAAAATGTTTGTGCGTGATGTTCAACAAGACCACAATTAAAACCATCACAATTAATTAACAACTTGCATCCACGTGCACCGTAATATACCGCAGCGCGGTTAATGATAAAAGCTTCATTCTTCATTGTGGTCGCGAATTATTTCTGTAGGAAGCTTCTGAGTGGTATCTTGTTCTCGTGATTTTTTCTAACTTCCATGACAGAAAATCCAGCAATATCAGGTAAAGTGAAGTAAAATATATGTGATCATAAATCAGGAGCTAGACAGAAGGTGATACTTTTAATCATAAACAAAGCAATAACTCAAGATGACTGAATGTCATGATGCCGGATCTAGGGATTTAACTGCATTTTATTACGTATTATCTGCTAAAAATTTCCATGATTTTTATATCTGTTTCACATAAATCGAATCCATCATTATTGATAGGGACTTTAAAAGTTTTACCTCGTTGAATTGTAATTTTTTAAACGATTAAATTGCGTCCCACGGCCTGATTGCAAAGTGCAAACACTGATAAGATTCCTTGACACGGGACAATGCTGTTCAAGGTATTCGCATATAAGATCCGTTTTCCTAGATTTTTTGAAATTTTGAAATCTCATGAAAAACAGACTAATTCATCAAAGTTGAAAGAGTTATGAGTGAAAGATTTACAGAAAGCGAACTATTTACATTAGTCTTTATATATATATATATATATATATACTTTTTGATTCATTTCTATTATATATTTATTTATTCACATTAATTAATTTTGCACTAAGGAAAATTCAAAAGAACTTGGTCACTGTTTTTATTGTACAATGTATATTAGTATGGGTTTTATCATTAACATGATACATACGTTGCATACACAGATAAAAACTAGGGCGGAATGGAACGGAATTACTACTTTGCAAATATATACAATTACATATATGGAAAACAGCCCTATTGGTGCAGCCCCTGAATATTTCGCTAACGTCCAATAAGGAAACTGACATCGACCATAAATATTTTATTTTGTAACGTTTTACCTATCCAGTGATAATGAAGAGGAAAAAGAAGATGAAAATATATTCAAATTCAAACGAAGTTAAAATGCCTCTTAAATTGAATTCATCTACTCTATTCGCTATTAGGCCATCAAATATAGTTCTGTTACAGAAGAAATAGTTTCCTTTTTTGATGTCTTTGTTCAAATAAAATGTACTATAAATCAAAACATCACTCAACAGTTGATTATAGTTTTAATTTAATTAATTTTAGGGTAGGCAATCAGAAAATAATACTTTATAGTTTTAATTTAATTAGTTTTTGAGCATGCAGTCAGAAAATAATACTTTCTAGTCATTTGTAAGTTTTAATAAATAACAAATTTACACAATGGTATTCTTTCTTATTCCTTTCAAATGAAATGTACAGCAAAAACAAGCTGCGAATTACCAGAAATGCTTTTTTTTTCTGTTTTTTTTTTCTGGTTTTTTTTTTTTTTTTTTTTTTTTTTTTTTTTTTTTACATATTTTGGTGGAAATTGTGGATATGAGTAAATATATAAATAGTTTTATAGTTTAATATTCAAATTTGTATGTTTTATTTTAATATAATGTAACTTAGGCTAGTTTTGCTACATTCATTCATTTTTCCTGCCTCTTAAAACTGACCACTATACAATGTCACTGACCAATCAAAATAATTGATTGCCTAGGACAGATTCACTTCATGTTGGTCAGTTTGTTCACTTTGTCCTATAAGTCACGGAAATTTCCAGTAACCGCCAGGTCTCCCCCGCTACCCCCTTTCACTCTGCTTCACTAAACAGTTGTGGCTTTCTGTGTATTTTTGTGTGCTTTTTTGCTATATTCAGTAGAGTTTTTTTTAGCATTTGTACATGTTTGATTGCCTGAACTACTAATTTATAGTTACTAATAAATTTTCTGGTCTAAGCTCTTATCCAATATTAATTATTATGCAATATTATGTAATGTGCAATTTTAGTCTATAGTAATTTGTTATTTTAATAAATGACAAATTCACACAATAGCATTGTTTCGTGTACACTTCATATGTAATGTACAGCAAAAACAAGCTGTGAATTACAAGAATTTTTTTACATTCTTTGGGGAAAACTGGGGATATAAATAACTATACTCATCCTGTAGATGACTATACAATGTTTGCATATCAAAACGTCGATATGGACTCCTTAACATGTAGGTATGCAGAAATATAGAGGTTATCTATCACGACATTCTGAGTTGGTCGTAATCCTATTGGTAAATGTCTTCGTTTTATTCTATACATTTTATTTTAATTGATTTATTTCCAGTGAAAGTAGAGCATTTTGATCCCATTTCCTCTGATACACACACACACACACACACACACACAGAGAGAGAGAGAGAGAGAGAGAGAGAGAGAGAGAGAACTTAGGTCTGGAAGAGGACTGTGTTTTCCAGTTATTCTGTATGCAAGGTTTTCACATTTGATGATGAAAACAAACTGTTTTCGTGCAAAGTAATTTTAAAAGGAGAATGTTTGAAACAAGATAAAAGGGTATGAGCTCAAGGGCTTCACTGCATCGTCCAAATTAGATATTATACTTTTTTTCTGATTTGGTTATCAAACTATCAATTTCACCAAGAAAAATTTGATTCATGATTAGTTTTCTTGTCACGAGCGTTGTTTTACCCTCGGTGCTTTGGGCGTCATTAAATATGACACTATTTACTACATTCAAAATGACAAAAATACGGACTTGTCAGTGTATAAACCTTCCTGGAATAGTTTGTTATTTACGTTGTATTAACCAATAGACCGTCCAATCAAGAGGATTAAACTCTGCTCGTAGCCATTAAATTCATCAGACAAATACGAAAGAACTAAGATGAATAAGAAGAATGATATTAGCTCTGATACCTCGATCACATCAATTAAATGAGTCTAGGGTGAGACAGATGACTTCTACCAGACCTGAAGATTCCATCCTACAGAGACCAAGAGGAGATCAAATCGGTCGTGGTCAAACCATGAATCGATCTGCGAACAGTTGATACATTAAGTAGGGTCAATTCTTTTACGGACTGCGGGATCAGGAAAATAAAGAGTATGTGCCCCTAAAGGGCACTCTAAGGAATAAAATAACGCAAACATGGCTGATATTTATACTAATATTTGTTCTAAATAGTTACTAGTATTTCATTTCTACAGAATATTAATCTGTTTGTCCATTTATATAAGACGGCACATTAATTGCTTGTTCAATCTCCGTCATCTTATACTTTATCCAGTATAATGATTCCATGTTTCTTAACTTAAAAGTGAAATACCTAGAGTGAGCAATATCCATTTACTGCTTTGTGAACGTAAGCATGAATATATTTGATAAAATGAAGATAACGATTGGTGATCAATGTTATAAATAGCTCTAGTTTATGAAACGACGGAATAATTGATACAAAATTGAGAGTAGGGCAAACACGGATCCCTAGACACACCACAGGTGGGATCAGGTGCTTATGCTAGGAAGAGTAAGTATCCGGTGTTGACAGGTCACACCTGACATGAGCGCTCTATCTTAATAAGGTATATGTCAACGGAGTAATGTGTAGTCAAAATCAGTATGAAAAAAGCTCAAAAATTGGTATGAAACACATCAAACAGCATTCGACCTAATGAAAAACTGAATTAGCCAACTCTAGTTATACACTTATATCAGTCATACAGCTTAAAAAGTTTAGATACTTTTATCAACTGATTTACCGTTTCTTAAAAAGACTTATATCAAGTATGGTGGCGTTTCCCTGGATGCCATAAGGTTATCCACGCAGCACAGTACAATAAAGGGCAGCTACGTTCATATGTTCTAAATTTGGACATGCCAACCACGTGTTCATCGTTGTACTCTTCACTTTTTTCCAAGGTTAAGAAATGCTAAGAAACGAATTTATAAAGGTTAATTAAGAACCTTTAATTTTTTAGCTCTAAAAGTAATTAGCAACACCTTTTTTTCCAAAACCCCAAAGGCTTCTACCTATAAATTAGTTGTTTAGGACTATTTTGTCATTATCGTATTCTCTAAACACTTCAGAGAATGAAAAACCACAAGGATTTCGTAGATTCTTTTGAATTCTCTTCTAGTATTCCCTCAACTTACTTATAAGTCGTGGTATGAAAATTTAAAAGGTCTTTCCTGTGTGTGTTTTAAAATGTTAATCCATATCTAATTATTTGTAAATCGATTACACAATATTTTTCTGTAAATGCCTTAATCAACTTCAAAATCATGTTTCTATTTCGGATTATTTGTCGTCAATATGTAAGATGATCAACTGATGTTTGTTCAATAGTATTTCTTTGAAATAATTCTCGTGCATTGATCTGTGACAATCATCATACATATTACAGACATGTTGATATATGCGTTTGAATTTTCTTAATGTCGTTTCAAGGCCCCAGTAAGCATTATCATATCACAATGTGCTGTTTCTCAAAAAACAAATTAAAAAGAAAACACAAAATGAAATATACTTCTCTACAGTTTTGTAAAGAATTGTTATATAGAATAACAGCGGTAGTTTGTGAATAAACTGATATGACATTTTGTATGCGTGTATGTATAAAGTAAATGTTAATCATTCCTGGAAACCGGCATCATTTCTTGAAATGTGAATATTGAACTACTTTTTGAATTTTGAACCATAACAATTTTGACACTAATGTTCCTATCATTTTCTCCTTTAAAACTCTAGTCATCGCGGATTCGAATTTCGCTCGCGCCGATATATGTGAGAAAGTTTGCCAGTTTTCTTTCCGAAGGTCGGTGGTCTCTTCCCGGGCAAATTGTGTCTGGATTCTCTTCTCCACCAATAAAAAACTGGACGCCACCAGATAACTGAAATATTGTTGAGTGTGGCAGCAAACAATCAACCAATCAATCCTCCTTTAAAAATGCAATAATGAGAGAGAGAGAGAGAGAGACAGACAGACAGACAGACAGACAGACAGAGTTGTTTCCTACACTTCTTATGGTATGAAAGATGAATTTTACGTACGAACAAAATGGCAGAACATAAACCAAGCGATACTCCCCTATTCTACATTATCACATTTATATTTTACCATCAGAGTACATGTTTTAAAAACATTCATGATAGGTTATAGTGCATTAAAACATGTGTCACGTTAATATTTCTATTATTCTAGTCAAATGATCCTAGTGATGATGTATTGATTTCTCACAATTTTAACTATTTATTGTAGCATTTTCTTTTTATGACAATAATACTAAACGGAAAAATTATATTTCTCTTCGCTTTCTTTTAACATGCTGTTATCGTACTGGAACTAGCAATGACAACGAACTTTATTCTCATACCACAATAACAGTTTACAGTGTAGAGGAGGTACTTATGTGCAGAAGTGTACAGAATATATAAGTTAAAAACAATGCGATTAAATTATCGAAATGATGAAGCGAGAATGTTATAAATGATACTATATGTTTAATTTCGTCCCGTACTACCTGTATATTTTCAATTTAATCTATTTAGGTATCTCCTTACTCCTATAAAAACTTTACTTATTTCGTCTGATTTACTTTATTTACATACATTTAACGAATTTTATGTAAGATAAAGATTCTAGAGCTAATTTCAGAACAGAACACATGTCTCATCACTTGAACTTGCGTCATCGGCCCATTTTCTGCACTAATGGCACATATTATTTGCATAAAGAACATTTCTATATTCACAAAAATAGAATGTAGTTTCATTAATAATTGTTGCTTAATTTTTCACCGCCAGCAGCCTTGGACTGTCCACCTATATGCATTACAAACACCTCGGTAAAGCATTGTAAACATTCAAAACGGAAAAATAAAATTTGATAATATTTAGCTCAAATGGTGTTTTAAGAACATTTCTCAGTTATAAAATACCGTTTACATAACAATGAAGAATAGTTTTCTCCCGAGTAAAATGGTTGCCAAATTGATTAGAACAAGGAAACAAGATTTTGTATTATACACATGCCTGTCTTTTTTTCTTTATTCTGTATTGCTTTTAGCGAAATTAATGTAAACAACTTGGAAATTGATATTGAATTGAAATTTGTTCGTATTAATAATAGAACATCAAAAACAGAGGCAAATGACTGTCATTAAAGAATTGTAAAGGTCCTTCAAATTTTGTGTATGTAACTCATGATTCATGCCCGTCTCTCAGTAACATAGACAGACAATTGCACGTGAATGGCCACTCTCTGAACTATATGCAGCTGTTTCGGCAGTTTACATCCTTATGACAACGCACTGGGAATACAAACATAAACTTTTATATCCATCATGTATTAATATCTGTTAACCTTTCTATCAAAAAACTTTCTAAATTTGACATTAATGCTCTAAATTTGTTTGTGGTTTGACGAAAGTAAAAATGACCAAAATCTAATTTAATAATTGATTGTTTCCTGCGTCTACGAAAAAGAGCACCTGCTTTAACATCAATTGCACAGAGTGAAACGTGCACAGTGATGTATATCTAACGCATTTCTAATTAGTAAAACAATCTCACAAGACTGAATTTATTACGTATAAATTAGTTTGAGTGACCAGCAGATCTCGAGGTTAACAACTCTGAATTAGAGCAGTCTAGTTAAATCATTGTTTAAATTGAATGATATTCATTTTTCCTCCAAACTACTTTACGTTGAGACAGACGGTGTATAATGGATAGTTAAAGGCAGAGAGATATAACCCCCCCCCCCCCCCCCCCCCAATATGAACGCCCTATACAGAAAGTCTCCTCTGTTGATAAAAACGTGTATATTCCCGTACCTCTAATGGTTTCGACTGATCCTGGTTACCGTATGACCACATCCGGGTTGTCGACACACTAGCAGATACGTATTGTAGTTTGTATAATTTTAGCATTGATTTGTAGAATTGTGTGTTACATTTTTGATTAGATCCCTAACCTGCAGTCAGATCACGGGCTCAACATACTCGTACCGCCTGAGATATACGGGATGTTAGGATACATCATGTGAACAAGAGATATTTCAACAACAACAACAAAATCACAACAACAAAAAAACAAAAAAAACAAAAAAAAAAACAAAAACAAACAAAACAAAAAAAAAAACAAAAAAAAACAAAACAAACCCCCCCCCCCCTCCAAAATTAGAAAATACAATGCATGTTCTAAAGTTCTCCACATTATACATTTCTTGAAGAGATTTTTCATAAGACACCATTATGCGTAAAAGAAAACAGCTGGTGATAAGATTCCCAAACACGGTTACTATATAATTTTACGTTTTACTGGTAGCATATAATATTTGTCCATAAGGTTAATTCGGAAGATCAGTGGTCTCTTCCAGGGTACATTGTATTTGGGTTCTCTTCTCCACCAATAAAACTGGACGTCACCACATAACTGAAAAATTGTTGAGTATGGCGTAAAACAGTAAACAATCAATCAATTCATCCATAAGGTTAAAGTTCATATCAGTACAATCTCTGGATGCCGTTTCTTTCTAAATCCAGCTGTTATATAATGTTCTTTGGTAGACAACCAATGCAATATCTGAATGGACACCACTAAGCCTTCCAAATATTCCGTAACTCATGATTTTCATTACAACACTAGCTCGGTCCTAAATAAAGATCGACAACTCTTTGTGTAGTTCCTTATTTCCACCGTCAAGTGTGTTGTCGCCAATTCAGTGTGAAGGTACCATATCTACTGCTTCAATACCCCTAAATACATTGGCTAAAAATACGTCTTAAAAACTAGAATAATATATCCTTTTAAATGTGCATAAAGTAAACCCATTGTATTTTCTTCCTGGGGTACCAGTTTACTAGATAGCATCCCACTAGTAAATGCCAAGTGTACGTGTGAATATTTAATAAACAAAAGGGAAAGGAACTGGAAAAGAAAACGAAATTTTCTAATGCTAATTGATTAAATATTACATAAAACAAAATCACTGAAACAAAAAATTGGAATCAAATAGTAAGACATTGGCGTATCCATTGCATATCCAAGGGCAAGTCACTCTAAACACAAAAAGTACATGATGCATTATCATATAGTATATTATTTAGTCATTTATTGTTAAAGTTTGCCAAATGTTTACCCCCTATATCTGATATTTTAAGAGGAATTCACTGCATATTCCTTCGAAACGTTTGGTTGATAGCATACACTGTACATCGTTTGCAAATTATAGTAACAACCCCCCCCCCCCCCAAGAAATCAATTTTCTTCGTTCAGTTCTTTGCTTTCAGTGTAGATTGTGTCGACTAATATACTCTGCGTCAGAAAAATCAAATTTGTGACGTAAGAATTATATGAGTGATGGAATGTTTTATATTCACACAACCAAATCCATTTATTTCTACACTATCCGAAACATCCGTAGCGGTTTGACGTAATCATTTTCATTAAATGAATATTTCATGCAGAGAATCATGCTTGGCTTGCAGTTCTAAAATACAGTAATATGGTTTCCCTAAACGCATTGTATTACAGTTGTTTCACAATTTCAGCGTTTCGTGTAATGAAATATTTCCGAATATTTGGTTAACTTTCACTCATTAAAAGTCTACTGAATATAAGTCTTGCTTGTTATAAAGAACAGTTTTTTTCTCCAAATTTTCTACATTGTCAGTATTTTTTTCAGAATTTTTTTTTCGCATAAGCCATTAGGTACAAAATGCCTTTGCTTCTTAAAGTCCAGAAATCCAGGACACTTTTTGAGCTTTCTATTTACATTCAACTTCAGCAATTCCCAATCATTGTGTTACGTATAATTCTTTCAAAAAATTACGCATTCTGTCTTGCTGATGTCGAGTGATGGCCGTGTATGCTCACAAAACTCGTTTTTCCGATGCACTTAATGCAGGCTCTTAAGATTGTTCTGTTCATTAGTATCTTAGTGTTAAGATCTTTGCATGTTGTCAAAACGACAGTCCACTGTCCGGTTTTAATTTTGTAATCGATCTCTGTCCGTGTGTTTATATCCTTGTCATTGGAGCATCTTTTGAATTTTAAGAGGTTCCCCCCCCCCCCCCCCCCCCCAAAAAAAAAATATTGCATATAATTCAACATATTTTGTAGTTTTAGAATTGAGGTCCAGGGGGCCAAAAGGGGGTAAACTTCATATGATTGCTTGTTATTGGAATTTCTTCAGTTAAGGATGGATTTGGATGCAGTGATGGAATGGTTTACTGAGTCTATGGACGTGCAATCAGATTCCAGATGCTACAATTAACCTATATCTTCCTCTTTAAATAGTGCCCAATCAATTTTTAATATAGGTGTAATTCCATGTAACTAAACGTTCCAGAGTAATGAAACTGACAATAATTATAACTGCAAAGATAAAGTTACATCAAACTTGCTTCAGTTCCTGCAATTGACCTATATTTTCGAGATGACTTAATTTTTGCAAGCACCTCCACGTCATAGTAACTACATAGTTCAGAGTTAACAGTTACATGCAAGATGCATGCAGAGATACTTTTATTCCGACTTCCTTTGCACTGATGCATTTCACGTACATTTTCTGGGTGGCATTTGGAGGCAGGATCAGTATCTATACCAGGTAGCCATATACTCCGGAGACAGGAGAATTCCATGGAACATTTGGAGAATTTCAGTAGGCATCCTTCAAATGTTGCGATTGACCTATTATACATATAAGGTCCTATGCGATCGATCTAAGTAATATGTAAAGTAAAAGTTTAAAAAACCACCCCCAACTTCTAGACCCAATGACAAATGTGTTATATAACTACCAATCACCCTTGTAAGTCGTTTTGAATAGTCAGTTTTCACCTTCTGTAAACTCGTGAGATACTAATACATGTACATATATTAATACCTTACAAGTGGTCATCTCAAAAGCTTAAAGAAGGTAAAAACTGTCTATTCAGAACGACCCATGAGGGTGATTGGTGGGGAAATAACATTTTTGATAAAGAAAAAGGGACGTTATTGGCTAAAATCAGCCGTACTTCAAAAACAGACCATATTTTGCAGGTAGAAAGGTGACAATTTTCTTGTTTCATTCATATATAATATTTACCATTTATTTCTTGCCGATTTTGAAAAACAAAATACGTTTCAATATTGCATTGTGAACTCTGACACTGTCCTCCGAGGTCGCTTTTTCTTTATGACGTCATCGACGTTATAAGATTTACAGTCCAAAGACTCTCCTAAGATACTTTTTTTTAAAAGTTGCAATTAACTCATTGAAGGATGAATCAAAAGGTTTTGTCATACAGAATTTGAGAAACTCGGGGAAAGATCGTTGTAGTATCTGTCATTGGATCCTTGAGCCTATGAAAGCATGCGTAAAACCTGTAGATTTTTCAGACATTATATTTCTTCATAAATTGTTAAAAACTGTTCTGCTATAAAATACATGTATCGTGTTCATCAACACTTTACGGAAGAATCTCGTGTTAAATTCATGAGTAAGAAGATCAATTGATGCATTTGCAATATTATTGTCGGCGCTGTTTGATATTGAACTGATTTTTAAATGTTCTTTTAATTAAATAGTGCATATAAACACTTCTATGAAACTGATGGTGTCGGATGAAATTATACACTAAGGAATACATAAAAGGCTTGCTTAATTAAATGCATTTGATGATATATGTATGAAATATGCATGTGTCGGTACAAACGAATAAGATACGGTTTTTTTTCTACTGTAGACAGGTGATACAAAGTGATACAGATGGGAAATTATTTCCTTGGGTACAGCAAAACACCCTTAATCATCCAAGTATAATTCAGGTGTTTCATTAGATAGCAATTATATATATATATATATATATATATATATATATATATATATATATATATATATATATAAAAGTAACTTAAAATAACAAAAATAAAAGAACCACCGTGTTTATACATGTCCTTACATTCAGTCCAAATCTCGAGTAATAGGAGAAAATGCAACGGACCGGACAGGGATTCGAGCCCGGTCTGATCCGTTGCATTTTCTCCCTTCCTGTTACACTCGCTTTGCATAGTTTTACTGATGTGAACACAGCATTCCGTGTATATCTGGAACATATATTGTGCTTTTATTCTTCAAATGGACTCCGGAAAGTAAAGTTGTTTGAGTATATATATATAGACAATGTGGTATATCTAGCTGCAGGGTTTTCATATATAAATCTGTTTACTGGCACACACACACACACACACACACACACACACACACACACATATATATATATAAAGAGTACACCTATTCGGCCTATCATGCTGTTACTTATACTACTTCTACAGATCTATCTATCTATCTATCTAGAGAGAGAGAGGGGGGTGATAGAGGACAGATCAAATTGATATATGTTTGATTTCTTCAATGTGTATATACACGTAATAATAACCATTATCTTCAGTTAAAACATCTGTGCACAAGTGTCCAAATGTTGATTGTTCTATAGCCAAAATAAGCGTCGAAAAATAAATTGATATTTACTGACATCCGTGTTAATCCCCCCTGTTAATTGAGCAAAGCATGCAAGGGATATGTAAAAGATCGAATTTACTATTCGTTGCTACAATAAACATACACTACCGTCACAAATTTGTAAATCTCTCTCTCTCTCTCTCTCTCTCTCTCAATTATTGGAGAGACAACTGTCACAGTATTACAATCTCCGTTGAAAATATCATCACTGATTAAATTAGCTAAAAAAACACCTTGGAAAGGAAGGAAATGGATTGTAATTTGGCTACGTTCTAAGTACGAGTTTACAAAATTTGTGTATTTTCTTTTTAATTAAAAATACACAAAACGAATATAGAAATAATGAGGCCGACCAAAAAATAGATATCTATTTCAATAGAATCTATGATCATTTTATGTAAAAATGTTTAGGGAAAATATATCCTAAGATGATTTGATATTTACCACTATGATTTTTCAATTAAAAACTAATAGTTAATTCGTATTTATTCTGAAGATTAACACGTTTACATCAATAAATCAAGTTCAAATATCATACATGAACCATTTTAAAGATGAATGTCTCGAATATCCGAAGAACCCTTAAAATATACAATATATTTATTGATAGTGATCTTTTCGCGTTAAATCGCAATGTTTTGTGTGATATTTATATTTTTAAAAAATATATTAGTATACATGATCGCATGATGCACTATTTAGAAATGCGTTTGTTTATAGTTGTTATCGGCAAACAGCACTCCGGTGTTAGTATATATATATATATATATATATATATATATATATATATATATATAATATATATATATATGCAGATATACAGATGTGTGTGTGTGTGTGTGTGTGTGTGTGTGTGTGTGTGTGTGTGTGCGCGCGCGCGCGATAACAGGACAGCAAGTTCTAGTCATGATGATTATTATCAGACAAGCCGACATCAGAATGCGCAAAGTTTATATAAATATCGGACAAGATTTCATTAATATCTGGGATGTCAAACCACCAGACACTTTCGAGTTCGTTTTACAAAATGACTTATAAAAATGACTAATTCTCAATCTATAAATATTAAGGCTTATTTTGCAAGTTTGGACTCTAATTCGCTACGACACAATCTGCTGCGATAATGTCTTCTCCGAAAATGTCTTATGGACGAACTCAACATAATTTATACAATTGAGTTGGAATAATTCGATCATCCAAGTATAATGTGTTCAAAGAAATAGGTCATTACACACGAACGTTCGGAATAAGCTCGGTCATCACAGGCTATCATGTGGTAAGGATCTCGGTCGTCACGTGATATCATGAAGGAAAATTCGTCACCACAACTGGCTATTGGCTCGGTCATCACATGATATCACATGGGAAGAGCTGGATCATCTCAGGCTATGGTATGGAGAGAACTCGGTTATCACAGGGTAGTATGTCTTCACATGCTATCATGTAGGAATAACTCAGTCATCGTGTGGGAAGAATTCTATCATTACAGTCTAACTTGCGGAGAGAATTCACCATCACAGGCTATCATGTGGGAAAAAATCGATTATAACAGCTGGTTATCGTGTGGGGAAAACTCGGTTATCACATGGTATTTTGTGGGGGGGGGGGGGGGAACTCGGTCATTAGAGGGATCAATAGCATGTGGGAATGCCTCGATCATCGCAGTTAGTTGAGTGGGAAAAATTCGGTCATCACAGTGTATCGTGTTGGAAGAGCTCAGTTGTACAACAATATTTCCGAAATGTTGAAAAACGTTTCGAATATGAGAATAAGGATTCGCAGATGTTGGATGTTGGATGCTAGCACATATATTGTACATCATTGCATTTTCTCTCACCGCTAAAAGATGGTGAACGATCAAGTTGGATGAACGTAATAAATCATTTCTAAGCAGAAAATATATCATATCAATACTAATTTTATTCTTCTGAAATATGATTTGTAATTTACTATAATTTAGAACTTAGATATTTTATTTGGCACAACGTGACCTGGAAAAAGTGATGTGATGAGACGTACTTATGTTCGTTTTACAAAATGACATAAAAATGACTAATTCTCAATCTATAAATGTTAAGGCTTATTTTGCAAGTTTGGACTCTAATTCGCTACGACACAATCTGCTGCGATAATGTCTTCTCCGAAAATGTCTTATGGACGAACTCAACATAATTTATACAATTGAGTTGGAATAATTCGATCATCCAAGTATAATGTGTTCAAAGAAATAGGTCATTACACACTAACGTTCGGAACAAGCTCGGTCATCACAGGCTATCACGTGGTAAAGAGTTCGGTCGTCACGTGATATCATGAAGGAAAACTCAGTCATCACAACTGGCTATTGACTCGGTGAAAGTCGTGATAAACCGACACTTTTCCTTCTTAAAATTCGGCACTTTCTTCAGGGCCACGAGTAAAATGCTGAAATCCTGTGTGAGAAAAGTACATTACTTATACACATGTAAGTAAATCGATTGTTGGTTATAACAGAAATTTCTCAAGTATGGTCGGATTGCAATAAAGACGAGAAGCAGAGGAGGGTCATCTTATTAAAAATTTTATTAGCCATTTTTAGCTGTTACTTCAATATACAATCACGATCTCGTGAAATGCTGTTGAACCTAACAACAGCCATAAGGACTCTCCTTGCTGTTAACGACAACAAGTATCGCAAAGTTTGTAACAATTAGGCTTTGGAACTTTAAAGTGGTTTTTATTTTAACTCAAACCAGTTTAGTTCTGGCCAATTGAAAACAAGGTTAACGTAATTTCCAATACATTTTGTGACATCTTTATGGAGGATCGGATCTGCTAAAACTTTAGTGAATAGCTTTCAAAATTAGACTTTCCTCTCTAAATCTCAATCTTCTGGAAAGTAGGTAAAATCTATTTCAAAAGTAAAATAAAAAAAAAAATAAATAAATAAATACCTAAAAATACGTAAATGAAGGATTAAAGGATTAAATATTATTCGTATATGTGGACGTTACATAAGAAGATTTGTTCAAAGTCAACATGCATAAGGATGAGTATCAATGACAAAACTCTAAATTGAAAATGTTACTTGAAAATAAAATCGACAGTAATAATCAAATAAACACTGGATCTGCATTTATGGTCATTTTTAATGAGTATGCATAAAGACACTTTCAATACTCAAGGATTGGCAAGAATATGTATACTAACCTTTATGTTGAAAAAAAATAAAAATTTTGACCAGCAATTTCAATTTTTTAAAAATACATTTTGGTATAAAAAAAAAAAAGACATAAAACTTGTGGCGGATCTCATAGATGAATGCTGCAATTTCTTGTTAGAAGATATAATTTCTGTAGAAATGGATTCATCCATAGACAGATGATTCCGTGTGATATCAAACTATTTGTTCTTCTGAGGAAAAGTTCACACCCTGTGTATGATATTTTAGATAACTCTGTAGTAAATCCAAGGGATAAAGACAAGCTGGCTAGATAATTTAAAATGATGTACACTGCCAAACTATTTACTGTTTCCCATTCCTTGTGTCACAAAACAGTAAGATACAATATAGTTTCACTACAGAACTAATTGTTATATTCTATCTACCAGTAGTCTCATGCACAAATCAGGCAACGATGACAAAGTTTTGTACATTGTTTAAAGAGGAAGCAAATTAAAATCTAATCTGGGAATGTCCAGTTGTTCAAATTTGGACAATTTTATTAGTCTTCGCCAGTCAACAGATATTGAATTGAATTTAAATCATGAATCTTTTATTTTTGGTCCAAAAATCAGAATTATTCAATACTCTTTTTATATTGATGAAACAGTACATTTATAACGTTGGTTGTCAGATTAATTTTTCATCTTTTCATGGTTTTCTAAATTTGTTAATTCTCATTTTATAAAACTCAACATTTTCAAGCAGAAATGTTCTGTTATATTTTAATTCAGTGACTTTATTTATAATTTTGGCACTGTCAATCCCCACGTTACACTTATTTTCTTTCTTCAAAAAATCGGCTTCTGTGAAACAACTGCATGATTTCATTGTAATGTTTACATAAAGTAAAAGTCTATTGCAACCATCATCCCCCAAAATACATGTATATATTGACAGCAACCACAATATGATACCCCCAAAGAAGAATCGCTTTGTTTTCCCTGTGTTGATGACATCGGTGAAATTCTAAGAATAATGTTCTAACACGTGCTGAATTTGTACGGGTATTACGTAAAATACTTAAAAATGAGGGGATTTGAATTTTGTTAGAAGATATCAGTACATGTAACAATCGAACTACGTTCACTCGATTCAAGTGAGTGAATCCACATTGGTATGAGTTCTTGCAACTTCTCTCTTCTTCGTGTTGTTGGAAATCCGTCATAGTCTTGATGATTACTTGCAGTGCTCATTGTGGACTAGTTTCGTGTGCAATAAGAGTGAGATAAGTGATATGAAATGTTATTAAAAGAAAACATTGTTTTCAAAGTTTGCTTTGATATCAATTAAATTTGATTAGACCCATTTGTGGACTTCGACTGTACTTTGGAGCTGTGAATAGTTGGATTGATTGTTTGTTTTACGTCCCGTCGAGAATTTTTCACTCATATTGAGACGTCACCAGCTGTAGGTGAAGTACCACAAATTTAGACCTATCCTTAACGCTTACAGCTGTATCAGTGAGGGTTCTTTAATTTGCCAAACACGACACGGGACCACCGTTTAAATGTCATTTCTGAAAGACCCGTGATTATCACTTTTATATGCCCAGCGTTTGGCGAAAGAGCAATTATTACCTGTGTTTACGTGTTAAATTGGACAGCGACCATGAACAAAAGCAGGGCTTGAAATCACGACTTTCCGGTTACGAAATGAACGCCCTTCCACGACTGGTTATTGAGAAATGACATTGGGAAAGACGAAATTAATCAACATGAGTGGACTTTGAAAAGAATGTAATTTTCATGTTCTTGGATTAAATGAATGTAACATATTGTCATTTGGAATATCTGTCAATGATAACTTATTTCATAACGCATACTCAATTTGGTTTGAAGTATTGGAAGTGAACCCAGTCGTTTATAAAACGTCCTAATATTATGAAAACCTATGTTGCATGCATATCACGCTGCTCTAAGTGGACTCCCTCGAGTTTGGAAAATTTATATAAAGAATGTGGATCCCAGAAGAAGCTGCAATATTCTAATTCAATTAGAGTTTTGAAAGTCATGCTTCGATGGCTTTATATTTCGTTTCAGGATGCCGAGAAATGTGTATATGCATTTTGGAGGAAGTGACGATCTAGTGTATAACATTCACTTGGGTGGTAGGACATTGAACCAGTCCTTTTCCCTGCCACAATAGTTTTAATGTTCTTATATTCATATCTATAATAATATCATATCATGTTCGATTTTATGGGTCGGTCTCTTCCCGGGTACATTGTATCTGGGTTCTCTCCTCCACCAATAAAAAGTGGATGCCACCAGATAAATGAAAAATTATTGAGTGTGATGGAAAATAAGAAACAATCGTTTTTATGGTCATATCCGAAAGACCCGTAATTTTCACTTCCAACTGAACCGCATTTGGCGAAGGAGCAATCACTGCCTATGGAACACCTCAACTGCCTTATGTGGATAATATTCATGTTATGATGGCACTTTAACATGTCATGCTGACACGTTAAGATTACATGACGAAAAATTCTTAAACATTATACAATCAATCAATCTAAGTTGCCGCCATATACACATTCGCCAAATGTCGTAAGTAGCAAGCTGGTCGCGGTAGCTCAGTGTTTAGAGTAACCGGGAGGTCGTGAGTTCGAGCCCCGCTCGTGCCATGGCCGCGTCAAACCTAAGACGAAAAATAGGTAGTGATTGCTCCTTCGCCAAACGCGCGGCATTTAGAAGTTAGAATCACGGGTCTTTCGGATATGACCTTAAAAACGGAGGTCGCGTGTAGTGGTAGGCGTTGGCACGTTAAAGAACCCTCACTGCTACGGCCCTGAGCGCTAAGCATAGGTCTAAATTTGTGGTACTTCACCTACAGCAAGTGACGTCTCAATATGAGTGAAAAATTCTCGACGAGACGTAAAACAAACAAACAATCAATCAATCAATCAACATGCTGATACTTTAACATTACATACTGATACTTCATTATATTACGTTACTTTAACATTACATGCTGATACTTCATGGTATTACGGTACTTTAACATTACATGCTGATACTTTATCATATTACGGTACTTTAACATTACATGCTGATACTTCATTACAGGATGGTACTTTCTCATTTTGCTGTGGTTCTAAAAATAGGTTGCTTGTATATTGTTTAACTTCCCTCTTGAAAATTTTTCACTCATATGGAGATGTCACCATTGCCGGCAAAGGGCTGCAAATTTTAGGGCCTTTGAGGAGTTAGGGGTCTTTACTGTGCTACACCTGCTGTGACACGAGACCTTGGTTTTTGCCGCCTTATCCGAAGGAACACCCCCATTTAGTAGCCTCTCACGACAAGCATGGGGATACAGTGAACCTATTCTAACCTAGATCCCAATGGGATTCTAAAAATAGGTTAAGCATCAGGGTAGCGATAAGCTAAACCTCCGAGTATGTTACATCCGTAGAACGGTAATTCGTATCCTCAGGTCACCCCCATTTTAGTGCATACTGATTTGAGTATGATTTCGGGTCACTCGTTTCTTATTAACTACTTTCTACACGGTTTACTACGCTATGAAATAGTCCCTCATAAAATTGAAAGTACAATGCAGACAATACGTATGAAGATGTGTAATACACACTGCCAAAGCGAAATGAATAAGCACAACATCATTGTTTATTATATATCATAATTTCTAACCACAAATAGCCTAATTAAAATGATCTGCATCTTCCATAAAAGTTTTTCCCAAATACGAGACTGTGATATGAACAATCTAACATAAATAATGCAGTGAAATTGAACGTTTAATGCTATCCTTTCATTTATTGAATTTGTGCCGTGCATTTATGGATAACTATAATATAATGGTGATCCCTGGTCATCTTCTGATTTCAAAAATCAAAATTATGTAACTATAGTTTATAATTTATGATACTACAACAGTGTCAAGGTGAAATATTTAGCTCACCTGAGCCAACCAACAAGATGAGTTTTTATTACCACTTGTCATTTGTCTATCCGTTTGTAAACTGTTCATATTTTTATCTACTGGGCACATTTTCACCAAAACTTATTCAAGGATTGTCCATGGTGGTCCATGGGCGTGTTGTCTAAATTGTATCATGTTTCTACGTTGTAATTGTACAATAAAATGGTTGTGAATAAAAATTAAAGCATATAAAGGTGTGTTTGTAGAATGTATATAAGAGATATTTTGGACATAGCAGGAGGTTTCCCATGTAGTCACTCTACTTGTTACTTGGCTATATATTTGAAAAAGAAGTAGAAATACAAACAAGGTTGACCTAAGGTCGTCCATACAAATGTGGCGGTCAAACGGGTTCGATCGTCGATGGCCAAAAAAGCACCTGACTAAAACTTCAAGGGCCCTGGGTTCGAATCCCGGTCTAGCCCGTTGCATTTGTATCCACATAAAGCAGTTGTGGCGTTCCATATATTTGTACGCACTGCATGTGTATACATAAACACATTTTGCGTCTCACCGTGCGTAAGAGTTCAACAAAGGGAAACAACTATTGGGCAACTTGGAAACTGCATATTTATTCACTGCAGTTTCTTTGTCAAGTGACCAAGATTGAGAGTATACCGTTTGTACGGTATGTTGATAAAAGAATGCATTTTGTGTTGTAGTAAGTTTTTATTTTTTTTTTTTTTATTGATGGAAATGCATTATACTGCCTCCTACAAAGAAATATGTACAAAGTTGTTTTACGACAAATTTTAAATATTTGCTAAAGAATGAAAATAAATCAATAATCATTATAAATTAATTTATATAAAAACAAGAAAGCAAGTACATGTAACTGGAATTTAAAAAAAAATGATTACAAAATACCCCCTTCACCTTTTACGCACATACAGAGAAAATGTATTTTTAAAAAAATCCTTCTCGAAAAAGAAGTCCACAATTCGACAAATAAAAGATTCAAGTTTATATTTTTTATTGGAGATACAAGGTATATGGGAATTAAAAAAGATAACTTGTCTTAATAACCATACGGACATATGTTGTCAACATAACATGCCGTCACCTGATGAAATTTAGATTCAAGTTTGTTCATACCAAGATCCATGAGTCATGTTGGGGCAACAATATGGGTTCAAAGTATAACCAAGAGGCCCACGTGCCACACCGCTCACACGAATTGCATTACGCATACATAAGTACCCTTGAAACGAACTCTGTTTTAATGTGCTGAATAAGCAACACACATCAAACAGTCACATTGAAGAAACCAGCCACGTCTATTTCATGATTGTTACAGCTTGTTCACCGGCAATCAAGGAGAGTTGTTATAATGATGTTTTCAAAATCTAACGAAAATACTTCATTTTCTACGTTTATATTGCTGAGTTGCTGATAACACGCAACGATGTGCAGACAAATTTTCACGAGCGTTATTCAATTTGTCTGCACACTGCAAGATAAAACATGGGTACAGTGTGCATTTTTTCCAGATATTGTGCATAAATAAAATAACGGATCGATTGTATGTTTGGTTTAATACTTGATTCGGTAAGAAAATATCCATCCAATATACTACAAGCTTCTAGTACAGCGAGCCACAATACCATCTGTGTTTCTCCGGGAAAATGAAAGAAAGCTTTGTTAAACTTTACACTCCATATTGATTGTTTTCTATTAATACTTTGTATATTTTCGCTCTACCTCCAAGAAAAAGAAAAGGGTGATATATAATTAGGGCTCTATTTGCCCATTAAGGTCTTTAGTCGTGTTTAGTATTCGTATTTAGTGCAAGAATCCTAATGCAACACAGTTGATCAAAATGAAGTAGAATAGCCGTTACGACATCATAAACATGACGCTTTCCATCAGTGTCAGTGTTATGGCTTAAAATGGGTATAATCCACGCAGTTCTTCTGGAAAACACCGACCTTAGGCTTGGACAAATTTAGTATTTATGCTACAGATTTATTCATAAGTGGTAATAAAAGGGGTTTGTCTAAAGCTGAGCTCTGTGTTTTCTATAAGAAATACGTTCGCATAACTTTACAAATTTTAAATTTGAGAAAAGCTAAGAAATTGTATCACTTTTCATGTTATGTCTACTCAAAAGTACTGTCAGTTATGTGGATTTGTAACGAACATGATCTTTATTGTAAGAATAAGAAATCATAAGGAACCAAAGAGGTTGTTATGATATGAGGCCATTGCTAAAAATGAATTCATATTTGTAGTTTTTAGACAAATGCGATACCACCATGTGTATCGTTATGATGAACGAAAGGAAAGTATTCACACACACACATACACACACACACCACACACACACACACACACACACACACACACACACACACACATTAAGAAATTATCCCAAGTTTATAAGAACAAATGTTTCTATAATCGTACCATTCCTGCAGTAAGTTTTCATACAATAACACTGATGTAATAAGGTACTTAATGACATGAAATAAAGAAGAGATATTGAATGAATTTTTTTTCCATTTTTTTCCTTAAAAAGAAAGAAGAAAAAAAAAAGAAAGTAGTGCAATTAAAATGGCTCAAAGGGAGTACTACTAAGTACATGTCATCCTGCCAATCTACGATGACAGCCTGTTACTTTTGTCATTTACGACTTATCATAATTCTGAAAATCTTTTTATGCTATGGTTTTGTTCTACTGGAAACAAAAATCACAATACTATCATTAAATGATATGTTACTGCGCTGTTTATTCCACTGTCGATATACTTCTTTATAATTCAAGTTCCCCTGAGTCTATTTCAGCGTTAGATGCTACAAGTGTAATGTTGCTTCATGACCCACATGTTTCATACTTGAAAAAAAATATACATGTACATATGACGCATATCATTGAATTCTTTACATGATGAAAATAATCCATCGTTAAGACGTATTCAATTGTGAAATCCTTATCAATTATGTACACTATTTCTCAAAGTTTTGACATGTGCATTAAATCACTTCCCATACCTGCGAGATAGCGTTGAACTTTTATCATTTTTATTGTCATGAATGACAGAGAAAAGGCCGACTGAGCTATTTAACCTGAAACTTATCTTCTTTTGAGCATATACACGATAAATATATATCAACATCCCTGTATTATCTTGATGAATTCTCAATGTTCAATACATCATTAAATAGTCAATAAGTTATTCTTGCAAGCCATCGGATAGTGTTCTAGTAACCAATAGTTACCATTTCTAGTCTGCGCGAGTTCGATTCTCGCTCGCGCCGATATATGTGAGAAAGTTTGCCAGTTTACTTTCGGAAGGTCGGTGGTCTCTTCCCGGGTACATTCTATCTGGGTTCTCTCCTCCACCAATAAAACTGAAAAATTGTTGAGTGTGGCGGAAACCAACAAACAATTAATCAACCAACCATTGAATACAAAGCTATGACGTCATCAGTCTTGTTTTAGCGTAGTGTGACGCAAATGATACAGCAGAACTAAAATATAATATGATTCTTCTTATCTAATTATAGCCATTTCGAAGAACATTTCCCCTTACTACATCATATCATTTTCTCAAGGTGAATTTTGGCTGCGTCCTAAGAATACCCACAATTTTTATTGAATTAGCGAACAGCTGACTCGGACATTCACCCGGATACAAGTATATCAGTGCATAACGACACTGTCATTCGCCACTCTTTATCCCCTTTGCTCCGGAATTGAAGGATTACATCGGCCTTTATCTCTACAATCCTGGTCTTCATTTGTTTTCACAAAAACATTTCAAAAGAAAGCACTGATTACATGCAAGCAAAGATTGTATAAGCCTATCAACAGCAGGTTCGATCATCGCAGACCCCATAGAACCCGGCTCACGTCATGCACGCAGCTATGCCTTGGCGAAAGTGATTTTCATATTATTTCTGCATTCTTTATATCCATTTTCATTAAAATTTAGACAACGTATTTAAATAAAAATAATGCATTCACTTACGTCATCCATAATAACTAACGTCAGTAGCAATTCGTCACAGATTTACACCACTAGTGGTCACTAATTTACACCATTAGGTGGTTGGTTGTATATCGCTTATTTCAGAAAAATTTTCACTTATATGGAGATGTTACCATTGCCGGTGAAGGGCTGCAAACTTTAGACTTATGCTCTTACGGCCTTTGAGCAGGGAGGGGTCTTTATCGTGCCACACCTGCTGTGACACGGGACCTCGGTTTTTACCGTCTCATCCGAAGGACCGCCCCCATTTAGTCGTCTCTTTCGAAACGCAAGGGGAAATGAGGGCCAATTATAACCCGGATGGCAATACACCGCTAGTAATCACTAATTTACATTTCCCAACAATAGAAGTCACTTATTTACACTAGTCATCACTGATTTACACTAGTGATCACTGATTTACACCACTAGTCATCACTGATTTACACTAGTCATCACTGATTTACACCAGTGATCACTGATTTACACCACTAGTCATCACTGATTTACACTAGTCATCACTGATTTACACCACTAGTGATCACTAATTTACACTAGTCATCACTGATTTAGACTTTGCATCACTCACTTACACCAGTAGTGATCACTGATTTACACCACTAGTGATCACTGATTTACACTAGTCACCATTGATTGACATTAGTCACCACTGATTTACACCATTTGTCACCAATGATTTACACCACTAGTCATCACTGATTTACACCATTTGTCACCACTGATTTACACCACTAGTCACCACTGATTTACACCACTAGTCATCACTGATTTACACCATTTGTCACCACTGATTTACACCACTAGTCATCACTGATTTACACCACTAGTCATCACTGATTTACACCACTAGTCATCACTGATTTACACCACTAGTCATCACTGATTTACACCACTAGTCATCACTGATTTACACCACTAGTCACCACTGATTGTCACCACTAGTCATCACTGATTTACACCACTAGTCATCACTGATTTACACCACTAGTCATCACTGATTTACACCACTAGTCATCACTGATTTACACCACTAGTCATCACTGATTTACACCACTAGTCATCACTGATTTACACCACTAGTCACCACTGATTTACACCACTAGTCATCACTGATTTACACCACTAGTCATCACTGATTTACACCACTAGTCATCACTGATTTACACCACTAGTCATCACTGATTGTCACCACTAGTCATCACTGATTGTCACCACTAGTCATCACTGATTGTCACCACTAGTCATCACTGATTTACACCACTAGTCACCACTGATTTACACCACTAGTCACCACTGATTTACACCACTAGTCATCACTGATTTACACCATTTGTCACCACTGATTTACACCACTAGTCATCACTGATTTACACCACTAGTTATCACTGATTTACACCACTAGTCATCACTGATTTACACCACTAGTCATCACTGATTTACACTATTTGTCACCACTGATTTACACCACTAGTCACCACTGATTCACACCACTAGTCACCACTGATTTACACCACTAGTCATCACTGATTTACACCACTAGTCATCACTGGTTTACACCACTAGTCACCACTGATTTACACCACTAGTCATCACTGATTTACACCATTTGTCATCACTGATTTACACCACTAGTCATCACTGATTTACACCACTAGTCACCACTGATTTACACCACTAGTCATCACTGATTTACACCACTAGTCATCACTGATTTACACCACTAGTCATCACTGATTTACACCACTAGTCATCACTGATTTACACCACTAGTCACCACTGATTTACACCACTAGTCATCACTGATTTACACCATTTGTCACCACTTATTTATACTATTCATCACTAATTTACACTAGCCATAACTTATTTACACTAGTAGTCTCTAATTTACACCACTAGTCATCACTGATTTACACCACTAGTCACCACTGATTGTCACCACTAGTCACCACTGATTGTCACCACTAGTCATCACTGATTTACACCATTTGTCATCACTGATTTACACCATTTGTCATCACTTATTTATACTAGTCATCACTAATTTACACTAGCCATAACTTATTTACACTAGTAGTCTCTAATTTACACCACTAGTAGTCAGTGGCCTATAACCATAAATCGTCACTGATTTAAACATTTGTAGTTACTGATTTACACCACTAGTAATTACTTATTTAACCCACTAGAAATCAGTAGTTTAAACCACTAGTAATCACTGATTTAACCCACTAGTAGTCACTGATTTACACCATTCTTGATCGCTGACTTGCACCACAAACAGAAATATATGTCAGCATCAGAAAATTGCACATTTTGGTCAACAGCTTAATACAAATACATAAAAACTAGTTAAAATGACATTTTTTAAAAACAAAATTCAACAGTTAAAAAAAAACCCTACTTTGTTAAAAAAAAAAGGACGGATTGTTGATACCAGGGATCCTTGTATAATTGACATGCAATAGAGAAATACCACAATATAGGATTTATTGTCCTTGACAACATTTTTGATGTAGATAAAAGGTTATGGAAAATATAAACTTTTCCAGTATCAAATACTTTATCAATTTTTTACTATATATTTCTACCATGCGCTAAGTTTAATTGATTAGAGATTTTGCGAAACCCTGATGTCACATAAAGGTGGAGCTACATGTAACTTAATGTGTCGTTTAACTCTTGAGATGTTGTATGTAAAATTAATACTGTTTAAGATTTTAGTACGTGTAGTGTGCGTGATACGATTTTACTTCTTTAAGTTCAAGTGTACTAATGATATTACACTATTCCCTTTTTAATACACAACGGCAATTGATTTGATCAATAGTTTACATTTTCCTGTAGCAATACTGATTCTAGTTATTCATTCAGCATCCTCGACCTTCTGTAAATCGGATTAACAGTTTCCGTGTTAGGTCCGCCAACCATTCCAATGACTTTTCTGAATCAAAGACACTGGTCAGAATTGATTGAAGACAAACATGTATTCAGGGAGCGAGTTTGCCCAAAACCCAACGCATATAAAGAGCTCTAATTGATATTGCATGTCCTTGGATGTTTCGACGGTAAAAATAACCCTTAATTCCAAATGATATATTAGAAATATCTCATGATCAATGGCAACATTGTTCACCCGGTTTATTTCCGAACTAATCACAGAAACGGATAGGATAAATCTTGGAAATTCCGCATAAAAGTGACATCTGTTTCACTAATTTCATAATCATCGACTCGACATTATTCCTTTTTCCCCTAATAATCTTTTTAATTAACAGTGAGTGCTAAAACAGACACATAACTAACATACAGGAAAAAAGCAATACTTGACTGAGAATATAAATGAATAAGTCTTGTTTTACGACCGGTTTTACACGTTCGGGGAGTAATGATGCATCTGGCGGTGCATTGAATTAGAAGTTTGTCCGTCAGAATAAAACGTCCCAAATCAATATACAGCTATTGTATATAACGTTTGTGTGGACCTCTACTAATAATTTCTACTCTATGATTATTTGGCTTGTCATAAAGTTGAGGCCACGGACTTTACGGCTGTCCATAAGGTAAGGATTCTTAATAAGGCTTTTAGAGAATGTCGTGATTTCTCCGATCTTAAACTTCTTAATCATATACGTCTTAATCACGACGATTTTTATGTGGCAAATTTTTACGTACGTGCAAAAATAGTAATCATATAAAGCTCTACGAACTAAACAAATTTAGTGGGTTATTTTAATGATATGTATTTGTATATAGGATTTTACTGACAGGATAGAAAACAATATAAAACAATAAGAGACATTGGACGAAATGTAGAGAAAATATCTACAATTCCAATTACCAGTTCTGTCCTTTACTTAGTTAAGTAAACTGCCATGTACCATTCTTTAACTTTCAATTCAAACTTTAAAAAAACACAGTACTTAACAGTTTCAAAGTGACCTTCGTTATTCCATACTCCTGATAAAACCCCGCGAATAATGCTACCATATTCGACTGAGTAAGTAGCATTTACTTTCAGAAAATTACTAACTGCATAGCATGCTTATAATACTGTAGATATTTTGTCATTTGATTTAATTAGCATGTTTATTAATTACGAATTAAAACATTTATTATAATTTTTGTATTAGGAAGCAGACTCAATACCTGTCTTATATAAGTAGTATATGGAGGAGGTTTTAACAAGGTTATCCCGAACGAGAAGTTCATTGAGACAGAAAATTACTTGTTACGTGCCTTTTATTGCAAAGGGATAATACAGTGTAGATTGCTAACTATATTCAAATAATGAATTATAATGGATAATCTTAAGAAAATCCACAAAACCGCCTCGTTGTACAAAGCGGTTCCCGTTTCGGTTCCAGTATAGTGTTATATTCAATTTAGCTGTGCATAAACGGAATACGTCCGGGAAATCTAGTTTTAAGTGAGGAGATTTAGAGAGACGAAGAAAATTAAATATTATTGATTGTGCCGTTTTTTGCGTACAACGAAAACATTTCAAATTTCCGAAACATGACATCTAAGAATATGTGTGAATTATTCATTCATCAAATGGAAAAGGGGGGGGGGGGGTCTGTAATTCCTTATAACAAAACATGCATAAAACATGATTCAAGAACACCACTGAGTTTCATACCACCTTAAATGGTTGTTCCTGTTATTTTAGAGTTAAGCATGAAAAAGTAAACCATCTGGTGGTAAATATATAGTGTCAATTATCTGTCTGACAGTAAGTGTTAAGAAGCTCGAGCCTAAGCTACGACGACCTTCATTAGAAATAACGTTCTCTCCTTTCCCAGAAGCTGTGATACAAGAAACCTGTAAATTGAGATGTACGTGTTGCAAATATGTTAGTTTTAATGGTCGCGAAAGCCTAGAGCTAGGGTACGCGCTTCTCAATGGGAAGGTTCGTCTGTCCCGGTGCAGCGTCAAGCGCAGAATTTTAACATATGCTAGTGATTGGTCCTTCGCAAAGCGCCCGGCATGGTGCTTTTCAAATATGACCTTTGAATCAAAGATCCCGTGTCACGGTAGGCGCTGGCACGATAAAGATCCTTCATTGTAACGGCCTTGAGCCATGCATGGGTCATAATTTACGACATTTCCCCTATAGCTAGTAAAAAAAAAAATTAATGTAACGTAAGATAACATACAAAACAAAACAAGAAACCTATAACTCTTGCTTCGTACACTGTGAACAATACACAGCGCTTTGTTGATTGCCAGTATTTGGATTCTGTAAACTCTATCTGGTGTTCATCTTCTTGCCATCTTGAATGTGCAGAGCTAGCATTTGATAAGCGTCAAACAACCCGCGTTGTAAAGCCACAAATTATAATTTGTTCCCAACAATCGATAAGTTGTTAACAAAATTAAATAATTTGAAACTGTCTAGAAAAGTCTCAAACAAAGACTGATCAAGAGCCCGTAAACTGATAAATTGATTCTTAGAAACAGTTAACAAACCCAGAAGAGACAAAAACCTGGTTTTAAATATAAAAATGTTGCTGGCTGCAAGAACAAAGTAATGGAAGACGTTAAAGACTGATATTAGGACTAAGGACCTATTTAAGTGACATCAAAATGTCATTAATGGCTAGATATGGCTGACGCTTTGATTCCAGTGTATTAAACGATGAGTAATCGCTCCCCTTGGAGCTGAAAATATTTCAATACCATTCACATTTTCCTGAAAAATATATAAAGCTTCACAATTTTATCTTTAAAACATTCCCATTCAGATCAAGGAGTCTGCTTTTTGCATGCTGTATTTTTCGTCTGAGTTACACTTTATCAACAGTGAAGGTTTTAAGGATTTTGAATCGGACGCACCTTAATACCAGATCTTATAAAATAATTACATATCTGTTTAAAGGGAAACGTTTTGCATCGTACATAAGGTAAGTTGAGATATCTTTAACAAAATGACAATAATGCAATTTGAATAAGTTTTTAATCGTTTCCATAAGGTTTTTTTTTCTGGAAAACGAATGTCATGTAGTGAGAGAACATTTCTGAATGTCATTTTCATATCGTATAGTGAGAGAACATTTCTGAATGTCATTTTCATATCGTATAGTGAGAGAACATTCTGAATGTCATTTTCATATCGTATAGTGAGAGAACATTTTCATATCGTATAGTGAGAGAACATTCTGAATGTCATTTTCATATCGTATAGTGAGAGAACATTCTGAATGTCATTTTCATATCGTATAGTGAGAGAACATTTCTGAATGTCATTTTCATATCGTATAGTGAGAGAACATTTCTGAATGTCATTTTCATATCGTATTGTGAGAGAACATTTCTGAATGTCATTTTCATATCGTATAGTGAGAGAACATTTCTGAATGTCATTTTCATATCGTATAGTGAGAGAACATTTCTGAATGTCATTTTCATGTCGTATAGTGAGAGAACATTTCTGAATGTCATTTTCATATCGTATAGTGAGAGAACATTCTGAATGTCATTTTCATATCGTATAGTGAGAGAACATTCTGAATGTCATTTTCATATCGTATAGTGAGAGAACATTTTTTAATGTCATTTTCATGTCGTATAGTGAGAGAACATTTCTGAATGTCATTTTCATATCGTATAGTGAGAGAACATTCTGAATGTCATTTTCATATCGTATAGTGAGAGAACATTCTGAATGTCATTTTCATATCGTATAGTGAGAGAACATTTCTGAATGTCATTTTCATATCGTATAGTGAGAGAACATTTCTGAATGTCATTTTCATATCGTATAGTGAGAGAACATTTCTGAATTTCATTTTCATATCGTATAGTGAGAGAACATTTCTGAATGTCATTTTCATATCGTATAGCTACATAAAATTTATCCGACATTTATGATTACACACGCATTTTCCATATTTCCAAAGAAGAATTGGTGATGACGTTTTTGTATCCGTCTGTCTGTCCGTCTGTCACATTTTCCCGTCATTAGTACTACTCTTAGATTTTGAGATCTTTGAAGAAATTCATTTGGGCGTATGATTGAGCATATCTTGTAGTTACAATGCTGGAGGTGCCAGAAAAGGATGAGTTTTAATGAATGCCAGTCAATTAAGAATTTAGAATTCTACATGTGTAATAAAATTGGAATGTTTAGACTGTAAATGTGCAGCTAAACTTCTGAAGCTGTACTTGTGCATTTTTCGGATGAGTGACCAATTTCATTTCAAGAGGAGCTCCATGTCATTCCAAAGTATCCATGTTCTAGTATAGTGAACCTTACAAGGAATGTTCCGTAAGGAAGCTAAAAGTTGGCTTCCGATACAGCATGCAATCTAAATCTTATAAGTAAGTGAACAGCTGAAATCTTTTTTGCAAACAAGTTCAGTTTGTAGTAACTCTACATTCTACAGTAATGAAAGTTACATGTATAAAAAAAAAATTGTAAAAAATGATTTTATCATGAAGTAGATTGATTACTACTACAGTCAAACACCAGGGTCCTAGTACTGCAGTTTTAATCTTAATGACTGCATCTATTTGGAAATTTATTTTGATCTCTGAAAGACAGGAGAACATATTTTTCTAATTATAAACAGTAAGATATATCATATCTGATACCATTATTAGTATGCAATTAATTATTTTTTTTTTATTAGATTTTAAAGAAAAGTAAACAAACAGTTCATAGTTAGATACTATTTTCAAAATTTTACGTTCATATTTTTATATGCACCTTTATCAAGATTATCAACAATCTTGACCCGAATGTGAACTGCGTTTTCAGATATAACAGAAATGCCTCCCCTTACTATCTCTTTATCAAAATATATCTTTCAGTCGACGCATTTCAGCAGAAGAAAACTAATTTTCTTGTAAACTCTATCTATTTCATAAGTTCCCCAGACACCGAAAATACTAGCCGCTGTTATTAGGCTTGATTTCATTCCCAGATCTCTGGTTCAAGCAGAGCTTTAGATTGGAGCCACATTTATACGATTTATTAGCCTTTTCATATTCTATTTCATATATCTTATCATTTTTGTATTCTTACATTGACCAAAAGAGTCGGATGGAGCAAATTAATGGATATTTAATGTGCCTAAACGTGCCTTCTGAACAAATAGAAGATATAGAAGTATAGTATTTAACTAATGAAGCAAAACTGATAATTGATTTTCCGGACCGGAATCTTCTTTTTCGTGGGATTTCCAATAAAATTTCGATTACGAAGATACAAGTATTTGCATAAAATGAAATCCACTAGGTAATTTAAATAATGTGGACGAGAAAACTATTGTTTGAGCCAATGCATTACGCTTTACCATCTATTTAAATCCTCGTATTATTGTATAAATGTAATGAGAAAAAGCATTGATATCGTAGGTTTACCTTTTTCTTTTCTTTTTTTTTTTTTTTTTGTAAATGCATTGAATTGTGATAACATATGGAATTGTTAAGCTCAAGTCAATGACTGTGTTTTTTGTTGTTGTTTTTTTTTTTTTTTTTTTTTGGTTTTTTTGGTTTTTTTGTTTTTTGTTTGTTTGTTATTTTTTTATGTTCATTTTCTAAAAACATTATAATTTACTATATCAGATGGTTTTAAAACATCGAAATGCATGTAAATTGTTCATCTAAATGTATAATTATAAACACTGGGATTTACTAGCATTTCCTGCTTAACCAAGAAGAATCGTTTGCCTTGTTTTCACATATCATTCATATAAGCCGTGTGTAGCTCTGAATTTTGGAATTTTTTTCTTCTGTCTGAAAATAACGTGAAGAAAAAATAGATAAACTCAGACACAGTAAGCCTAGTTCCCACACATGATTGGAGTACGCAAGAAATTGTCGACGATGGCGGGGATCGGGGACCGTCGTTTTGCGAATCATGTTTTGAAAGCAATGTGATCGGAAGGTTCCGGAGAAAGGCAGCTAAACAGCGGCAAAGTATGTGCATTTTGATACAGCGGAAAAATGATTATTTACTTACATGTATATACAACGAAAAACAGAGTATCGTATAGTTATGTTATACCTGTTAAATGTAGCAGTTAATTTTACTCTGGATACAATCGATGCTCTGGTTGAATTTAATGATTATTTGTAAAATCTTACAACCTTTTCTTCCAAACAGAATAACATTCAGTTATTTATCATACTGTGCGTCCTTGGGGGCAGTGCGAGGGTTGACTTACCCTCGGTGAAAAGTAAAGGTGAAGATAACTAACAGTATTCAGTCTCGTAATTCCTATAACAAATACAAATCAGCGAGATGGGCAAACACGGACCCCTGAACATACCAGAGGTGGGATCAGGTGTCTAGAATGAATAATCACCCATCCCAACATGCAAGATAAATATTGTTCTTATAGGATAGACACAAATAAGTGTTTTATATATTACAATGTATATGACTGGGAAAAAATCCATAAAAACCGATGCCACTTTTCATAACTTAATCGAATGTTTTCATTGGACGTCAAAATGAAAGGACTAACCAATCAGTTCAATGTAAACAAGCTAACATAATTGTTGATTTTCTAGCTAGTAAAACAGTGCGGTGTTATACAAGTATTCATCCTTATAGTAAACGAAGTACTGCAAATTTATTAATTTTCGTGTGGGGTAATATTTGTTGTTTTTGTAGAATGAAGGAACCCACGAAATCAAATCCTTCACGAATAACAGAAACTCTACTTCAGTATCAAAGAGGGATGACATATCAGAAAAAAAATCATAGAAATGGAAAATGGAAGATCATATTTTTCAAAACTTTCAAATTTACTTTATCTAATGGAAAAAATGCATTTCAGTAAATAGAAATATTAACAAAAATTAAACCCCCTCCCAGATTCGAAACTAATTCAAAATGAGGTATATTGTTATGCATCTTGTTATGCAGTTAGATGTAAATGGTAGAGAATGCATTGCTGATATTCATTTTCCGTTTGTTTTCGAGATGAAGTCAGTCATTATGATGATGTCCTCCTTCTGTTTAAACAGTTCTTCAACCACGAAAGCAAGTTTCCACGAACATGCTTACTTTTTGCAAACCTTGCAATTGAAAATCTGATCACTTGAAAACAACTGACTAATCAGTCTGACTTAATAACATATTACATTAAATCTTCACCTCCTCGAACTCTCATTTTGTTTTGCTATTCAACCGGGATATAGATACATGCACTATCTAAAATAATGACTATTTTGATATCTAATCGCCATCCTGTAGGCAGAGCCAGCCAATGTAATTATAGATATCATGTTAATCTCCTCATTAGGATATCGAACAATAAATACATCTATAATACGTGATGACTGTAAATGACACAAACAGTAGCGCTACTGCCAGAAGTGTCTAAGTGCTTTTAGGTTCATTGCAAGAATAAAACAAGAACATTAACGATGTAATCTGATGAAGAGTTATGTATTGTTTTGTCTCACTCTGCCGAAATTAGACAGGTGCAGAAACAGACTAGGGTAGCTTATTAGCCTCAGCATCGAGGGCGTCATTTATGAAAGTAACTGAAAGTGAGTGCATTTGTGTAATTTTGAATTCCATTACTGGCAACGAATTTTTATTGGTCCCTAATGAGCTGGAGATTTGTGAAAAACAAAGTTTATTGTTCTTGTATATAACTAATAATTACGATTTCCGGACAAACGATCTTTTTTTTCTCCTCGTTTTCAAAACATATGACTCTAATCTTGGAAACGCCTCGAGCCAATTTGATTAAACGTACTCTACGATCTCTCACAGTGACTCATTTCATACATTGTATAATAAATTTTGTTATATTGATCAACGGTATTCTTCAATTTCATTTACTTAAGTTCATCGAAACATTCTTTTTTTCTAAAAATTGAGATCCATATATATATATATATATATATATATATATGTGTGTGTGTGTGTGTGTGTGTGTGTGTGTGTGTGTGTGTGTGTGTGTGTGTGTGTGTGAATGACGGCCTATTATTTCTTCTTTATACATGAAGATATATACAATGTAAGATAACCATGATATAAATCCTTTTTTCTACCGGTCTCGGTGGTTCATTGGTTAGAGGGTTTGCTTCGTGGCTGAGAGAATGTGGATTCTAACCTCACTTGTACCTTGGCCGCTTCCAACCTAAGAAGTAAAACCCAGAAACAGCTCATTCACCAAACGCTTGGCATATAGTAGTGAGAGCCACAGTTTCCTTGTATGAAGGCTTAAAATGGGTCTAAATTTGTGTCATTTTACTGACAGCTAGTGAAAGATTCTCAAAGGGACGTTTAATAATATTACCAGTACAAGAAACTTATTATAAAGTGAGAAAATAGTAAGCAAAAAATCTCAATTACTATATTAAGAAACAAAAACCGAGGTCCCGTGTCACAGCAGGTGTGGTACGTAAAAGATCCCTCCCTGCTCAAAGGCCATAAGCGCCAAGCATAGGCCTAAATTTGCAGCCCTTCTCCGGCAATGGTGACAACTTCATTTGAGTGAAAGATTCTCGAGCGGGACGTTAATCAATATTAAATCATCCAATCGTTGTTTCCCTTTGTTGAACCTCTAAAGTAAGGTGAGACGCGGTATATATCTTATTGCTGTGTTAATATATATCCTAACTGATGATTACTAGCTGCCATACAACCATCCAAACCGCAGGGAAGCAGAACGTTGGAGAGTTTATGGGTGTTTGAGAAAAGAATAACCAAAAAATTGAAATTCATCATATTTCCTTGTTATAAGCATCAATTATGTCGAAGGGGAAATAGATAATTATTGCATATATATATATATATATATATATATATATATATATATATATTTAATGGCCAGATTCGAAAAACTTTCTTCTTGATAGAGATATTTTTATCTATACCACGCGTAATGTAAACAACATTCACGCTATTCATAACTTTTATTGCCATCTTTTTCTACATTTATCTACATTTATTAACCCTGTACCAATCCAAGTCTTCAAAAGGCTGTTGCATGCACCTCTATCACAGAGTTGATATCTCGAACCTGGTACTATCGCTTCTTATTTTTGCGATTTCCTTGAGAATTTGAACGGTATTCTGGTTCATGGCTATACCTTTTCCCACACATAAAATAATTTGATAAGTATTGCTTTCGATTCAATTAAGTTTGTCGGATGAATCTCAAATTTTCAGTATAAACACCAGACTCTGTTACTATAGAGGATAGGGATGTTTTGAAGAACTCTGGAAAAAACTCCTGAATCGGTTGTTTACAATTTTCTGTTTATTACAACATGAGTAGTGATAAATTAGAGGACACTGGATGATAACTTTTTTCCGATATTGATAAATTTATATAAAAAGGTTTTGCGTAACTATCCGGATTGAAAAGTACGATCGGTTAATAAGCGCAAGGATTGGTCAATATGCATATTGAGGTTGGTCTACGAATAAAACCTACGCATGCACTACCTCACAGCATTTGCGCATTAATTAGTGGTGGAAGCACCCAACTGCAATAGAGTCGTGCTATGTGGAATTTAGTACCTACTTGTTTGATGTGTTAAATTTCAAAGTTCTGTCATTTGTAAAAGATATATTACGTGCTCTTGTTTATAGGTGCAAAATGAAACTCTGGAAAATGTTTATCAATGTTTCAAACAGAGACTGATTGTCATTTATAAGGATCTGGAAACAAACTATGGAGTTTTTGTTTTTTGTTTGGTTCTATTTTGAAAAGCATGGTTCTAACCACCCGTCCCCTTCCCTGGATTCTCCAAGAATGATTAGTTGGATCTAACAACTTCCGGTGACTTCACATCCTGTACGTCCACTATTAAGGGCTTTGACTGAACTCAACATGTAACCTACATTCCATGAGTAAAAATTTTATCAATCATTAAACACATAACAAAGGCAATTTAATCCATACACAGTTGAAAATCTATATCAAAGTTACGCTCTCTGGTGCGGGTTGAACCTAGTATCATTTCTAGAAAGGCCAAGATAACTAACAATATTCAATTTCGTAATTCCTATAGATTTTTTTGTTTGTTTGTTTGTTTTATTTATAGTCGCCTGAGCAATTTTTCAGCTATCCGGCGACTGAATTCCTATAGAAAATACAAATCAGAAAACGTTGTCGATATATCTAAATGTCGAATTGAAGACCACAGCAAGAGATTTTTTCTCATATAGAAGCTTTTAATAAATTCTGCTTCATAGGAATATAAAAACAGGTCACCTAACAAAGGAGCACAATTCGTGCCCATGGGAATTCCAACAGACTGTTGAAAGACCTGATCACCAAAGATTACGAAAATATTGTCGATGAGGAGCTCTAGCATCTTTTAAATATCTATTTCAGAGTACTTGTGTGTGGAGTCAGAGTGGTGTTTAACAAAAATAATTTCCGGGATGCCCAATCCCTAAATATGAATATTTCCTTTTACCATTATTGTTGGCGAAGTAACTGTCTATGACGTCAAAAAGTCTACTCTTTAATTCATCGTGAGGTGTATGGTCGTGTAAAGTTTTGTAAAATCATGCGTTTTAATGTTGTGAATTTGAGAAAAGTTTTGTGCTTTCAAATTCACTAAAAGTTCTATAGAATTTTTAAGAATCCACATTTGATTTACACCACTTCTGGCATATGTAGTGGGACAGTACGTTTGAAGTTTTTCCTTCACAGCAGTTAATGTTTTCATGTGGAGCAAAGATAGGGGCTTGGTAGAACATTTACTGGATCCAGCAATGCATCTTTGATTGTAAGGATTTTGGTGAATTTTGGAGATCAAGTATAAGTACGGTAACTCATATTCATCCACTTCATTGATTGGGATATTAAATGTATTTAAAACTGAAGCAAGAAGAATAGCATGGAATCATTGCTGCAATTCGTGTTATTAATAAATATCGCCGAATTTAATTATCCTGTCTGTTGAAGAGGAATATAGTTTTCCATAATTTTTAAGAAATACCTGAAAAGCTAAGAATAGATATATTTTCCAGTATATGTATTCAAAACACCCTTATTTAAAATGTAATATTTTAAAAATACCAATTTATGATACTATATATAATAAAATGGTTCGCTGTATTTTGTTATTCCATGGTTATAAGAAAAATCCCTTTAAAAAGACTTACTCTCACTTTAAAGTCAAATGTCAGGATTAGCGGGATACAATCCAGAGATGAGCAAATTTTTGGTCCGATTCTTACATTTTATTTTGGAAATAACTGTAGATTCTGGGACTGAGATGCGTAGACTCTCTCTCTCTCTCTCTCTCTCTCTCTCTCTCTCTCTCTCTCTCTCTCTCATCCAGTTTTATTACGACGGAGTCCGATATTCATGTTATCTTAGACCATACCAAACTATCTGAGATGCTGTCTGAATCCCATCTCTATCTCCAGTGTTATGTTCTCCGTCGCTTAATGACGACACTACAGAAGAAGAATACGGTTAATCATTGAACAGAATTCTGATAATTTTATTTCAGATATTTGTGTTCTTCATCGACATTTTTTTTTCTATTATCGGCACCTTATCAGGAATGATATGGCTTTACGTCACAGAGAATGTACATTTTATTTTAGATCTGGAATAAAAGACCTCTGTATCGAACATTTGTAACTGATAATGAACCACACGAATTATGTAATTCGAAAACATCCTTGAGATATAAGATCGGGTTAATTTAAATCGAAGGAGATATAAAACCATGTTTTAGAACTGTGTTAATGTATTTTAAATGTCATGTCTAGGTATTGCACTGAAGAAGTAAAACTAAACTAAATTTTACATGTTCGACTTAATGCTCTCATTAATTCAATGAATTTGATTAATAATAGCAATGATAATAATAAACTTTCAAAATATATAATGACAATTGCATATTATAGTCATGGGACGATAGAATTGGAAAAAAAATATATGTATAAAATTGTGTGTCTGTGTGTGTGTGTGTGTGTGTGTGTGTGTGTGTGTGTGTGTGTGTGTGTTCTTATCTCCTCAGTCTATTTATGTATAACGCCATAGTAGGGACTTTTTGTTTCAAAGCTATTGAAAGTGAGATTAAAATTCAAGATATATCATACGCAATTAGACATCTATCGTCATTTAATTTTACACAAACTATTCCAATCTTTCTCGAAAAAGAAATGTTCAAGAACCTCTAAAGAAGCTTAGCAAATAAATGAAATGCTTTCTCTTTTGAGTGTTACTTTGTATCAGATCTCCAGAACTCTTCTGTCACGTGGCAGATCTATAGAACCCCTCTGTCACGTGTAAGTCACTTATCTTCTGTACTCTGTATCAATTTTCTTCCTCGAAAAATGAAAATCTATACTTCCCCTGTAAAGTAGATACACAAATGACAATTATGAGCTAGTTTCAATACTTCGCCCTGACAGCTTTCGTAAAAAAATCTTTGTAAATAGTTTATTGGTTTTTAGTAGGTTCTTTTCGCATTGCTTTTCTAACTTCTATATGTTATCTTTCGTCTACATTATATGGCTTACTTTGAATAATTTTATTTCCTTCCTTTGATGTTTATCCTGTGTGCATCGGTTCATTTGTTCTTATCAGATTATGGGTGTGTTTTCTTCGTCACTCTACAAATATTTGGTTTGGATTCCATTTTCCACCCGATTCTATACAAATAATTTAGTATATGTATACTGTCGGTCTTTAGAAACGCAAAACGTATTATCAAAAAAATGTTTTTGATAATACTTCTATAAAATTTATTGCAAACTTCGCTCACCATGAAAAGGTGAGGATAAGGAACAGTGATCAATTTCACAACTCCTATAAGGAATAGAAAATAAAGAGTTGAGCAAATATGGACTCCTGGATATACTAGAGGTGGAATCAGGTGCCTAGGAGGAGTAAGCATTCCCTGTCGACCGGTTATATCCGCCTTGAGCCCTATATCTCGATCAGGTAATCGGTGTAATCCGCAGTCAAAATCAGTGTGTAAAGGACGGACTAACAACACGTCAGACACCATCTGACTCAATGACAGGTTGTACTGTCAAACTAGATCGTTATAACAATAGAATTTGCGACATGCTGACCTTAAACGAGACTGCTGACACCCCTGTAACACCAACTTCTTTATCAGTAACTTACCCGATTTAAAAACTAGTCATAAGCAGAACAAGCTATAAAGTTAAGTTGTTAGTTTGCCGTTAACACCATACATCGTGCTGATTTTTAAAGTCCGTTGCCTGTTGTACCTGCGTTCATTATTTACACGATTAGAGTAGTGTATGAAATTTTCCGTGCTCTATTTAATACTAATGAAAAAGTAAACCGAGTTTTGCGGTAATACAACAATCCTGCTGGTGAATGCAAAGTCAACCGTAGATATAAAGAAACAATGTAGTGATTAAACAACGGAATGCCGTCGATATGAGCAGGTGCTAGTCAGCGGGAGGTTGCAAGACGCTTTAATGTTCATTCCTGTACAATAAGGCGGTTACCAAGGCTGCCTTAAATAAATTCTACGTTTTACGTCAGGGTATAATTTAAAAATGTATAAGGAAGGGAGGGAAAAAAACAAAAAAAATTTTCAAACAATCTTGCAATGATATTAAACAATACCCAGTCACCCCTTTTGGTTTGTCGTATTTCATAGGATAAAAACGCGAGGACATTGATTGTCCTCTCGCAGTTTTCATGAGAATGTGAGATACATTACTTGTCTGTGTTTTTCCAGGACAGCTTGTTTCACTGTTTTCATGCCTTATTACTTCAAATACAATGAAATGACACTCGTGGGCAACAAGTGCCGTCTTTATACATAAAGAAGGACTTACGCGTACCACATCACCATCTCCTGTCTTTGAAATCAGACAATGAACTTCGTCCTTCGGTGAAGATTGTGCTTAAACATGGACGACCCCAAACTGTAAGATCTGACGACAGATTGAAAACATTCTAAGAAACTGACCTTGTCGTCCAGCGCTATCATGTAAAAATCCATAATGGATCTCTCTGAACCATTTTTAAACCTTTCTTTCACCTTAATACTTGCATATACCCCCATATTCCATCTATGCTGCTACCAGTTTGAGAACGTAATACACCGGTTTCGAGATACGTCGGAGTTGTTTCCCTTTGGAGAACTCTGGTGCATAGTAAGGCACGAAACACTTTGTTTACTTGCGGAAGTGGGACAAATATTCATCATTGCATAAATGAATGTACTCATTAAGTTTCTCATACGCAGTTTCATCACCCGAGTTTGACTGATACACAGACTAGATCAATGTTAAGTATTCAGGGAGTAATTAGATACATGAAATTCTTTTTATATCACGTTATTTCGTTACTCGTACGTATCATATCCAGGATATTAATTGCAAATATGACATTGTTTAAATCTTTCCACTATAGTATAATACTTATTTCGATAGTATTTTGTATTTTTAAACTTTACATATTGAAAGAGAAGCCGCTTTTAATATATTGTATCGTTTTCCTCACTGACTGCAAGTACATTATGTCCCAATTATGCATTCAAAGTTCCACTAAATGCACCTCCTACACAGAAGAACCCTTATCTCGAAACCGGCGTATTGCGCGTAAAAACGTGGTACTTGCAATATGACAACCGAAAACTGCCATTTTAAAATAAGAATAAGATGTGCACGGAAAACGATGTAATTCCGGATTTCTTGTTTGTTTGGGTTTTTTTCCCCAAGCGATTTCGCTAAAAACCTACGCGCGCAGTTGACGTAAAACGTAGAATTTATTAGGGCAGCCGAAGACGGTATCGCCACGCAAGATCAATATATAATCGCCCAAGACTAGTCAACCATTTGTGACCACGCCACTTCGACAAGAGTATGTTCGACAATGTCACTTGCGAAGCAACCTATTGGACGTCATGATGGATTCATTCATCCTAGAATAATATCCAGAATTTTCAATCGCTATGGATTCCGCTGTGGAAGACTTGACAAAGGGTTACAACTTAAATCACATAACTAACGTTACAGAGTACAGAGTATCGACGTTAGAAAGTACAGTGTACCGACGTTACAGAGTAAATTGTACCGACGATATAGTGTACAGTGTACCGACATTACAGAGTACAATGTACCGACATTACAGTGTAACGACGTTACAGAGTACAGTGTATCGACGTTACAAAGTACAGTGTACCAACGTTACAGAGCACATTGTACCGACGATATAGTGTACAGTGTAACGACGTTACAGAGTATAGTGTACAGACGCTATAGAGTACAGTGTACAGACGTTACAGAGTACAGTGTACTGATGTTATAGAGTATAGTATACAGACGAGAGTACAGTGTACCGACGTTACAGTGCAATGTACAAAAGATGCAGAGTACAGTGTACCGAGGTTACAGAATACAGTATACCAACGATACAGAGTATAACATACAGACGTTATAGAGGATAGTGGGCCAGACAGAGACTGCATCAACGCCAAAACTTGACTGAGGAGTCAAGGTTCCATGGCCATAAACTGATGATAGGCTTAAGTCAAAAACAATCATTGTAAATACCCTATACTTCGTAAAATCACACAAATCCTTTATATACATTTTAAAAACTTTTTCAGTCATACATGTATTTACATTTTAAACTCCGAATAAATGCTATTGGCTTATGAATATCAGAATTTTATGTAATTGGATTAATTTGAAAATTAGACTTAAGTTTGTTGTCACTTTATGGCACCTGATCCCACCTCTGAGTGTCCAGGGTTTCATGCTTGCTGTACTCTTAATTTTGTATAGTTAAAAGAGTTGTGAGATTGATCACTGTTCGTTATCTTCACCTTTTCATGGTCATAGAGTCAGATTTAATGTTAGTGATGCTCATGGCAGAGCTTGAGTTTACTGTCGAGTACATAAATGTTGTGTAGACAATTGTGTCCTGGAGACAAATTCAGCGGAGGTTGCGTCATCTTCTGGGATGCGATTAACACGGATTTTCTTTCACAGTTAGCCATTTTGATTGGAACCTTAAATGACAGACAGTATGTAGCCGAAATTCTCCAGTTTATGTTAGTATCATTAATTGAGCAGCATAGACAAGATAAAAAAATAATAATTTTTCAGTAGGACAATGAGCGCGCAATATTTCCTTCTCATGCACGACATCTACGTTCTTGATTGACCCTACATTGATGGGGCGACCTAGTAAACGTGTGCTCAGTCGCCAGCCGCAGCCTCAAAATCTGCAAGAATGTTGGAAGAGTGGTAGAACATTCCCCATTAAGAATGTGTGTGTCAATCAATGACGTGTCATCATCAACGCTAGTCGTGGGCACCTCCGGTATTAGTGATCAAACCAACATTTTTACTGAACCCCTCTTGACTTCACATATAGCCTCTTGAAGAATATTGTATGATTTATTGTATATTGTTTAATGTCTCGCTAGAGAATTTTTCACTCATGTGGAAACGTTTCCATTGCTGGTAAAGGACTGCAAAATTTGGCCTATGTTTGGCGCTTATGACATTTGAGCAGGGAAGGATCTTTATCGTGCCACACCTGCTGCAACACGGGGCTTCGGTATTTGCGGTCTCATGCGAAGGACCGCCCCCATTTAGTCGCCTCTTACGACAAACAAGGGGTACTGAGGACCTTTTCTAACCCGGATCCCAATGGGAGTCTCGGGAAAAAAAAACAATGATGTTTTAAATCAATAGATATTAGACTTTTATCATAAAATATTATATACCACAGATATTTACATCTGTAGATAAATACATGGTGTGCAACTTGAAATATGATGTAATTCAAGATTGAACTTTTCATGACGAAGAATTTTGCTTATGTTGAACTGATTGTGTGATTCGGAAAGACTATCATTTGTGATCCGTGGCGTTTTGAAGAGCCTGTAATGAGCAGCATTTATAATCATAGAATTCTGATGCTGAAAAATCCAGTATGAACTTGTTTTGGATTCTTCAAAAACATATTTAGAACCTTCAATGAAAAAGAGTAAAGTTTTGTATGAATATGATGTAGACCTAATTGTCTGGTTGACATCGTGTATATTTGAGAACTGGAAAATAATCCCACGAAATTCACGTGATTTCCATGTGGGCATGTCATATTTCACGCATTATCTACACTGTAATAGATGTTGCTCCGCCCTCATGGAAACGCAGTGCGTAGATCCTGATTCAGCGATCTTCGTACATAGTGTTGAGCTGTTAGTATGTTAGTAACTTTTTGTAAAATTCTGACCTTCATGGACAACATGGAAGTGATCTAGCGAATTAAAATGGAGAAGTTGATTACCTCTATTATTAATTTGAAACCCTGGTCCTGATATTTGTTTTTAATTTAGTGACCCTTTGGTTTCCCCGACGTATGTTTTTCGGTATACTGGTATGAGCTAATATTTTGCAGAAATAATAGTTTAGGTCATTGCTATTGATGCAATGATGGATATTGAGATTATATTCCATGTTCTTTAAATCTCATATCAGTAATATTTCGTATTGTATACAATTAAAAACTGTAATATGTGTACTTTTAAATTCATAATTCAGCTAGAAGCTGAAGGAGTGTTTATAGTATTTGTTATGAACTTGAAAATTATTCTGTATCTGTTGTTGAACTATTCGAGGCAAAAGGTTATCAGATAACATTTGAATAAATTTATTTAGATCAATGGTTTTTCAATTAGGAGTCTCAAATGTTGACTATTATAGCTGAGAATAAAGTCAGATAGAGCACCTTATCTTCCATGTAATATGCAAAATCAGTTATCGAACACTTTATCTACCTATGCGCTTGTATACTTTCATAGTGAAAAATAGTATTGTAATCGATATTTAGGAGTTCAATGTAGTCATCGTTTTTTATTGTTGTGGAATACATATTTTATTTGTATCACGGAATTGGGAAATGTTATCTCATTTTCATGACTTTTATTTGTACATAATCAGATGGAAGCTTTTTTGAAAAAACGGTTCGATTCCAGACTGCAACAGTAATTAATTATTAAAGTAGGACGCAACATCACCATCACCAAATGTTTGATATTAGAAATGAAAGATGCGGGTTTAGAAACAGTAGACAATGCCACAATAAAGAAGGCTGACTTCTAAATGGTCCAGAGCTGATTACATTACGTGGATCTTGAGGTCCACGTAGAAAACATATACGCAAGGTTAAACCGGATGCTATGGGAAAATGTCAGTTTGCGCATGCACAAGTTTTCGTTTTCATCGGAGCCAACTGGGTCATTTGCTCGGCCTTTTCCGTCAAGTCGAGAAAAATTTCTGAACTAGACGGAAATGGTCGAAGGATGTTCCGTTTGAACCGGTACTTGATGACGCTACCTTTATTTATAGAATGGAAACTGAAAGGGTAGCACGTGACCGTAGACATGGGGAGGGTGTCATCTTGTGCTTGCGCTAGTGTCAATAAAATTTAAAAACAATGTTATTTGTGGTTTGTGAAAATTTTTTTTAGTGTTCTTTAAAAAAAACGATATATTAATGTTATGGAGTCTAATTCATTCTTTTATGCATAGCTACATGATACCATATCTTGACCTCAACACCGCCCAACAAAGGAAGTAAGATATTGTTGTTCATATCTTAAAACTGAGATCACCTGTAAAGTTGCACTGACCTTTTGGAATGAAAAACGACAATCGTGCTTGTGAGCATCAATATATTGTTGCCAGATATTTTGTATCATTGGATTAAAGTATTTTGTTGTCACATTTATGTCATTGAATTAAAGTATAAAACTTTATCATTTAGACCATTGTCCTCTGTTGAATTTGAACTTTAATTAAGGTCCAAATCAAATACAAGGAAGACTCTTAATTAATTCTGAGGTTAAAGGGCATAACTACAATTATTGCATATGCATGAGGCCTATATACATATCATTACAGCTCTAGCAATAAGACTTATAACAGTTGAATGTTTCAAGATTAAAAAAAAGTCTGTTTAAAAACACATTTATTTCAACCTACAATATTAATTAAGTTTCTGTTAAAAACACAAGTTTATGATCACCTATTACAGTCCTTTTTTTAAAAGGACAGCAACTTGTCTCTGTATAAATGAAGGGCTCGTGAATGGACAACGAATCCATCTATTGAATAACAGAAATGGTCCCCTTTCACTAACTTTTAATGTAACTTATGATTTCTCTTCTGTATAAATCGATGTTTTGTCATCTACTTCGTGTCAATGACACTTCATACAAACACATCTTTTTTTTTTTTTAAAAAAAAGGATAAAAATGAAATCTACTGTAAATTTATGGTTTTATAAGTAAAATGAATATACAATTTATCGTATGGAATGTAATTTATTTTCTTGATTTCTCAGTTAAGTCCAAAAAACAGAGGGGGAAATTTGTATAGAGCTATATAAGAAGGGCTAATTAAACATCATTGAAATTTACAAGTTTCTTATTATTTTTATGAATGTTATATTTGTATAGAGTTAGATAAGAAGGGCTAATTAAACGTCATTGAAATGTACAGGTTTCTTATTATTTTTATGAATGTTATATTCGTACTTATTGCCGGTACAACTAAACTAAGTATATATATATATATATATATATATATATATATATATATACATGCAACTACATTTTCTGGTATCAGGTGTCCTTTAGTACAATTTGTTATTCGAAAAATAGAAAATTGTGTATGAAGTTACAATTATTTCGTCAGCTGGTAGTGATTATACAGGGAAGATTCTGTGTTCGATTTCTTGCTGGGACCATGGCTGTCTTTAGTTTTATTAGCCACCTTTATAAAGCCTCCGAGTATACAGAGGGGTTTGCTAACCTTTGAGGTAGCGATCCAATTGTACGCGCATTTGTTATGTAAATATGGTCATTATAAAGAACACCTATTACGATTTTCCTAATCTATTCTACAAGTCAATCCTCCGTTGAGGTTATTTCGGTAAGGCTTTGAGAAAAATGAACCCGAAGAGAAGAATAAGAGCACATGATGATACACGTCAGGTTGATGGAAATTGAGAAAATACTATCATCATTCATTTCTGCTTTTAAGCATGTCAGTGATTGAACCGCATGAGAACAACCGACGATAAAAACAGATATATTTTGGAACCATAGAAATACATGGAACAAAACTGTCCATTGATCGACTGTCAACGTCACACTTTTTTCGAGAACTGCCCTACATGAATTGCTGCTGTTTCGCCCTTATGATGATCATTCGATACTAATGACAGAAACAATATGCTACTACTAATGTGTTTTGGTCATTAAACTGTCCATACCGACCCCCAAACAGCGACCAGCTCGTGCCAATATCTAATTATAGGGAGAATGATTGCAGAGCTTTTTCGCCATTTATTATCCATATGTCGGTCAATAAGTATACAGAATCACCAAACTAACAAAAACAGAATGGGTATTTTTTTCTCATTCAAGTGAGGTAAAACAAAAATGACCATACAAACGCAATATCTGTCTTGATAAAATTTTATTTAACAGATTACTTCCTAAGTTCCAATTCAACTTTTACAAATGTAAGCACGGGTTAAAGTCAGTTGACTTCAATTGTACTTATTTTGCCTAAGCATTTTTTTTTTACTTGAACAGTAATCTAACTAAACAGTGAGAGAATCATTCCTTGCTGCCTCAATCACTAATGTACACATAAATGTATATTCAGTTGAATATCAAATGGCGATATGAGAATTCTCTGCTAACATCACCTTTGTCGACAGAAATACCATTCTGTAGAACGCAGTAATAAATTATACATGCATCATTATAACACAGTGTCGATAACTGCTGACCACCAAAGTTTGATTTATCTTCTCATGTTGTGTCAGACACATTCCATGGAGATCCGGATTAGATAAGTCTTCAGTACCCCTTGATTGTCGTAAGAGGGGAATACTGGACCGGTCCTTTGGATGAGACCGTAAATTCAGAGACCCTGTGTCGCAGCAGGTGTGACACGATAAAGATCCCTCCCTGCTCAAAGACCCTCAGCGCCGAGTATAGGCCTAAATTTTGCAAAGTTTTACCGGCAATGCTGATGTCTCAATAGGAGTGAGAGGTACAATACTAATAGGTGAAAAACCATCAATGTCTTAAAGAGGTACACCATTAATAAGTTAAGATCCATCATTGTCTTAAAGATGTACAACATCAATAAGTGAAGAACCGTCATTGTGTTAAAGAGGTACAACACTGATAAGTGAAGAACCACTACACTCTTAAAGAGATATCATACAAATAAGTGATAATTGTAAACTTGGAGTAGAACCTGTTCATTAGCTGAATGTCAAGATCACAATTCTTCAGAACGCAATGTCCAACATGAATTATAGATAACGACTTTCCGCCATTATGAAGTCCACTTGCTAAGTAATGATGGTGTATGTCTCTATTAATGTGTTTTGGTCGTTAATACGTCTAGATTCCGACTTTTAAGCCACTACAAATACATGTAAGTGTCTGATCTCAAATATAGCTGTCGAGAGAATGGCTTTGGTGAATTTGTCATTCATTTATAACTCATACATCGACCAACAGCCTTCAATGTAGAAATTACTCTTCAAATAATTACGTAAATCATTTTTGAATTATGTCTTCATGCTGTTTTTCTTGTATGTTTAGTGCAACCGGTATCTAGTAATTTTTATTCTTTGGGAAATGGCTATGTCCTCGGTCAACATTAAAATGGTGCAGCTAATCAACTTAAATCCCACTTAATCAAGCTTGTTCTTCAGCAGAATCTTGATGAGAACAAGGATCCATTTTATTGGATAAAAAGATATGGAAAATATAATTTTGAATTAATAACCAAGATATATTCAGCGTTTATCACTGTATCATTTCAAACAAGAAAAAAATGTAACACAACTTCATACATAAAATAATTCCCAATTCCTCCTGATAAAAAAGTAAAAAGGAACGATAATATCATTGTCGACAAGGTTAATCAGATTTCAGGTCTCAATGCAAAAGTCTCCCCACTAAAAATATGGGGGTGAAAATTAACAAATACGGAAAATATATTAAGCCTCTGCATGTCTTCGAATTCTTTCCATCTATTAGATACAACACCACAATTTGTGGCACATAATTTGCAGGCCTTATCCCAGATGGGTTGGTTGGGATTTGATTTCAGACATTTTACATTGAATATGGTTGATTATTTTTCTTGATAGAAATATTTGGCCTTAAAAAAAACCCAGCGTTTCCGAGACATTACTCGCTGAATTCATGCTACTCACTGGAATGTGTTTGTGAAGCTCATAAATGTTTTAAAGTATTGGCCTATACCCCTAGAGGATATTTTCCGCCATTAAGATTCAGATACTGTTATATAATAACCCCTTAGAGACTCGATATTACATAATTCGGACTGTTGTGCCCTGTTTATTGGTTAATAAACAATCACGGTAAATATAAATGGCGGCTAAAATTCGGGAAAATAATGAATAGGGAAATTCAGATGAAGAAAAATGCTTGATCGGGAGATATATGTCTCCCACCCCGGAGTATCAGACTTCACGAGAGGTTAATATTAGCGAGAGAACACTGCTTACATCTAGAGGGCAAAAACGTATGCAATTCAGTGGTGTATCTAGCCTTGAAGTGAAGTGTACGCACTATGACAACTCCAGAATAGGTTTGGGGCTGGGGACAGTCTTAAAGCCCCCCGTGGGTTTTGAGGCTTTTTAGGTTACATTTATGGGTTGTTCTAGCTATAAAATCATGCATAATAAAATGAAAAATTAAATATTTTTGTTGTCGTCAAATTCATGTGTACGCCCGGGTGTTTTGGCGTCAATAGCAGCTACGCCACTGGCAATTTCAATGAATAAAAGAAGACGGTTGGAGAAGACAGGCTGAATGCTTATTTATAAACACTCACTTGTGGCGTTGATCGGGTATTTTAAGGACTTATCATCTAAAGAAAAATGCCTACCCTCAAAACAAATCCTCGAATTTTTAGAGACGGGTGCAAAGTTCTTGACACTATGACTACCGAACACTACATCGCTCTCGGAGACGCATGAGGCCTAATATAATATAATATAATATAATACAATATAATATAATATTGATTTTAGCTGAGGTAAAATGAAATACAAACTCCAACAGGCACCTAACGTTTGCACCCTCACTCCCTTTGATCCACCACCACCTATTTAATGTGCAAAACAAATTTGAACAGAAATAATTCTATAAGATTTGTAGATTATGTTTCTTTGTCTCTGTTAATCAATTTCTAATGTTATTTTTCACTTTGCATTTTTATTAAACTCGTAAGAGGCACAGTTTTACTGAATTAAATATATAAACATTGTCTGTGGTGTCTTTTAAGTAGTAATCGTTCACATCAAATTTTCAGATTCAGCTCCTTGGTATGTATGGCTATTCGAAATATGGCGACTGTCTCCCATTCATCCTTCATTGCTCTATGGTTAGTTAGTATGCTCGCACATGTAGAAAATCATGTCACTTCACATGCTATAACTGAAAAAATGGTACTCATATCTATTAAAATATGCAAATATAAGTAGGTCAACGAAAGTTTACAAAGACCATATAATACTATGTGAGTTAACGGCCTTTTGAGTTACATATTGACCTAAAACAGTAGTGTCATCCATTTATGATAGAAACTACTCTGGTCCATTTCTGATACTCAAATATCATTTGAAATATCAACTGGAAATAATTTCTTACCATGAGTAACATGGTGATATCTGACCTCTGATCTAGAGACAGTGGCATAATAGAGATCATCCTTAAATTGAAAATATTCTGCAAACTGATTTTGGGAATCACGGTTATGATAAACTATGAAAACTGTCAATTTATTTGGATACATGTGCCCAGTATTCAACATTCATATATTTCATTAAATTATTATCATGGATTGAAGTACATCAGGAAATTTAGAGGTCGGGAAACGCTTTTGTGACGTTATTTCATAATACCCCTTTTGTACTACACTGGCTGATGTTTGTGTATGGCGGCAGCGTGAGAATAGAATATTGAGATATATTGCTTTCGGCTGATACCGCTGCAGCGAGAGGTTAGAATGTGAAGCTAATTGTAACAAACTAGAATACCCAACCCAATCCTGTTCAACAACCAGAATAGTGCATTATGCAATTTGTAATCGTCATGTTTACATAAGCTAAATGTGTAAAAAATGTACTATTTCATTTCCGTTGCCATAGGTTTTCATCGTTATCGAAAAAATTTGCATTCTTTTGGAATATCTCTGATAAGTCGAGATTGAATATCTAAACATGCACTGTGTTCTGACCTATATTTCAAAAATTCGCTTGAACGATAATTCGAACATCTTGTCAAAACGAGTGTATGGCTGTGAGAATTAGTGATCGACTTTAACCGTTGTGATATTAAAGAAGATCACATTGAGTATCTTGATTTTGACATCAAGATACGTCATATGCCAAATACTGTAGATCAATTTATGACTTGATAGCGTGGCTAAATCAGGAAATCTCTAGACTTGATAATCAAGTCATAATACAAACCTGCCATTACGCTTTCGTTCTATGAAAGATCTAATATATGATGTTTTATATTTTTATCTAAACTTGATTATGATATTGCATTCTGGATGATCTCATTGATAAGAAAACCAATATTACTCAAAGAATATGAAAGTTTAAAACCAGAGAGTAATTTACTACCCTCAGATTTCATAAAAGTTTGGCAGTCTCAAATGTTTTGGAGTTTTATGAGTAATTCTAACGTCTGCGGCATTTAAACCACCATTAACGACCTCAAAATCTAAATATTTGCAGTTTACTGGATATTTCCTGTCATTTCGTTGATTTTTGTTTCATAAATAATGTCAAGAAATGTCTAAATTTGACGTAATGTTTGTGTGGCACTCCTCTATGTCATCCGCTGCGCATGTTTCATTTTCTGCCACAAACCCCAGAGCCTTCGCCAATCAAAATCCAGGTTAAATAACTTGTTTTATCATGAGCAAGAAGTGAGAAATTTGTGTCGTTACAAGAAGGTAATTTGAAACAGTATCACCATACAAAATGTACCAGTCACCCGAGAGAACGATTATTAAGCATTAGTGAATTATTCCATTTGAATTTACGCTGGGCAGAGGGGTCGTCGAACAGTCGTATAAAATATGCATTACACGGTATTCATATTATAGGCTTCCAAATATCCGTTCATTCGTCATACACAGAATATTGCATCCAGTCACACGAAGTCGTAAAGCAAAATCACTGCTTCTCAGATTGTCAATTCTGTTCTCGAGCTATTACATTGCTCGCAAGTAAAGGCATAAGGCTTCTAGAGACAATATTGCTTTATAGAAGTACTTGTTATAAATCTATAGAAAGTGTTCCAAACATAGTGGATTTACCAACGGAAAATCAGAGTTTTCTAACTTATTTTAAAAAAGGATTAAAATCCATTATATACAAAAGGGGCCTTACAAATAATATTTCCCACGCTGTTAGTCTTCGTTTGTCTTCAGTAATTGATCGAAGAAATATGATTTAACATGCACTTTGTTCAAATATTGGCAGAATACTCTGAATACCATTGTGGCGAAACCAATAATCTCTTGCCATAGATAAGCATCATCTTTCTCGGGGGGTAATGTGTCCGTATAAATACGATTTCCGCTTCCTCCAGCTTTCACTAGGACTAAAATTGTGAAATACGTTTTGCTATTCACTGAATGGAGATATTTGAATTTCACACTGGAGTTCGTTCCATACTTTGATGGAATTTAATGTTCCTGAATTCTTAAACAGCAACCAATAATCTGTGAACTCTTTCGTCCTATCACATTCTATACAGATGAAAATTTCTATGATTTGTCTATTTGTTTCAGACTGTGAGAAACTCGCTGTAATCAAGAAGTTTACGACAGGAGACTGTAATTTCTCTCCGGATGTAAATTTGTTTTAATGGATTATTCTCCTATCATCTAGACTTGAGAAGGAGAAAGAACCTTAGCATTTTGTAGAATGATCGATGGACGAAATTTAACCGCTATGTGTGAATCACACGATGTTAACACGACACAAGGAATTATGTGCCTTGTGGGTCCAGGCTACCCAGACGTTCCTCCTCCGCCGCCGCCACCGCCAAGTTACGAACTCTTAATGGCGGTCAACGAATTCATCAAGGTTGCAATGCCTGTGAACTTTGCCCTCGGTTTTCCATTAAACTGGGTTACATTTTATATCTTTTCGCAATCTAAGCTGAAGGATGCTTCTTCCTCACGGTACATTGCCGCCATTGCTTTCGTGGATAACGGGATTATTCTTACCCATTTTATAAATCATTTGTCCAGTCATTACCAAATTCCTGTGTTTGCACTCCATGGTGCTTGTCAGATGGTTAATTACTTTAATTTCATGTGTACATTTCTTTCTATCTGGTACATAACAGCACTTGTGATTGATAAATTCATTGGATTGTACTGGCCAGTCAAAAGATCGGAATATTGCACGGAGTTCCGGGCAAAGTGTGTAGCTGTTTCCCTAGCAATATTTTCAGTTGTGTTCTATCATCACATAGTCTGGACTATGGGGCCTCAGAAAATATATGGCGGTCAAATAATTTGTGTACCGTACCAAGCTCCAGGATTGCTGGATACTTGGTACACTCTCAATAAAGTAGATTATGTGATCGTTGCCATTATTCCATACATTACAATTGTTATTTTGTTATTTCTTATCGTGGTTAGAGTGTACACGTACAGGACAAACGATAGACAAATAAATGGATCTGTCCGCGGGAGGCCTTCTAGCGTATCTACCCAACAAGAATTCAAAACGATGCCTCTCGTCATTGTGGTAGCGGTAGCAACAGTTGTCTTGGGACTTCTCAACAACATTTGCAGGATTTTCGAAATTGTTCAACCCGCTGTTAGCACTGTCGCGACATTTCTTTCTCAAGTGTCGTTTGCCTGTAAATTCTTCTTATATGTGATGACGTCAGAAAAGTTTCGTGATCAACTACTCGGTCTTTGCCGCCAAATCGTTTACCAGGTTCTCAGGGTTTTCCGTTGTAATGGGCGTGAGACGGAACCTACCTTTATCAGTGTTAACCAACAAACAGACGACATCCATGATTTTGAGTGCATTGTTGAATGTGCTGTTTAACAACTGATGATGAAAGACTCAAAATGTCTGTGATTAATGTGCGATTTGCAGAAACATCAAATAATTTCAATGTGTGTATCTGTTTTAGTACTGCACAAGTGTTATTTCTAAACAAAGTTTGCGAAAACTGTACTTTTAACTGCAAATTGAGATTATAACGCATTTTATTAGGTCAGTAGAAATGGGAAAGGGGAAAAGGATGGGGAAAGTGTTGTTAATGTAATAGTATAAGATATTTTGATTTTATTAATCCATTACTGATTGTTTTTACTCTTATTGTTTAAGCCTAATGTATATCATTTATTATATTTCTATATTAAATTTCAAAATGGGATCAATACAAAATGAATGTGAAAAGCTTTGGTAAATGCAACAATGTAGGAAATAATGCAAAGAAAACGCAAAACGTCTACAACTCCAACACTGTGTAAAACGGCTACAGCTCCAGTACCCAAAAAACGTCTACAGCTCCAGTACCACGTAAAACGTCTACAGCTCCAGCACCACGTAAAACGTCTACAACTCCAGTTCCGTGTAAAACGCATACGTCTACAGCTCCAGCACTGTGTAAAACGTCTACAGCTCCAGCACTGTGTAAAACGTCTACAGTTCCAGCACCACGTAAAACGTCTACAGCTCCAGCACCACGTAAAACGTCTACAGCTCCAGCACCACGTAAAACGTCTACAACTCCAGTTCCGTGTAAAACGCATACGTCTACAGCTCCAGCACTACGAAACGTCTACACCTTCAGCACCACGTAAAACGTCTACAGCTCCAGCACCACGTAAAACGAGTACAGCTCCAGCACCACGTAAAACGTCTATAGCTCCAGCACCGTGTAACACGTGTACACCTCCAGCACCACGTTAAGGTTAATTTTAACACCGTTTGACTAACACTTGAAGTCCTTTACTTATTTCCACAGTCATCCTACGTATAGATACATATTTTTATTTTTAAATAAAAGTGTTGCCTTCTGAAAAATACTTATCAGTTCGATTATATATACAGTAAATACAGCAAGGAAAATAAAACAAAATGTGTTTGTGAAACACTGATATCCTGTACAATAGCAAAGTAATTCTGGTACCAAAAGAGAGGTCTTGTCACAAGGAATTCATATGTGGTATATGAAAGCCCAAACACCGAGAGTTTTAGCCGTCCTGTTGCGGGTGCAGCGGGTGGCAGTTATAAAATATTGGGTTGGTTGGTTATATAATGTTTAACGTCCCGATCGAGAACTTTTCACTCATATAGAGACGTCACCATTGCTGGTGAAGGGTTCAAAATTTAGGCCTATTCTCAGCGCTTACCGCCTTTGACCAAAGAGGGATCTTCATCGTGCCAGACTTGCTGTAACAGGGGACCTCGGTGTTTGCATTGTCATCCGAAGTACCACCCCATTTAGTCGCGTCTTACGACAAGCAAGGGGGTACTGAGAACCTAGTCTAACCCGGATTTGGAAACTTTTCCTGCAAACCAAATAAATATTATGAAGTCGAACTATTGCACTTCGAATCGGCTTACGCTATCAACTATAGAAAGGAAAATAAGCGCATACGATAACACACTGATTTATTGCTAGATAATCTTCTATTCCTCGGTCTTGACAGTACACATAAATTTCTTCCTTTAAGTGTATGCGGTGGCTGAAGACTGTTATTAAAAAGTTCCAAGTATTATTTTGTGTTACCAGTAACTATGAATAATTGCGCCTATGACTGAACAAAATTGCATCTTTGCATTCCTTCTGAAATCAACTGTCTGAAAGTTATTAAAAATTAGATTATTAAAAGAGGTATTAAAGAGAGTTTTTTTCTTGGCCTTACTGGCTCTCAGTTCCTCCAGCTCGCAGACTGATGAGCGGCGCCTGTTCTGAAGAAGTTCGACAGTGGAGGCTCTTCTCTTCGTCGGGGTGAAACGGCGCTTGGCTATGATGCTCATTTCGAGAAGTGGAGATGGATACTTGATAAAGAAATATAAAACGTCTACAGCTCTAGCATCATGTAAAACGTTTATAGCTCCAGCACCGCGTATGACCTTCTGACGCTCCTCAAGGTCAAACTCATGTGAAAGTATTAGGGGATGGTAATTTTTTATACCGCTCAATTTCCCTTTCAATATTAGTATGTGGGTGTGAAAAGTACGATGTTGAAATGCGAGTTGGAACTTTATTTGAACTGGTTCATAATGAGAAATGGTATTCAAACGCTGCAAAATGTCGGAAAGTGCATTCTTGATGCACTCTTGATTTTTATGAGACTTCGCTTTCAGATGAATGCCGAGTAACTGGTAATACAACACAATCTCTGCAGAATGAAATTCTTAAAATTGCAAAGTTAGGCGAGTATTCCTCATTGCTGCACATTTATGCTGTTTGCAATGCAATTTGTGGGACCATCCGAAGCATTTTCCCAGAGATAATAAATGCTGCTATCAGCAGAGACTGCCATAATCAGCTAATAAAGCCGTTCAAGGAGTACGATGTGTCTTCGAATGAAACATGTGTGAAGTGGACTCATACATCCAATGTGGTACGACAGAATTGGTCTTCTAACCACTTTGTTCTCTCTGTTTCATCGGATGTTCTTACCGAGGGTTCAAGAAACCCTAGCAGCTCTATTTGGAAAGCGATTATGAAGCGGAGCTTCAGTATACGCTCGAAAATCTTTCTACATTCAGAATGGGTGATGGAGATCTAAAAAGTGAGAAGTCTGAACTTGAAGATAGTCAAAGTAATACTTCAACGCCCAAAAAGGAAAAACTGGACAAGGACGGAACAGAAAACTTACAACATTCTGTCAGATGGCTTACACCTGATATAAAAGAGTTTCCTTTCCAACCCACCAATTTCAAATTTCCTTTATCGCGTTTAAGGGGTCAGAAAAGGTCTTTTCAGGGGTCTTGGTGTGAGAAATGGAAATGGCGCCACTATGATGTGGCCTTTTTGTTTCTGCTGTATAATAGCTTACAAGGGTGGTATGTTGTCCAATCATATAAGGAGAAAGTATTTTTGTCAACGGGATTCCGTAATTGGAAGAAAGCCACAATGCGCTTCGAAAAACATACCAATAACAGGTGTCATAGAGAAGCAGATGAGAGATCGTTTACACTTCCAAACGTATTGAAGGATGTTGGTGAATTTTTCAGTAAACAACAATCGGAACAGAAAAAAGACAACAGAGATTGTTTCCTAAAAATACTATTAAGTTTAAGATATCTAGCAAAACAATATATTCTAATCAGGGGGAAACTGGAGAGTTCTAATTTTCACGAGTTGGTTAAACTGCAGATTGATTGATTGTTTGTTTGTTTTACGTCCCGTCGAGAATTTTTCACTCATATTGAGACGTCACCAGCTGTAGGTGAAGTACCAGAAATTTAGACCTATGCTTAGCGCTCAGGGCCGTAGCAGTGAGGGTTCTTTAACGTGCCAACGCCTACCGTGACACGGGACCTCCGTTTTTAAGGTCATATCCGAAAGACCCGTGATTCTCACTTCTAAATGCCGAGCGTTTGGCAAAGGAGCAATCACTACCTATTTTTCGTCTGAGGTTTGACGCGGCCATTGCATGAGCGGGGCTCGAACTCACGACCTCCCGGTTACGCAGCGAACGCTCTAACCACTGAGCTACCGCGACCGGTTAAACTGCAGACAGGGAGTAATCCTCTTTTGCAGGCATAGATTCAGAGAAAAACTGGAAAATATGTTTCAGTACAAGTTCAAAACGATGCACTTAAAGTAATGGCCAATCAAGTTCGTAGAAATGTAATTTCGAGAATGTCAAATCTCTAATCTTAATGGCTGATGAGACTACTGACAACTCGTAATTTGCCTATGATATCTCGATGACCACTTTATGCCACACGAAATTTTTGTTGGCTTTTTTGAAGTCGACGACATTAAAGCCGATACTATTGTTTCTGCAATCACTGATACCTTGACCAGGTTCAATATTCCATTTAATAAATTACTGGGTAAGTGTTATGATATGCCTCAGTGGCAGGGTCAAAAAGTGGAGTTGTAAAGCATATTTTAGAGAAAGAGAGCAGAGCTCTTTATTCGCTCTGTTATGGTCATGCTCTTAATTTGGCATGCTCTGATGCTGTTAATCATCTACAATTATGAGAGATGCCCTTGAAGTAATGCGTGAAGTAGCAAAACTGATCAAGGAGTCTCCAAGAAGAGAAGCAATTTTTAGAAATTGGGAGGAATCTGAGAATTTAAAGACTTCATCACCTGGAATAAGAGTTTTGTGTTCAACAAGGTGCACAGTTCGAGCAGATGCTCTTCAGAGTGTAATATGTAACTACGAAGTATTATTGGGCGTATGGGAGGAATCGATGAAGTATGTAAAAGTTTCAGACATGAGATGCAGAATAAGAGGGGTTATGACCTACATGAACAAATTTGACTTCCTCTTTGGCTCTCTGTTGACTGAACAATTGCTCCGTCATAGCGATATTCTTAGCAAATCCTTCAGTCAAAAAAGTTTCTGCGGCAGAGGATCAGAAAATTGCTCTCAGCTCGGTGGAAACGCTGGGGTCTCTTAGAACAGACGAAGCTTTTCTCTAATTATGTGAGGATGACAAGAAATGAGCCACAGATTTTGATATTGATGGTCCTGCATTGCCTTGTCGAAGACATCCTCCGAAAAAAAATGACGAAGGATCTCTGTATCACCACTATACATGCGAAGATTTGTACAGAGTTGAATATTGTGAGGCAATTGATGTACTTGTGAATGGAATTAGAAACCGTTTTGATCAGCCAGGATATGCCAAATATATGCAGGTGGCTTTGTTATTGTTGAAGGGGGCCAGAGGAGAAAAATTTGATAAAGAATTTGAGTTGGTCACAAATTTTTGCGGTACAGACATCAATGCCAAAAATTTGAGAATTCAATTTCAAACACTCAAGTGCAATTTCCCCAAAGACATCATTCCTTCCATTCAGACAATAACTGAATTCATCAAAACAGAAGGCATACTACTGTATAGCGAAATTGCAGTTTTGAGTGACCTTGTAATGCCAGCAACAAGTGCTTCCAGCGAAAGTATGTTCAGCATACTGCGCAGCATTAAATCTTATCTGCGATCAACTATAACCAGAGTTAGACTATATAACCTGATGATCCTTCACATGTAGTAAGACGGAGAATCTGGATCCTCGTGGCGTGGCAAATGAATTTGTTAGTGAGAATGAACACAGACTATCCGTTTTTGTAAAATTCTAATGAAAGGGCTGAAAAGTTAAGACATTTTGATGAGCCAGTTCCCTCAGGCCACTCAAGTACTGTAGTGTCAGTTACAATTTGTATATGAATTTTATAGTCAATAGGAAGTAGCGTGTGTGTGTGTGTGTGTGTGTGTGCTCGACGTAGAAACTCTTTTGTTGGTTTACCCACCCACCCCCCACTTTCAATTTGCTTCCGATGCCTATGCTGTAGCTACACGTTTCAATAAGAGTAATTACCGATGGGGGAAATGACAATATAGTGATTGATGGTCAGATACCGAGAGAAAGCAAAAAGAATAATTCTGGATACACAGACTTGTTACTTGACCCTCAACGTATCACCAGGCCCACTGTCTTCAGCAAGATAAATACAGTCTAAGTCTTTAGCAGCAGGCATGTTTACGAAACTATCCTAAGATAAGTCTTAGGATGTGTTGTAAGATATAACTTAGGAAAAAAGTTAGGAACATCCTAAGATCAATTTTGGACACGTCTTAGGATGTACCTCGACGACACCTTAGTAACATCTTAAGTTAGGACGCCCTAACTACTTAGGGATATTTTTATTCCGTTTTCCTTTACATTTATTTATAGATTTTCGTGACTAATTTCCGAGTAAACAATTAAAATGTATATATATATATATAATGTCAAAAACTGAGAAATTTTAAGATTATTTATTTCATAAATTAAGCGGATGTTACGATATTCGAACCCAATCATGCGTTTTTCATGTACTAGTATACGATGACATCAATGCAAAACAACTGAGCCAAGCAATACTTTGCTTCGATATTTTAAAAATCGAACCAATATACCTTGACTTACATTTACTCATGTCAAGGTCATTGAAAAATAATTGAACAAACGTAAATTCCAACACACGCGAAACCAGTCTGAATTTAATTGGGTTGTCTGGATTTCTGTGTTTTTATCGTCGTCAGTAAGAAGAGGAATCCAAATCAAATTTCTAAACTGAGAAATTCAAGTTTGATTTGATGTGGTGGAAAAATCAAAAACTTAACTTACTAGATAGACTATCTAACGTCGTTACACATACAGCAGAGGGCGTGGGAGAGTATATATGGGTAGATAAATGCATGTAATTCGTCCGTCTTCTCTGTGGATGAGATCAGAAAGAAACAATCGCGGATTTAAAGGAAATCATTGTCTTTTGTTTAGAAAAAATAATAATAAATGAAGCAATCATGTTTCCACTTTCAGGGGAATAAATGACAATATGTTTCGTTTTATAGTTACTATTGTTGGGAGAACATATTTTACTCAAAGAAAAAAACCTTAAAATACGCGTCATTTTATTAATTTCATCACATCAAAAATGACAGAAAATACTCGGGAGACATATTTCAAGCCCTATAAAATCTATAAAATCCAGGAGTTTTAAGATGGCCCTCAGACCCCCTGTCTCATGACGTTGCACCCCTTATTATACTAGTGGCAATAAGAAGACATTCCAATAACGCTGGGAGGCTATGAAAACCACGAGTCTGTACTTAATCACCATAGCATCGTTGTTTAAGTAATCTAGCTGGTTGTCAATGTCTCAAAGTATCTTTTCACGGTTTCTGTGAACTCAATATCATGGCTCTGCAGCCTTGTTTATATAAACTTGGGATTGTCTTACGACAAGGGTTATGCTGTCCTGAAGTTAGGGCGAACTAATTCAGGAGAGCTTCGAGGAACATACTTAAGACCAAGACGTGTCCTAAGGCATATTCAGGATACGTTTTAGTCCTAAGATAGCTTCGTGAATACGCCTGCAGCAGATTCTGGACTTCATCTACTCGTTTGATCATCTCTTAAAAAAACCCACCGTTGAAGACCCTTTAGTTTATTAGATTACATACGGGTTACAGTCTACAGAACTGCGTGCTGTTTATTTTTCCAACGTTTTACATGCGTTCTTTATGGTAGGATAATCCATTAGTTTGACTTTAGCCATTATCGGGCAAATCCAAAGCTCTTGCATTTTTTATTCTCTAATTCGTTTTGCCTAAGATATGATCAATACGGGAATACCTGATAACTATTTGACTTTCTAAACTGCTAATCCGTTGATCCGCATTGTTTGCTTTCCTTTGTCTTCTTAAAAATCTATGCCATTTTTTCAAATTTAATCATAGTGCATAAGGAATATCACCAGGTACGAGCTAATAATTTTAACACTGATTGCCATCTTTCATTAATTCAATAAATCATGTAGAGCTCAAGTTCTAATTCGCTTCCTAGAAAATATATTGAATAGCCAGCAAAAAAACAAAAACAAAAACAAAACAAAACAAAACCAAAAAAAAAAACAAACAAAAAAAAAAAACAAAAAAAACCAGCAAAAAAAAAACAACAAAAAACAAAAAAAACAACAAAAAAACCCAAAAAACAATCAAACAAACAAAGACATGTAATTTGTAGCAAAAATACGTTTGTAGATAATGTGAAGATAACAATATATCCTATAAAGAATATAAAAACAAGAGTAGGGCAATCAGAAACCTTTGTATTCATAATTATATTTAATGCTATCGCCATTGAAAGCAAGTCTAGCGCATTGTTCACATGGTACTAGGAGATTTGGTTCCGCAGGTCGTGGGAATCTCTATGCTTCATATATATATATATATATATATATATATATATATATATATATATACGCGCGCGAGGGTTGTCCCTAAAAGTTGTAGACAATGTTGATAACTTGATTATTCGTTAGAAAAATATATAAAATATCTCTTGTTATTTAATAGCATCTTTTTGTGATCTTATTTGTAGTTTCATATAATGAAATAGGACAAAAATGAAATACATATGTTAATGGCAGTCGGTGCACAAACCAAACTTCATCTTCATTTATAACGTTCAGGATTTCGCGGTCTTTTTATTTATTATTATTTGGCCGTTCCTGTCATCCCCTCCACAAATCTCTTGTGCCATTTAAATTCCGGTGGTGATCTGATGTGCTTTTCCACCTCCCGTTCTGCTTCAGTGGGGGAGGGGGGGGGGGGTGTCAAACCATAAACCATAATCTACACAGTATTCTATGATTTCCCGGTGCTCTAAGAATGTCGTTGACATCGCCATATTGCGCAAATTTTATTACAAGTACGTTTCAAAGTGACGATACTTCTCTGCCGTATATGACACCCTGGGGTTGTAAGACCATTATATTACGAGGAAAACATCACTGATTCCAGGGACATAAATTTGAATGCGATATATTTTATATGAAACAATTTGCCTTCATCTAATTGAGCAGTACAAAGAAAAGACCTACTTATATTTGTACATGCACCAACAATGCATATATATATCTATTTCTATTCTGTAACATCTCCGTTATTTCTTTATCACTTATTTCAAATTTTACATTTTTGTTTAGCATGAGTAAAAGTTTTCTCATGTGAAAAAAAAAAAAAAAATAAATAAAAAAAAAACAACCAAACAACAAACAAAATCAACCCCACCCACCCTCCAAAAAACAACAAACTTTTGAATTAGATGCGTATTTCGAAATTTATTTATTAACATTGTCTACGACTCTTTGTGTACTTTTATAAATAGATTCAATGTTACAGATCGAACTCCAACACACACACACACACACACAACACACACACACTCAACACACACACACACACACTCTCTCTCTCTCTCTCTCTCTCTCAATCCAATTCATCTACCGTAACCGTCGTTCCCTTGCATTTGAAGAAAAAGTATGCTATTGATTCGTGCATTCGAATGTTTGCCTATGTCTATTTGTCTGTCTGAATCAATTTTCCATGTGATATCCTCACTTTTGCAGCTGCCAGGTATGATAAAAGGCTGACACTTGATATGTCCGTTGACGCTCTGTTACAATCAGGTCTTCCATTGAAACCTTGTTAATACAAACTGTATTTTGAACTTTGAAATGAAATAATTTGGATTTAACAGTTAGGCTAACACAGGAAGAAGACTTTTTTAATCGCCTGGTTTTACAGAAGTTATGTCCAACACTTTAATAACATGCGTCATCTTTGTCAGTGAACAAAATTAATGTCGTGGGAACGAATTTTTTTTTTTTTAAAAAGAAAACAATTCTTCCACCTATCCTAAATCGGCAACGTAGCAGTTTACAATGTTGATTTCAGTCTTATAGAAGCCGAGATACAGCGTCAGAGAAGGTGTTGACACGCTCAAGAACTGCGACTCATATACGAGTACAAATCCTAGACGATAAATAACCAAATTGCATATGATAGGTCATTTGTGGCACTTCGACTAAAATCTTGTGAGGTTTGTAATAAACAAACTATTTGCACTGGGGCATTAATTTTCAAATAATCAGTCAATTCATCATCAAAACAAACTGGTCATAAATCAAAAATATCCCCACAGGACAGTGACACATTCAGTCACAGGGTCCCCAACCGTCTGGTGTAATATTTCATTCTAATGTATCTGTGAAATTCAAAAGCCAATGGGAAAAAAACCCAACAGAAATGAACTCCTAATCAACAACGATACTGCCCTACTGACTGCGATCTCCTTAAACCTTGCTCTCTCATTAATCTGCCACAGTAAAATGCAACTCTAATTCCTGAAGTCGTTCCACTTGGTCTGCCCTAATATAGTCTTCTTTACAGGACACAAACTGCCTATAATAACTCCCGATGGCACTGATGAAGTTCATCAACTTAAATAACGTTAAAGAAATTTTTAAAAATCATTTGTTTTAACGAGAGGCGTCAGAATAGGTCCATATTTTGTATGCAGTAAAAATCCTTGTTGACAGAAAACTGCATTAATGTGCAATACGTAATTCTCATTTAATTCCCTTTAAAACCGATTTTTAACCTCCCGATCGTATCAGTGAAATTGACCAATAACGGGGAAAAAAATCTTGATAAAAACACTGAAAGCATCGACTTTTCAACTTGACATAAAAACCGTGCACGTTACAAAATACAATTAATGTCTCCACTGTCTGTATGATACGGGATATGGGTAGGGGTGCCTGGATTATCTACTGGTTGCATCATTATAATTATCTTGACAAAGATTCCGAACTGTGCATCGCAAATATACATCAACAATGGAATGTCCTAAAACAACGGTTTGACGGCACCTTCATGTGACATTTCATTATTAAAGGTTCAGAGTAGAAAAACTGTATTTAATTTCCACATAAAGTTTAATAAAATCAATAACCAAAGAAAATGTATATGTTGTCACATTTTCAAAGATGTCAGATAAAGTATACACATCAGATAATCGCACATGTTCGTTAAAAGGGGTAAAAATTCCTACAAGAGATGCATAAATAAAAGATTCTATCATGCATAAAGTTTAATCATTTAAAGGTTTTTGAAAATCCGATGACATCACTTGAGGATAGAGTTACCGGAAATGACTCATGAAGTTTGTCGTAAACTCTTGACAAACTGTCGTGACGTACACGGTAATGTAGAATGACATACACTAACATTCTGTCATACGCAAAGGAAACAAAAATATTACCTAGGGAGTTTTATTTGCAGATTCTGCGAATCACTTGTGTCTACAATGTACAGTACCAAAGAAGATTGTTTTGTATGTGTTAGCTGACCAACGTTATGACAAACAGGATGATTTCAGCTTCTCCATCGTCAACATCCCATATTTATGTAGCAATATTCCATCATCACCTGCGTGAGAATCACGGGTCTTTCGGATATGACCTTAAAAACGGAGGTCCCGTGTCACGGTAGACGTTGGCACGTAAAAGAACCCTCACTGCTACGGCCCTGAGCGCTAAACATAGGTCTAAATTTGTGGTACTTCACATACAGCTGGTGACGTCTCAATATGAGTGAAAAATTCTCGACGGGACGTAAAACACACAAACAAACAATCACCTGCATATGGTGTTTATGTCTCTCAACTGATTCGATACGCAGAAACTTGTTCTGCGTATGCCCCGTTTTTAAATCGAGACAGGCTACTGATAAACAAGTTGACGTCACAAGGGTGTCAGCAGTCTCGTTTAAAGTCATCATTTCGCATATTCTATGGTCGTTATAACGATGTAGTTTGTCAATACAGCCTGTTATTAGGTCAAATGATGTCTGACGTGTTTCATACCAATGGTTACGCTGTTTTTTATGTATTGAATTTGACTACGGATTACTCAGTTTACCTGATCAAGATATAGGGCTCACAGTGGGTGTGACCAGTTCACAGGGAATGATTACTTCCCCTTGGCACCTGGTCCCACCTCTCGTATATTCAGGGGTCCGTGTTTGCCCAAGTTATAGGAGTTACAAGGTTGATCACTGTTCGTTATCTTCACTTTTTCAAACATATTTTCAAGTATATATTTGTTTACTTCTGAAGACGAAAGTTGGAGTATTTGTTGATTAGGAAAGCATAAGGTATATGGGCCATAATGCTCACCTAAACTTTAGGCCTGCTGTTCTTCAGAAGATTTTAAAAAGACTTTACAATTCTTTACTCTCATGAAAAATTATGACTCCATCCTAACTCTATAGGGTATCTGAATCTGACTAACACTGGGCCATGCTATTACGGAAAAGAAATATTTGTTTCATGTATACACGGATTATGTAAAATTTGGTCCTTGACTTTAGCCCAATCTTAACCCCCATGGTTCATAATTTGAAAAAAAATAATTTAATCCACTTACCTCGGGGATTTAAAATTCTAATGTGGTTGGTGAGGAATATTTTCCTTATAGTCCCATATAAAACTTGAACCCCTATTGTGTTCCCACCCAAGGTCCCTGAATATTGATTCAAACTTTGTATCTGCACTATATAAGGATCTTGACATATCATGGACCTGTGTTATTGAGATTTTAGAAGATTTTTTCCTGGGTATTCCAATGTAAAACTTTGATTCGCCTATTGTTGCCCACCCTACCTTGGGGTGATTTGGAATTTAGAATTTACACTATGTCAGAAAGCTTTCAACAGAACTTTCAGCTCAGGTTAGCTAAAATGCAAGACGCCCATGAACCACATCGCTCACCTGAGTAACCTTAGCCCATATTTAAAGATTTTCCCTATATGTTTGTATGAAAAACTTCGATCCCCCTCCCTCCCCCCGGGCCATGACTTTAATAAAGTTGAATCAACACTATGTCAGAAAGCTGCCATGTAAACTGGAACTTTTCTGTCTCAGCGGTTCTTGAGAAGAAAAATTTTAACGATTTTTAATATATTTTCGCATGAAAAACTTTGATTCCCTATTGTGGCCCCAAACTACCCCCAGGGGCCATGATTTTAGCAAACTTTAATCAGGAAGCTTCAAGTTAATTTGAACTTTTCTGGCCAAGTGGTTCTTGAGTAGAAGAGTTTTTAAATGACCCCACCCTATTTTTGTGATTATCTCCTCTTTGAAGGGGGCATGTCCCTTCATTTGCACAAACTTGAATTCCCTTCACCCAATGATGATTTGTACCAAGTTTGATTGGTCAAGTGGTTCTGAAGATGATTTTAAAAGATTTTTCCCAATAATTTCGCATGTAAAACTTTGATTCCCATGGTGGCCCCACTCTAATCCAAGTGGCCATGATTTTAGCAAATTTGAATCTGCACAATGTCAGGATGCTGTCATGTAAATTTGAACTTTACTGGCCAAGTGGTTCTTGAGAAGAAGAATTTTAATTTACTCCACCCTATTTTTGTGATTATCTCCCCTTTGAAGGGGACTTGGCCTTTCACTTATACAAATGTAAATTCCCTTCACCAAAGGATGATTTGTTCGAGGTTTGATTGAAATTGACCCGTTTGTTCTGTAGAAGATTTTTAAAAAATTGTCAGTATATTTTTGCTATTTCACTATTATCTCCTATTGGAAAAGGACGTTGCTCTTCACTTCAACAAATTTGAATCCCCTTCCTCCAAGGATGCTTTCTGCCAAATTTGGTTGATATTTGCCCAGTGGTTCTGGAGAAGTCGAAAATGTGAAAAGTTTACAAAGAGACGGACGCACGACGGCCAGATGGACGAAGGGTAGTCACAAAAACTCACATGAGCATTTTAGCTCAAGTGAGCTAAAAAAAACTTTAGTGCATACTACCTGAGGATGTTTACATATTATTATGGTCCTGTTGTTCCCCAATTGTGACCCAACCCTACCCCCGGGGGGATTTGAACAAACCTGACTATGCACTACCTGAGGTTGCTTGCATATCAATATTAACTAATCATAGCCTTCTCGTTCTTTATAGAATTTTAAGATTTTTGATTCCCTATCATGACCCCACCCTATCCTCGGGGCAAAGATCTGAGCAAACTTCAATCTGCTCTACCAAAGGATGTTAGCATATTTAAAATATGACGAATCATAGCCTCGCTGTTAAGAAGATTTTATTGAAGGCCCAAGTCTTTCTGTGTTTCTTTGTAAAATTTTGATCTGCTAATGAGGCCCCATCTCACTCCCTGGGTCCGTGATTTGAACAAATTTATATTTACACTAACTGGGGATGCTGAGGATTTCCTTTGAACAAAATTGAATCCCTTTACCTAAGGATGTTTTGTGGGAAGTTTTGTTAAAGATAACACTTGGTTCTGAAGAAGAAGTCGAAAATGCTAAAGTCTACGGACGAACAGACAGGCATTGGAAAATATGTGAATAGAAAAGCTAAAAGACATCCCCCCAATCAAATAACATCTGTTATGGCATCGTTAAAATAAGCTTTGTCAAAAAAAGCGTGCATTGATTTTTCACTCATAAAAGGTGCACTACAAATGTTGCATAGGTAAATGTGTAAACTGAGATAGTTAGCATATTTAGATAAGGCTGGCATTTATTCTTTAGGTTCGTCCTACACTAATGGAACACTGTTTGCCAATGATAAGGAGTGTTTACAGTATCTTAAAAAGTTTCCCTTTTTAATACCATATCTCACTACATTTAAACAACAACGAAAAAAAAAATGAAGTTAGTTGTGTTGTCATACAAAAATTGTTCACCTTATCGCCATAAACTTTAACCCTCTCTAGCTTCGTCTTTCCCTCCCTCTATATAAATAGTATAAATCCAAGTATATTGTTAACATCCGATTAATTAGGCGAGATATGTCTTAATTAAAGTTATCCGGAACTAATGACCCAGAAATGTCAAATTACAAATTGATAAAAAGATCGATTTAATCAACTCTGCATTGTACGTGTCATCTCGGAGGTGTTTTGTTAGAACAGTGGACTTGTAAGCAGATCAATCACTGCGTCCTACAGGTTTTGTGGTGTTATGAAATATTCGGGTAAGCACCTGCAGTGTAATTTTTTTGTTTTTGTCTTTGTTTTTGGAAAATACTTTGAAAACGGTTTTGAACAATAAAATTGATATATTAGGTGTCATTACAATCGATATACACCTTAGTTACAGTGTCAAAGCGAATCTTCGTTTCAAATTAAAGTTATATCCGTTTGCTTATATAATATGACAATTGATAACATAGAATTTAATGATAAGGGAGATTCTTTTCCCTCTCGTTTACCTCTTGTGTTTTGTTGAACAAAGAAACTGATTCATTTCTTTATCAAGCATCCATCTCGACTTCTCGAAATGAGCATCATAGCCAAGCGCCGTTTCACCCTGACGAAGAGAAGAGCATCCACTGTCGAACTTCTTCAGAACAGGCGCCGCTCGTCAGTCTGCGAGCTGGAGGAACTGAGAGCCAGTAAGGCCAAGAAATAATCTCTTTAATACCTCTTTTAATAATCTAATTTTTAATAAATTCAGAAAGTTGATTTCAGTTTATCAAAAGAATGCAAAGATACAATTTTGTTTAGTCATAGGTGCAATTATTCATAATTACTGGTAACACAAAATAATACTTGGAACTTTTCAACAACAGTCTTCAGCCACCGCATGCACTTGGAAAGGGAGAAATTTATGTGTACTGTCAAGACCGAGGAATAGAAGATTATCTAGCAATAAATCAGCGTGTTATCGTATACGCTTATTTTCTTTCCTATAGTTGATAGCGTAAGCCGATTCGAAGTACAATAGTTCGACTTCATAATATCGGATTTGATGCCCTTTAGAGACCTGTTAATTATTCTTTATTCTCTGCGAGTCGTGATCAGTGGCGGTTCATTTCCGCAGTATTTAGCGGATGAAAACATTTATAGTTATCTACAAGCTTGCTTTACGTCCTTTCGAGAATTTTTCGTTCCTACTCAGACGTCCCCAGCTATAAGTGACAAAAATCTAGACCTACGTATGGCGCTTAAAAGGCCTTTACAGCGCTGGTTCTATATATTGCAAACTTAATTACCATGACGCGAAACTACCGTTTTAAGGGTCTCATCCAACAGATCCGCGACTCTCAGTATTAAATACTGAGCGTTTGGTGCAGCCACGGAACAAACATGACTCCAACCCACGATCTCCGGTTCTCGAAGGGAGCACTCTACACGCTGAGCCATCTCATTAATTACATGAACCATCTCATTAATTACGAACAAAGAGCTAATCCAACAATTTTGTGAAAATAATGTTCATAAATCCTATAAAGAATACAACATTGTGAATAGGACAAACACGGACCCCTGGAAACACCAAAGGTGTATTCAGGTGCCTTAAAGGAGTTAGCATTCCCTGTTATCCGGAGTAATACGTAATCAAAATCAGTATGTAACTAAGGCCTAACAATTGGTATGAAACACTTTAGACAGCATTTAACCTAATGGCAGGTTGTATGTGCAAATAAGATCATTACAACATGCTTCGGCATTTTCTATGTTAGCGTCCGTCCAATGATTCAGATGCGATAGTATTCACATAAATGAATGCAGTATATACTATATCTTTATGCAGATCTTCGTCGTTCGTTCCATAACAGAGAAGGCGTCATCAACGAATCCACTGAAAGTGAATATAACAATCAGACTACGGAACTGACATCAAATTTATTGCTGGAACCCTACGACCAACTCATCCGTGCCATCCGCAATGGTAGCTTCCCAGAAGTCGCCATGTCGGTTCAAAACATCTTAAACAACCATGAACCTATTCTGAATAAAGAAAAACTGGATCTCTATCTGGAAACCATTAAATCTAGGAATGTCCCCATCATTAAAGAAGTCATGTCCGCCATTAGACCAAGTGCTCTTTTCCCAAAGCACTATAAATACAAACTCATGTCTGAATCTTTGAGATCTCGTCATCGGGGTGTTGTTGATGTTGTCTGTAAACATTTGTACCCTCGGTTTAAATTATCAAAGGAAGACACAGTTCAAATCGTTAAAGAAGCGATGGATTTAAATGATATGACAATTCTCCTATCGGTATGTGCGCCTTTAAAAAACAAAAGACTTGTTGAAAGAGACCAGGCATTTGATCTGCTTCTTCAGTCTATCCAAACAAAGGATTTTGCAATGGTTGTTCAAATCCTGCGCATCATCAGACCAAAGAAAGCTTTGATTTCGCAACAAAAATCACATCTTCTGATTTCCTCAATTGGAACTCGCAACTTCGAAATAGTTCAAATCATACTCAGGTTGCATAGCAAAATTCCTACGGCTGAGATTGAAAAATATTTGCACCATGCCATAGATTCAACTCCGGCCATTTTCCTGCATCTGATCCACGAACTACGGCCAACAATTACGGACGAAACTTTGGAGGATTTGTTAACGGCTGCATACATCACACACAGAAACAGTGATATTACCTGCCACCTCATCCAACATTTCCCTCCGCCTGCTCATATCACAAAACGATTCCTGGTCATTTTCATAAAAGCCGAAGATCATGTCTTACTTCGCGTCCTCCTCGCACATGTCTCAACACTGACAAATGAAGACGTCCAGAGAATTGTTCTTTTGTCGTTGCAAACTTGGACAAATTTGTTCAGATACTTCAGCGGAACACATGACTGTCCCAGTGAAACAATTATTGAAATTGTAGAAGAGCATCTCGTACAAGCCCAGAGAAATCATTTAACCTCGATTTACCCATGTGATAATCTTTCAGACGGCATTTCAGCATCCGAGACCCTTGTTCAGATAATCAACTCTTTACAATATTCAGTATCAAAAATCTGGGAAAGACTCTACCACACATTTGCACAATCTGGAAACATACATGGTATAAAACTTCTAAATCACTTCCCAACAGAAAATCAAGAAAATATCATTCTGCGCGTGCTTGATGATTGTTCCCGCCACATGTCCAATACTGACGTAGTTGATGCCATGCTTACCTCAATTGTCAGTCCTTCAAATACATTTCTTGAGCAACTCGACAAGTATTCAAAAGTAAGAACCTGTGCAGAAACATCATATGAGATAATTCAGAATTACTTACAATTCAAACGTTGGCCCACACGTCTGGAATCTGAAGTTTGAACGTGCGAGCGCACACACAAAAGCTTGACTGCCCTCCCCCATTTTTTGAATAGTAACATCGAATGTAAGCTTGAATTGGAGAATGGAACCCTATGTTGTAATGGACTAACCCACCTACCCCCACTGTAGGATTTTGAAGTTTCGGCAAAGTAACGTATTGTAAATTTGTTTTTCCCTTTAATTTGGCTTGCAAGAATTTTACATTGTGAAGTCAACGTCCACCTCGGCTGCCCCCTCCCCATTTAAAAAACAAAACAAAACAAAAAAAACCCCAAAAAACGATGTAAACGTGCCTGCAAGGACCGCCTGCTTAAAAAACCGAGGTACAATAGTGGCACATTTCAATAATATAGAGCAACACGCCGCAGGCATTATATATTCAAGTTATGTAGGGATGACACAGCTGTAAGGATTAAATCAGTTTTACTGTTCATCAAAAAAGCAACAATTTTACAACTAAGTACGCATTGTATTGCCATTTCACAAGCGTTTAGAGAAGGAAGAATAGCTCCATACATGTGTTTCAAAGTCTAAGGCCTAGACACAATGCCAAAAAACTGAGAATCGACGGAAGGCAAAACTTTGATTACTTACAACTTTTAAAATATCTGCCAAAGATTTAAACAAAAAAACAAAACAAAAAAAAACCAGAAACATTATTGAAAATTTTATTTGTTTATGAAAATTATTTCAAAATTAATTGAATTCGAAATTCAGACTTGAGTCTATTCTCAGTTCATGGTCTCAAGGCCTGACCTGGCAGAAGTTCTAGCTTGGGGGACAACGTTTTTTATAATTGCATTTTTATTTGGTATATATACATGCATAAGCACATGTAGTAACAAGAACATATATATTTTTTCTTTAAAAAATCATAATGATACAGTGTCATAATAATAATAATAATAGATTTATAACAAGTCAATCATCATGATCATATACTATAATTTTAACTTGATCATAACAAGGCCATAACAATGGACCTATTTAACAGAAAGATCAATATATGATAAGAGCACTATTTGCTGACTAAAACTCACAGTCTTGCTTTTGTTTCAAAATTATGTGTATTTTGTTTAAGAATTTCAATTTGATCAAAATGATGTAAAACCTAAAACGGCTTTTTTTTAAAAAATACAATTTTAATCTAGAATTCTAAAAAACAATGAACACATGCGAGAACAAAGTTTAAAATTTACAGTGTACAATTCATTTATCTTTTTAGTATATGTATGTGGTAGAAATATTTTGTTTGGCCAAAGTTGAGTAAATTTCATTAACAATGGTTTATGCCACTTTAGCTGCTAAATCACAGTCTCAGAGACAGACTATGTGAAACTGTATTGCACATGATTTCTTTCATAAAATAAAAGAAATAAAAGGGCCCCAGAAAGATTGTTTCTAATACATGTACATGTATCTACATAGGAAGATAAGACAGGCTTATTTTAAGTTAGCATGCCATAATTACAATGGAAGATATGCTCCAAGGACCTTCTAGACTGACAGTAAAGTTGTAAGAAAGGCAACTTCAAAATTTTACAAACTCATTTTTTTGTGCAGTGAACAATCATCATAGAGAAAAACCAGCAGTTCAGTAACTTGCTGTGGACTTCAAATACAAATCATTTAAACTGCACAAATTCAATATCACTGGTTTGAAATTGAAATAACATGGTTTTAAGGGAGATGAAACTGTCATGTTCAAGGTGGCATGACACACGTACCATGTAATATAAAATCAATTATGTTCCATGAAATTTAGCTGCTGCTGTTTACGGACACACCCTCAATTTTACATCCTCTATGAATACAAGAAAATAAAACTACGTATAGAATAACAACCCTTCAACATCAAAAACAAACCATTCCTTCTTCTCCGGTTCCCTAAAAATAATTGATTTCTGTAGTAATGAAATAATCAATTTCTACTAATACCATAAAATACCATTGCCTATAAATATGAAGTTAATTTTGACCAAATGTTAGGCAAGTGATTATCATCTGAATTACACTCAGAGTCTCTTCAATAATGTACACTGTAAAAATAAGTATCTACTAAAGTCATATATTCACATACTAGCTACCTCAATTTTTAAATATAAAAATACACACAATTTTGAACACTGTCTCTGAAGATGTGAATTTGATTGAGTCATTATAGACGGTATCAATTATTCCATTAACTTATTGTAAGTTGAATGTTAATCAGTCCGTATATTAAACATTGCAGTCATGCACAATGAAGTTAACAAACGGTTCAACAATTCATTACCATGGTAAATTTCTATTTCTGAATAAAACAAAAAAGTACTAATCTAAAATGTTTATGATATATTGAATCCAAGGAGCTTGCCAAGTTGTCCTAGTTTGCTGGTGTAGTATGTTGGTACATAAGTACTTTGGACTGGGTCACCTGATGCCTTGTAGACTTCTACATCTGATAACGATGACACGCCAGTCAGAACCAGAAGGGACTTAATCCCACAGTTTGTAGCCATTGAAATGTCTGTGTTACACCTGATATTAAACACATATGTATGAATACGGCATCATAGATTTGTTCTCTTCAGTCTACAGAAATAACAGTGGAATCATATATTTTTGTGATGATTATTTCCCCCCCCCCCCCCCCCCCCTCCATTTTAAGGATTATTTTTACATATAAAAAAGTTTCTAAATCTTTAAATTACAGCTAGATAATTTGTTGAGGGTGTAAGTTCAAGGTCATATGACAACCACTAAACCCACAAATATTAAAATGCCACCAATAATACTGAATCCATACTATATAGTTCTCATACTATGAGGACTGTTTACAGACAAAATGAAGCTTTATAGTGTAAGTCAGCTGTAGATCAGTCTTCTCTGATGCAGCCAATGTAGCTTTGTAAATTACATGAACAACATGCATCCTATAAAAATATCTTTGCTTGCTTTTGAAGTTACAATTAAGATTCAATGGTTACTGAAGATGTTACATGTACAAATACTTATACAAAATCATGGAAGGTAAATTCTAGACTCAAACACGTCAAGGTCATTACTTAGGTCAAACATGACCTCTGAACCATCTCATCAGTTCTCCATATTTACAAAGACAAATCTAAATTTTACTTGGTGTATAATACCAATCAAAACTTATCTAAATATGCTCTTTGTAATAGATAGTAATATATAGGAATGTTTCAACCACAGCAAAGTCTAAATCTATTCTAACTTATCCCATATTATTGTAAAATTCAAATTTATCCTAACTTATACCATACCATTACATGCTCCAAACCAATACACATTCTATATCTATCTTAATTTGTCCTATATCATTACTCACTTTAAATCTATCCTTCCCCCAACCTCCCTTTCATCATAAAATTGAAGAAATATTTTTACCTATCACCAACCATCATACACCTAGAGGGGTCTAGATTGTGTGCTTCTTGTAGACATTTGAACATGTTGACCTCTGGCTTTCCCATCACAATGGGTTCTTTCCTGGCTGGGACCTTCACAGATGCCACAATGCTCCCTGTACCTGTATAATACAGGAGGAAATCAAAACATCACAATGTACCAAAAAAGGATTCATTTACAAACACTGATTTTCTCATAAGACCAAACGCCATGGTAAAAAATTTTGGTACCAAAAGAAAGTCTTGTCATAAGGAATGCATATATGAAATAAAAAAGCAAAAGTAGGTCAAACACCATGATCAAGGTCACACAGTCAAAATTTCTGGTACCAAGAGAAAGTCTTGTCACAAAGAATACACACATAAAATGTGAAACCCTATCATCATCCATTCAAAAGTTATATGGCCAAGGTTGAAGTTTTTGTGGACAAACATACAGATCAAAAAGTATAAGCCCCTGAATCTCTGATATTGGGGGCATAAAAACTTACAGACTTTGTACAAAATATTAAGAATATCTTTGAATCACACTAAGTTGAACCAAAAATGTGACATCCACTCCAACATTTGTGCTATGATGGAGCATTGAAACTGTTTACTGATCTGAAGTAAAGCTCTGACCTGGTATAACATAGGGAAGGTCCATTGGCAGATGAGTGTCCTCGTTGGTTGCTAGAAAGAGGGCGCCTTCCCGTCTGGCATAGGAGGCAGCTTTCGTTATTTTGAGGTATGATATGAATTTGTCAAATCCTACCAAGACACAATTTACCTACAAATAGAAATGAGGACATTTTCATTGTAAGAAATAATGAAATCCAAGAAAAAAAAATCTTTTTAAACAGAAAAAGAATGGAGAACAGGCTATAAGCCTACAGATATCATCTCCAGGAAGTTCAAGTTGAACCTGCTATACAGTAATCAAAATCCACATCAAAATTCTAAACACCACCAAAAAAAATATACATACACTGAAATATCAAAGTAAAGCAATACAAGTTTTGCTTTCAAAAGGCTCCTGTTACTGCTTAATAATCTCTTATTTTCAACTAAGAAGAAGCCATGAGTTTAAACCAATCAAAATATTTCTCCAAGAGAAACATTAAAGTATATTTCTCTCATAAATGTGCAACAAGGTATGACTCTGCAGTCAGGTTAAATCTTATAATATGTTTGTAATTCACTGCATTAATATAATGTTGATGAACATGGAGAGTTTGCCTGTTTCAACAGATTAATAATTAATGAGATGGCCATGTTTTAAACATGATACACTGCATACCTTCTCAATAAAGGTAAGCAACTCTTACAAGCTTTTCTTTCTTTCTTTTTGTTTTTTCCTGCACTAATTTGATATCAATCACATCATGTTAATAAATAAAACAAGAGTCACTGAGGAATAGAACACCCAGCAATTTAGTAGTAAAACAAACAATATGGAGTTACACTGAAAATATATAGTCAACAAGAGGCCCATGAACCACATCGCTCAGTTGAGTCTCCTTGGCCCTGCTGTTGTTGGGCTGTTGTGACTTTTAAAAAGATTTTTTTCATTAATCTTTATTCCCATGAAAATTTCTGACCCCATATTGTTGTCCAAAACTAGCCCCAAAGGATCACAACATAATTGGAAATGAAATCACTTAACATAGAAGCCTCTAAACCAATATGACCAGAATGATTTTTTTTGTTCTGAATAAGAACATGGTCATAGATCATGGTATGATTGAATGTATATTGTTTTACGTCTCTCTTGAGAATTTTTCACTCTATGGAGACATTACAAATGCCAGTGAAAGGCTGCAAAATTTATGCCTATGTTTCATGCTTATGGCCTTTGAGCAGGGAGGGATCATTGTCATGCCACACCTGCTGTAACACGGGACCTCAGTGTTTATGGTCTCATCCGAAGTACCACCCTTTTAGTTGCCTCTTACAACAAGCGAGGGGTACTGAGGACCTATTCTAACCCAGATCCTCATGGGATGATCATGATATGATATGAAAGACCTTGCCATAAGAAATCTAACAAGATGTATGAAAGCTCTACCTTAAATAGTTCAGTCTCCACACCCTATTTTTGTATTTTTATGATTATCTACCCTTAGAAGAGGACATGGCCCTTCATTTGCACAAACTTGAATCTCCTTCAACCAGGAATGATTTGTACCAAGTTTGATTGAAATTAGTCCAGTGGTTCTGGAGAAGAAGATGAAAATTTGAAGACAAAAGGTGATCAGAATAGCTCATTTGAGCATTCAGGTGAGTTAAAATTGCTAACATAAAATGGATAAATTAATTTTGTTAAGGCTGGTTTGATTTGAAAGTTCAGACCATGAAGCATAATACTACACCATTTGAACTGTTCCATTCTTGATAAGAACTGTTCCATTTCCACATCAAACCGTCCTACCCAAACCACTCAGTGTTTCGTTCCCAGCCCAAAGCGTTCCGATCTCATCTAAAAATGTTTGTTCTCTTACACTGTTTGTTCCTGCATGGTCATTTGAAGTCATGGGTCAGTCTGTCATTGTTGGTCAACATGGTGTTTGGTCAAGGTGAAAGAAGACTGATACAAAGGTGGACAGTTCCACAGTTCAAACCCATAAAAGTTTAAAGACAAATGACTAATTCTCCACGACATGACAGAGCATATTTTTTAATCGGGATAAAAGGCAAATTCACTTTCACCAAGATTGTGAACGAAAATCAACTTAATGAAGAAGAAAATGTGTGAAAATAGATTGTTCATTTTGACCCCCCCCCCCCCACTCCCCCCCAAAAATAAGAAATAAATAATGATAATGTTACTGTTCATGAAAAGAAGAAGTTTGTGCAGTGGGGATTCTATGTTTTGTTTTGGTTTTGTATTTCTTTCTTAATTTGTTGATAATGGATTTCAAAACAAACAATTTAAAATTATAAGATCCACTTTAAGTATGTACAATTCTTAAACTAATATGAAATTTTGGTGAAATGTTGGAAAATTAAAATGAATTGCTTACTTGTTAGTATTTCAACTGGAGTGGTTTCTTCTTCAAAAGTAGCTATGTATTGATTGGGACATTAAGAGTTGCTATGGCAATGTTGTACTAGTTTACTAGAGAGTTGACATAGACTCCACAAGTCACCATCTCAGGTGACAATCTATTCCTACACATTTCTCTTTAAAATTTGGCAGGTGTCTTCAGAAGCCTTTTTAATGTACATGTATTCAAGGGTACATTTACATGTACCATTAATCAACACAAGTCACCATGATCATTATGCTCTTTTATTACCTTACATACATGTAAATATCCCCCTGTGGAGTTCAATTATCATTCTTATTGACGGCATGTATAACTGCATGTACATGTATTAATTTACTTCCATCTCCCTTCTCTTCATTTTAAAATTTTCATAATTTTTCAATAATTTAAACTTTTTATATGGCAAGGAATTTGTCTTTTTCCCGCAATGTCTATGTATGAATAAAGAGTACTAAAAGTGTCCGAAATGCCGATTTGGAAATTGACGCCAAACCATTCATTCCCATCTTGGCCCAAAGTGTTCCATTCTCAATGAGAACTGTTCGTTCCTAGTGTTCTGTTCGTCATAAGAACCATTTCATTTTCACTAAGAACTGTTGTGTTCAAACTATTTAGCACTCGTTCTCCAAACAAACCATTCGTCCCCAATCTATTCAGTGTTCGTTCACTATTTCACTGGTGTAGTAGTATGCTTCAGGTTCAGTAACACAATAAAACATCAAGAGGTAGGTATTTACAAATATAAATACTGATACAGACCTCTGGATCAAGGGTTAAATTAAACACAGCTTGAAAGCCTCCCTGATCCTCATCTGGGGGGTCTGGCTTAAGAAGAAAGGTTAAAACAGAATTTTACAGCAACAGATTTTTGAAACATAAAATATAAACATTAAAACATAGAATAAAAACAATGTCCAAAATATGAAAAGCTTGCCAGATCTTAAGTGCAGTGAAGTGTTTACATTAATACATATATCACATAATACTTCAGATTTCACAGAAGTTTTTCATCATTGGTTGCCATATCTGACATTTTCAGAATTGTGACCTAGTCATTGTGAAATGCTTTTGCATCAATAAATTAAGCAACAGAGTAAGTGATTTGTAACTATGAATTCTCATTATGTTACAACTAGCAGGGATCTCTAGATAAGGAGTAGGTTTTCAAATGACACTAAATACAGCACAACTTACATAGATAAACAAGCATATCTATGAAATGGAATATGCTGTCAGGATGTAGTCGTACTCTGTCACTACTACAGTAATAACTGGACATTAATTATCAGCTCTTGAGTTATAATACTTACAATTAGACTGAGTTAAACACTCACTCCAATTCCAATATGCTTTAGTCCAAATCTGTCAAGTTCTGCTCCCATGCTGGGACTTCCAACAACATATATCTTCCCTGTGAAGTTCATGTTATGCAAGTAGAGAGCTGATATGTAACTTGTGCAAACAATTTCATCCTAGAAAAATGAAAAACTCTATTGTATATGAATATATAAAATTTTTGTTCCTGTTTTATTTTCACCCATTTTGCAATTATCCTATCTGGATTTAAAACAAGGTGAATTAAAATTTCCTATGTTTTGAGGTAGTAAAATCCAGCTTTGGGTGAATTTAAGATAGGAATGATCTGCTTTCCAATTCCTCTTGGTGAAAATAATATGAGGCAAAAACTTCCATGCATGCAGTATTGCGCAACATTAAACATGCTTCCGAATTATTAACATGGTACACTATACCAGCTTTTAATCCACAACTTCACATGTAACTGTAAAACTGGTTATTTATAAAAATGGGGGAAATTTACACTAATTATGTGGCCATGTAATTAGTGCATAAATTTTCCCCACGCATATAGTAATATAAAAACTTGATATAATATATATTATATTCAGTTACCTCATATTTTTTCCCCATGTGTAATGTTGGACATGGAAAAACACTTAATCCCCAGTGTAAATAACCACATTTATTACAGTAATCACAAACTATCATTAATATGGATGAGGTACTGGATTATAATAACGAAAATGCCAGAGCATTAATATCATATTCAATCTACAAAATGAAAGTGATTACTTAAACCATACATGCATGCATAAATTTTATTCTGAATGAAATTGAAACTAAAATATACAGTAGGAGTATAGGGTGATGGGATCAAATTCAAAAATGGTCACCAATCTAGTTGGAAGACATTAATCTGTGATCAATGATTATTTTGTACCCAGCCTTGATTTAAGGAACGTCAGACAGGATTGAGTTAACTTAATTCTTATTTTTGAAAAAAAAGAAGGAAATTCTGAAATTTGAGCGAATAATACACAACTTAAAAACATGCTTCCTTGAGTTATCACACACATCCTGTACATCCTGACCTTACCTCAGTTGCTGGAAATCCAAGCTGTATACATTTCTGAGCATACTCAGACCTGCTCTTTGTGCTGTTGTTGGTTACATAGAATATCTTCTTTCCCTACAAACAGATGTACACAGATAATCAAGCATGTACATGGATCATGTTAATGATATATTTTTCAAGAGATAAGACAGAATAAAGTAACATCATCCAAAAAATTCACAATATGATATACTACTGAACACCATTTTATGAAAAGGATAGATACAATCTACCAGCTTGTTAGCTTTCATGATATATCTATGAGTTTGAGCTCAAAATCAATAACAAATATAGATATATAAATACCCATTACAAATATTTGAAGACATGATAAATTACAAAAGGCAGCAGTCTTACCAAAGCCTTGAGTCCTTTGATAGTTTCTAAGCTTCCAGGAATGACATCATTGCCATTCCACAAAACTCCTGCAAAAATGTTGATTTATTACAATTTCACTTTTTATAAACTACATGTATGATAGAAAGTACATGTATTGTGAAAACACTTGCATATTAGACTATTTTTGTAGTCTTCAATATAACTATGAAACATAATTTTTGCAAACATTCAAATTGTTCATTTAATATGTAGCTGTATATGGGTACACAAAAATTTATTGTGAGTATCATTCAATGCCATTTCTGTGTCAAGGCAGCTTCATAAATTTTGAGTGAAACAAAGCCCTCAATTAGAAAGTAATATATATTTCAATTTAAATAATTTGCAGTATCTCAGATAAGTTACTGAAACCTATTTAAAGTTAGGGCCATGCTTTTATAAACAGTCACAATTCAATTCTGGATTAAATTCAAATCTACAGCTTGCAATATTCTGTAATTCTCATTGAACTCCAGTCAATTGTGGGGATATTATTTAGCCAAGCAGAATCTTTCCAGAGATGAATCACGTACACTGTAGTGATCACTCAACTGACCACCACATTCCTCCCTCCTTAAAGGATTTTGACCCCATAGTTAACCCAAGACTTTTATCCCCTGGCAGGCATTTTCATCTGTCAGTTCCAGAGGCTGGTGTATGGCACAAGCTGACTGAATAAGGGAGAAAATGCAACACCAGTTTGGGATTTAATCTGATCCCTGAATCTCTATCTACATGCAGTCAGGTGTTTGCATTAATTTACCAACTGAGCTACCTATCCACTAGCAACTGACTATAGCTAACTGCCATACTTTTATTTGATTTGAGTTTACATTTTGAACATTGCCTACAAGTGAGATTTCAACTAATATTTAAGGAGCACCAAAATGATGTCAACTCAAATAAAGTGAAGATATCTTTAATCAATTCAACTAAAGAGAGCAATAATATTCAATCAGTGTGTTCATCAATTCAATTAATATAAGCTATATTCAATTATTGTTCTCTTCAATTGAATTTATGATATCATTAATTCATTTCATGTGTGCTAAAATATTTTCTGAGAGAGCAACCATATAATTTGAGATATCTTTATACAACATATTCACAATTGAAATAATGATCTCTTTACTTGAATTTTTGCTCTCTGTGAAAAGAATCATGCATGTATTTATTCCTATTAAACAAAAGCATTGTAAATAATTAAAGATATCTTAAACTGAATTACAGAATCATCAAATCATCTATACCAAACTCTAAATTAATTTTTGTGAGCATCCACCACATTGATGCTCTCATCAATTAATTAATGATAAAACAAGCATTCTGAGTGTATTGCTGGCAATAAAGAGTCCCCTTCTGGTAGGATAATTCAGTCAAAAGTAAGTCAAGCATAATGAAACTCAAACTTGATCTGTAACTAGCCATGACAAAGCCCCATATCAGGTTTCCAATGCAGAGAAAAGTCCGGAAAACTGAATCTTGCAATTCATCAAGGGGCATAATTCTGTCAAAAGTAAGTCAAGCATAACAAAACACAAACTTTATCTGTAACTATCCAAGAGAAAGCCATTTATAAAATTTCAGTTAAATATCTTCATTAAATGCAGAGAACTTATAGGCCCAGAAAACTGATTCTTCAATTCATCAAGGGGCATAATTCAGTCTGGAAAACTGATTCTGATTGACAGACAGACGGACAGACCGAGGGCAAACTAATAGTCCCCTTCAGCAAAGCTGATGGGGTATAATAATAATAATTAGAGCAATAATTGAATTGAAGCACGCATTAATTCAACTGATGAGAGCAATAATTGAATTGATATCTCCAAATAATTAAAGATATCTTTATTTGAGTTTATGTTAATTTGGCACTCCATAGATATTAAAGTCATTATTCCGTTCACTGTCGGTTACTACCCTGCAACACCATCCGCCTTTACTACCACACGAGACCATAGATATATTGATCAGCTGCCTTCAAGATGTCAAGCTCTCTATCCGCAGATATCAGTTATCATCTGATAAAAAAAAACAACAACAACTACTTGTAAATGTCAACCAACAGTTGACTAAAATATAGCACGGGGTGGGTCATCCAAGATTCCTCTGGCTTTTAACCAAACTTTTAGACAGTTCGTCGGTAATAAGGACAGATACTCTTCATCTTTACCGTCACAGTCGAACAAAAAGTTATCCACACTGTTGATGAGATCTTTTGCAATGCTGGCGTTCACTTCTTCACACATTTTCATCAAGTTTCCCAGTCGACTAGACTGTGACCAGAATCGTCTATGCATTGGCAATGTTGATAAGATAACCAGATTAGGGGACTAGGTAATTGGGGTATAAGTCAAATCGTCACCTGGACATTTCGGCACTTACAGTGACAAAAGTCAATTGGGTACATAGATTTGGCAGAATTGTTCCATATATGACACAGTTTTCAAATTTGAGAATTTTTGAAACTTCGTTTTGGTGATCTGGTCACAGTGTTACCTTAGGACTTTCTGGGATCAGATAATACTTTTGTTTGCATCAAACACGCGTTCACGTGGGCTCCCTCTATTCTATATATAAATATAGATATAAATAATGTTAAATTTTAATAGACAAGAAGTTCTGTGTATCAAACATTAAAAATGATATTCAGCAAAATTAACATTTTGATGTACCTTTGGGGACACTCTATTTTTATTTGTTTATTTATTTATTTATTTTTCTGGCTAAGGCCTGTAATTTATCACTAGAAGTATTCAATGAATAGATATAAAGATAGGATACAAATTTCAAAATGTAACAAGATATTATACTACCAAAACAATGATAAATTTTTTTTCTATTTTCCCCAAAGGTTCTTTCTTACACAATCCAAAACAGATATTTCAGTCAAGTCGACTTTTTAATTGTACGACTTGTTCAACACCTACAATCCGAATTTGGACTGCACTGCATGGAAATTAATGACGGTAATTTGGATATTGTTTTCTCTTTCTAAGAGTGACTTCAGAAGTGTCTACTGCAACACTTTTCTGTTGTGGGTCTATCTTTATATATTTTTACGTTAAGGTGAAAATGTTACGTTTAACCAGTCATGTATATTTCTTTTAACTAGTAAACCTGGCCTCAGCAGGTTGGAAACACTTTCACTATAGCGAGATCTTCTCTGTAACATGCGATTATCCCTCTTTAGCGAGAGTAAATATATCCCTTACAACCAAGAAAAATACCCGAGGAGTACATCTATCCATATTTCATGTGGAAAAGTAGAAAAGGGGCTAAGATACCCAATACCACTGCAGATATATAAACCAAAACAAAATTGTTTACAATTTGCATTGAATTTCAGCCCCCTTCTCTCTTACTCAGCAACATTGATATGAAATTTCTTGATTATGTTATCAATTTTGTAGAGTTAGTATGTGACATGTCACACTTTTTCAGCATTGCACAGGGTTTGTCATTATTTTCAATCAAAACAAACAAAAAACCAAAACCTGTTTATGGTAATATTCATTTACTTGTTAAGGAGAAGGAGAATAATCACATTTTAGTAAAAAGGGAAATGTTCCCAACCTGCTTAAGACTATAAACTGAGAACAGACAAATCTAAATTTTTAATCCTACTATCTTTTGAAATAATTTTGATAAATTAAATTTTCAGTACAGGTTTGCATTGATTTTTTTTTTATAAACCAGCTTTTGTTTTAAACATCTGTGCTGGATAAATCTTACAATATAAGTAATGAAAGTTTTGACTTAAGTCTATTCTCATTTTATGGTCTTGAGGCTAGAATGAGAAAAAAACATTTTCTTAACCATTTGCCTCGTTGACTTAGTAAGATATAAGGACCTCTCATCCATATAATGGTTTTCTTTATCACATAGTGTCTTCATACTCAACTCAAAGACAGAAAGACTGCAGATGGACATGTGTTTTAATTCTTCGACATATGTTCTACATCTTGAATAAACTGAGTTTGAGTCTAAAAGAAAAAAAAACAACAACACAAAAAATGCAAAAAAAACCCCAAAAACCCAAAGGGAATCAATTGAAAAACAGCATTCAATAAAGATGGGGTAATTTATTTAGTTACCATTAATGTGTGTTGAAGGGGAAGTCATTGATCATTAAGAATGAATTTTATAATGATTGCATGGTAATAAGTGTAGACAGGCATTGGAGGCTAAAAATCGGATTATGTGTGGGTATGACTCACAATCATTGAAGTCTGCATTTGCATATTTAATGTGTAAGTTACATGTATGATAAAAATGGAAAAGATATTAGAAGTCAGAGTTTTTGATAAGTGTCAGTTTTCTCAAAAGAAAATTTTTCGGATAGGAAACATTTGATTTGTTTCATAGATGCAAATGTATATATGTCTGATGTGTAAAACTAGTTACTTTGTTCCAATTTCTGCATCAGCTTTTAGTTGTAGAAGTATGTTAAAGAGAAATCAAATATTGACAACAGTAAATGTTGTTAATGTAAATTGTAACTGGTTGGAGGCATCTGAATGATATAAAGAATGTAATTGGAGTAAGACATCTGTTATTAAGTCTATAGTAACTCACAACAGATCAGCCTCATGTCAGTTGTGAATTTCAAAATTTTGAAACAATCAAATGAAGTTGGAGAAAACCTGTTGTTAACTTGTATGATTGAGTTACTGTTTCATTTTTGAGATAAATATGTTTTTATCAGATTCAGATCTTAGTACTATGCCACCTTGTTTGCATTTTTTCCTGAATTTTTTTTTTAGATTGCCTACAACACAAACCCAAAATAGGGGTTGATGTTCCGTTTGCTTCATTGAACAATATGAACATACTGCTGTGGGACTGAGAAACATAAGAAGGCAAAATTGTGGGATATGCCAGGAAAGGTGAAAGTTCGTGTAGTTGCAGGACGAGGCCTGCCAGTGATGGACAGGTCCACAGACCTTACAGATGCTTATGTAGAGGTATACAAAGTTCTGTTAAGAGTGTTTGTCTCCCTTTCATCAATATAGAAATGTAATTAAATAATATATATTTGATGGGGATTGAACACAGGACCTCTGACACAACAGTTCAGTGCTCTACCATGCTAAAAGATTAACCCTCTATTCAGAGCTAATAGGAAAGCCATGTATATAATACTATGATAACCACATTGTCCCCTCCAAAGAGAGAGAGGCATCACAAATATCCTGAAATGTCAGCACCTATGGGTTGAAGTTCTGGGGGCCATCAATGTCTCCTGTCAGGGAATACCTGGGTTCCAATGTGGGCACCAAATGTAAAAGAAAAGTACAATATATATGCTTTAATGAGGATCAAATTGTTAACTCTGGCATGACAGTCCAGTTCTTGGTCAATCAAGCCAAAGGGTTAACCCACTAATCAGAGCTAGTAGCAAGGCCATGTATCAACATATAATCTATATATCTACACAAGGTGGACGTAGCGGTGTCGGCTCAAGTCCAGTATACAGAAAAAGTAGTTTCGACAGATATGAAATTGACTTGACTTGAGGTGTTTGTTGAACATGTACGTGTTTGCTTGCTTAATGCAACTCTCCAATGCACAGATAGATATTAACATAGTTACATTTATAATTTGATTGCCATTCAAAAATATAGGTAACATACTGAGATTATAGTATAAATGTGTGGTGTCTTAGTTCCTTAAAATTACCATACCAGCAATTGTAAAAAACACACAATGTTGTAAATCATTTATACTATTAGGTGATTCTGGAAAAAGTTGCCTTGTTTTGTTGAATCATGAAAATTTGCCAAATAACCAACATTTCCATTCATGTAAATAATGCACTTGTTAACTGAAATTCTACCAAATCATAAAGCACCATGATGTCAACTAATTTTTGTGGCAGTTCATCAACATTTGATTTTCATTGTAGGGAAAAATATCCCTGTTTTATTTTAAATGATTCAGGCATTTTTCAGATTGAGTAAATTCTCTTTCAATAATTGTAGGTACGGTTTGGACCTGATGTTTTTAAGACGGACATCTGTAAGAAATCTCTTAATCCACAATGGAATTCAGAATGGTTCAAGTTTGAGGTAATGGAAGACTTGATATTAAAGAGTGCACGTATGTGAACGTTTGTATATCTAAATGCAAAGTAAGAAAAAAAGTTCCTAAAAGGTAACAATTGTAGTGGTGTCAATTTTATTTTATGCATAAGTTCACGAGGATGCACTGGATATGAAAAATAACGTTTTTATGACTTTGCCAATTTTGTGGAAATACTGTAAGTAGTTATAAATAGATTGAACATCCACAAAAATCATGTCTCACTGATAAATCCAACAAGGTAAGATCGTGAAAGTACAGTCTTTTGAAATAGAAGTGATTTGTACTAATTATGCCTCCGGGAACTTCTGGTAATCGACTTGATTACCTGTCTTCCTGTGTCTGCAGAGCTTGTTTAAATTGTTGCTCTGTGAGAGTTCAAACTCTATTTTAAAAATTTTCTCCTTTATATTAATTTGTAAATATTTACACCTTAATTGTGGTCTCCCAGCATACATAGGTTCATAAAATTGAATATGCACCAAGTTGAACTGCTGTATCATGAACATTGATATATCAAATACCATGGATATTTCAAAGTGATTCAGAAGTCCCAACCACTTATTCTTTAAGATTTTATCCTTGATATCTTGATTCTTGGGATATCTTGAAGATTTTTCTTGGTTCCATGGAGTTTATAGTAACAAGGTTTGACTATACATTGTTGTGCCTGGAAATGGTACATAGAAATAAGCATTAAATGTGGTAGATTGAACCGGGGAGTGGAAACTTCATAACTGAGGTGGGCCGTTGTGTTTCACAAAACCATCAAGGTTTGATGACCTTCAAATGTACAAAGAAAATTGTGCTAAAATCAAACAGACTGATTATTTTTATCTTCAGGTAGAAGATGAGAGCCTCCAGGATGAACCATTGGAAATTAGGTAAGACAAGGAAATACACAGACAACAGTGTATATGAATTGTATAATCTCTCCCTCTCTCCCCCCCCCCCCCCCCCCCCCCCCCCCCACACACACACACACACTTAACAACCATACTCATCTTTATTAACAATTAAATGTTCAGTATGAAAAGATTGAGATATCAAGCACTCTAATTATAAAAAGGAGTAATCACTTTTGTCTTTGTTCAATGTCTATTTTAGAGTGTTGGACCATGATACATACAGTGCTAATGATGCAATAGGAAAGATTTACGTTGACCTCAATCCTTTGCTGACCAAGGAAACTCCCAAAGTCATCAGTGGCTGGTTCCCAATCTATGACACCATGCATGGTATGGCCACACTTAACACTGTTTATGACATTACACATGTCTATATATAGATGTAGTTAAGAGCTGCCAAAGAGAAAAGTCTGGATTATATTCAGATATTATATTCTTATGATACATGTTCACTAGTCTGTAGTAGTGATTAGATCCCTTCAAAATATAAGTTATTTTAAATAGTTTTATCATCATTTCCTTATAAGATTTTGACATAGAAACTTATTTGTAATGCATTATGGGAAGAATTTGACAGCCAATGAAATTTTGGCACCACACGTTGAATACTGTTGCAAAATACATGTACATGTATACATGAGATATGTTTGTAATGCTGTTTAAGTGAGTTAAATATTTCTGTATCAAGTCTGTCAAGTTTAGACTGTTTCCACTGCAGCAGTATTTGATGACTCAGTGTTTCTGTTTCAAGGTATCAGAGGGGAGCTAAACATCATTGTGAAAGTGGACCTGTTCTCGGATGTAAACAAATTCCGTCAGTCATCTTGTGGGATCCAGTTTTTCAGCAGTGAGTACATAACAGTGTAGGAATATTACCTCTTATTCAACAGTATCTTGACATTTGTACTGTCTCAAACACTACAGTTAGATTTAAATATTGTAAATTTTACGATTTTGGATGAAGTAATTTACTACCGTGGTGATCTGAAAGATGTGTCTCTGATTTAGCGGCGGAGGTGCCAGCTGGGTATCGCATGCAAGTAATTAATGGATTTGTGGAGGAGTTGGTAGTGAATGATGACCCGGAATACCAGTGGATTGACAAAATTCGAACACCTCGTGCATCCAATGAGGCCCGGCAAAGACTTTTCTCTAAATTATCAGGTACTTATGTTACATAAAGATGACTCTGTGAATTAGGACTGAATACCAATTGCTGTACTGTACTGTGTTTTTGAGGAAACAATACCAGGTGTTAAATAACTGATATTTCACAGGTAGATGCTCTCCTTCGATTATCAGCAAATAATTGTAACGTATACTGTACGTTCATGTACATTGTTATGATCAAATACAGTAAACATACATTTTTGCCTGCAGTACTTACATGTACTTCTGCTAAATCTGCAGTCATGTAAAATTCACATATTTCATACCAGCAGATTTAAAATATGTAAGCTAATTTCATGTAAACCATATGCAAATCTGGAATTTCATACCTGCAGATTAAACCAAAAAATGATAGTCTATGAAATTATGAGTTATTGGAATTAAGTTTATCTACTGTAACACCATTATTTCTTTTTTGTACATGTCATGGTAACCTAAAGGCAAGGGTGCTTGCTTTGCGACCGTAAGGTCTCGAGTTTGATTCTTAATAACAACACCATGTCAAATCTAAGACTAAACATAGGTAGTGAATGCTCCTTCTTCCAGCATTTGAAGCAAATGTCACAGGTCTTTCGGATTTGACCTTAAAAACAGAGGTCCTGTGCTATGATAGGTGATGACATGATAAAGACCTCCTCACTGCTACAGCCTTGAGTGCCAGGTCCAAAATAGTGGCACTTCACCCAATCCTGTGGTGAGGTCTCAGTATGAGAAGAAGTTAATGAATTGTAATGATGCAAAATGGACTAAATTTATGTGCTACAAATCTATATATATATGTTGCAACACAAATGCCTTAAAGCACATGGTTTAGTCATAAAATGATAAGTGTAAAATGACTTCTCTGTGTTAATAAGTCATTATTCTTTTTCTTTTGTAGGTGAACTTCAGAGGAAAATAGGGGTAAAAGTATCAGAGTTGGGAGGAAATGCAGTAATAGGGTGAGTTGGAGAGAATTCTTCTGGTTATTGGGGAAATGTGTGGTACGTAACTCAAATTTCTTCACTTATTAACTGGTGTTTGCATTGACCACACACATTGACATTTTACAGTCTACCTTAGCTATTAGTCATTGTCACCATGATTTAGAGAATTATTAATTTTTGTGTCAGGTAGGGACTGTCAATGTTTACAAGGTAACTTTGAATGTTGACTTACTTAAATTACTATTTACGATTACTTCCATTGTTCATTTGGAGTCTGTGTTGACATAGACTGTTTGTATTTCTGTTCATGTACTTCCCCATTTCATAGCCCAGTACAGGTTTTAAAATGGTTGTTTATTTCTTAGTATGCATTTGAGACAAACAAACGATCTGGAGATTAGACACTGACCATCTACTGTACACCTTGACGACACTATTGCCCATTGTACACCTTGATGACACTATTGCCCACTGTACACCTTGATAATTACCTACTGTACACCTTGATGACACTATTGCCCACTGTACACCTTGATAATTACCTACTGTACACCTTGATGACACTATTACCCACTGTACAGCTTGATAATTACCTACTGTACACCTTGATGACACTATTGCCCACTGTACACCTTGATAATTACCTACTGTACACCTTGATGACACTATTACCCACTGTACAGCTTGATAATTACCTACTGTATACCTTGATGACACTATTACCCACTGTACACCTTGATGACACTATTACCTACTGTACACCTTGATAATTACCTACTGTACACCTTGATGACACTATTGCCCACTGTACACCTTGATGATTACCTACTGTACACCTTGATAATTACCTACTGTACACCTTGATGACACTATTGCCCACTGTACACCTTGATAATTACCTACTGTACACCTTGATGACACTATTACCTACTGTACACCTTGATGATACTATTACCTACTGTACACCTTGATGACACTATTACCTACTGTACACCTTGATGACACTATTACCCACTGTACAGCTTGATAATTACCTACTGTATACCTTGATGACACTATTACCCACTGTACACCTTGATGACACTATTACCTACTGTACACCTTGATAATTACCTACTGTACACCTTGATGACACTATTGCCCACTGTACACCTTGATAATTACCTACTGTACACCTTGATGACACTATTGCCCACTGTACACCTTGATAATTACCTACTGTACACCTTGATGACACTATTACCTACTGTACACCTTGATGACACTATTACCTACTGTACACCTTGATGACACTATTACCCATTATGTCAAGAAACAAAATTCTTCATACTTGTGGATGCAGTCTATATTATGCTGAACTTTTACAGTTTAGAATTTTTTTAACTGAGGATTTCTGTTATGTCTTCATTCTGACAAAGTGTGTTAGTATCGAAATATGAAGTTACGATGGCTATATGTAGTTGGGACAAAGTGAAAGGGGGGAGGTAATCAAAGTTTTGAATTTTTTAAAAGTGATTTGTTTGATCATTGAAAAAAAATCAAACGGGATGCAGACTCATGTGTTGCTTTTTATATGTTTACATGCACAGTTACTGTAAATATTTTGGTATATTTACCATTAGTGGCAATGTTTATATTTACAATGACCGTCAGAGTTTATTGTACACTTACTGTAAATGTTTACATGTAAAGTCTTTGCCTGTATATATGCTTACTTGTACAATTGCTGTCAATATTTACTGATATTCATGTATTTACAGTTACTGTCAGTGTTTTGATTTGGAGGGTGAGTCTGGTATTGTAGCCCGTGGTATTGGAACAGGTGTGACCTTGGTACGACCTTCACAGGTGATGCCAGCGTCACCTTTAGGGGCTTCCCCTCAGTACAAAGAGTGAGTACTCTTGTCTTAAACTCCAATGAAATATCTTCATGGCAATTGATTCTTTTTGGAGCTTTTTTTCAACTATCAATGGACATTTGAAGTGATCCAAATGAAGAATTCTAGGATGACCTCCTAGGTTTTTCTGGGTTAAGTTTGCTTCTCGTATACACGAAGTGTCACAATCAGTGCTGTTGCCCTATGGGTAAGGTTTTTTAGCAGGTCTGTTTCTGTTTCTAAAGCAACCAAACTAACAATTGAAATGAGTATGATTGGATATCATACTTTAATAGTATTTAGATCATTGTCAAGTGAATATAAGAATTTATGAACAGATATTCATGGATGATTCCTCTATGGATGAGTTTTAGTTGTATGTAGGATATTGTATGTTTCTAGATGATGCCTTTGTAATGGAGAAGCACTGCAAAAAAGGCTTGTATTTTCAGAGAAAAGGTCACTTGTAGAGTGTTGTAACAAAAGGTCATTTATACAAGGTCACATAAAAAGATCACATCTTTGTGTTATTACATGTACAGTGTATGTAACAAGACTGAGATTACAATTCTGATATGTCAGATGCAGACATTTCATCAATATTCTGAGTGTTGAAATGAAACTGTCATTTTCTGCCATTCTGATGCAAGGTTTGGTGGACAAAACCTTCAAACCAGCAAATATCAGTAACTGTTGACTGATTTTGACTATTTTTATAGAAATAACTGCTAATTTTTGTATGATAATATTTATACTGTACAAAACACATTGTATGATTGAGTAAATGAATGAAAACTCCAGAATATATTTTTGATATGTGTCTATGAAATAATTCAACATATTTTTTTAACTGTTGTAATTTATCAAGTGTTTATATTCATATTAGTATAGTGCATTTAGAGTTCTTTTGATGTGCAATGTTTGTAATTGTAAGTACAAATATGTTAATTTGTGGAATGGGGTTGAAAGACCGGAGAATTTTTGTTGTTGTTTTGTATGTGTGTTCCAGGTAATGTAATGTTTCTGTAACAAATAGATCTGTACAGTAATACCCCCCCTCCCCCCCACGTGCACACACACACATCATGGGTCAACACACACTAACACCATGCCATGGGTCAATTAACATCACCACCTTCTCGGCTTACAGACTATGTGTCTTGTGAACAGTTTCTCTACATTGAACAACAGTTGCATCATCACAACTTGTGATTATTAAGGCATGATATTGTAAAGTGATATCCATGTACATTCATTGAAATCTTATTTTCATGCACAAAAAGTTGTTGGTACTAAATTTGATGTTGTCTGTGTTGTATTCATTGTGTGTTAGAATAGTACATGTATGTTAGAAACATTAATTCTGTACACAGGCAGAATTTTGTATTCTTTCAAAACTGTATTATTTTTTTAATATTAGTTTTAACATATAGTGCATATTTTTTCTTTCTTTTTTGATTTGTTTTTCTTTCCTCTGAAAATGTGTAATCCCACATGTATAGATCAATTGAATTCTATTCAACAGACATTTTGTCATCAGAAGTAATTTTTGTAAATCCTAGAAAAAACATTACAGCATTATTTTCTTTGAAGAAATTAAATCAATACAAAATTTTCAATGCAGAAATGATGTGTAAGATTGTATCACTAATATCACAGACTTTACAAAGCAAATCAGTACTCAGCAAAGGGAGATAATATATGTTTATTTGACTCCTACTGATTTACCTGTACTATACTCAATATACCATTCAGAGGACTTTAGTAATGAGAGTATGATAACTAAGCTAACAAGAAAAGATCTTATGATTCTTGAGCACCACTGAATCAAGTTAAAACCTACTGCATCACTCAATTATGTCAATGTTTTTAAAAAGTAGATAAATCATAAGATTTTAGGATGTCAGCAGTGATGTGTTTCAGAGGTGAAAAAAAAATGTTAAACAGGTATTAAGGATGATAAAAAAGATATCCAAAAATAAGGATTTTATTATATATAAAATCCTAGTTAAAGATAGGCAAGAAAGGTCAATGAAAAAAAAAATTGTTAAAGAATTTTTCTTGTACTTGATGAAATCATAATGCAGAGTCTGAAATTTACACAAACTATAGGGAATGGAACCCTTTCAATAATTTTTGAGTTTCTTCACAGATTTTGTGGTTTAGAAAAAAATATAATAAAGAATGTGTGAAAATTTACTACTTAAAACCCTGTTTTCACAAATGTTACATATTTATTGGATTCTATGAGAAAATGTGTCAATGAATTTTTTTCAAAACATTTATTTGGATTATTTTTATGGACTGAATATTTCATGGGAATTTTGGAGTACTCATGCTAACTGTAATGTTATTATGGCCATATATAACTTTGTGCTCAAGCACTTCTCTCAACTGCTATTTATCACCATTTATATTTAAACAACACCTTCACAGCTATCAATGTTTAAGAATTTTAAAGAACTGTACATATCAAATTTATTCTGAATATTTTTCTTTTTCAAATTTGAAGGAGAATTAATGGAAAAATTTGCCAAAAAAATAGATTATGCATGCAAATCAAATTTAGTTTTTTACAGTGATATTTACATTCACTCAATCTTTTCTCTTATATTTCTTTCGAAATTGACACTGCTTTCATCATAGAAAATGAATACATGTTTGTTGCAGACTAGTTCTATCTGTTTTTATTTTGTACCATCTGTCTGCATAATCATTACCAAATATGGAGCATTGTAAAGGTCAAAAGGTCCATTGTCTGTTCCATTTAAAGTTAGGAAATTGTCAATGATGAGGTATTTTAGTGCATAAATCTAGTTTATATTATTTCAAAAATACATATGAATATAAAAAATTAAATAACTTTCTTCTTTTATTGTGTGATTAAGGTAGCAATTCAAAATTTACATAACTCACCTACGTGGATTATGATTTTTTTCTGCAATGCTAGCTACCTTCATCACTTGATAAAACAAAAAAGAAAGCATTTTATTGTTTAAATCACATGTTAAGTACATGTTTATGCATTTTTTTGTTTTGTTTTATTTTTGTTATTGTTGTTGTTGTACTTTTTTGTTTTTGCTCATTAAAACCATATTAACAAAATACAGAGATTGTATTAGACTTGTTTCTCACCTAATTCAAGTATTTTACATAATAGTATCTGTGTGATAAATTGAGTTATCTAACTTTGCTGAGTAATGTTCACCTTAACTACATCACTTGAAGGGAGGTTTTATGTACTAGTACATCACCTTAAACAATGCACAGCAAGAGGAATGTCTTAATCACAATAATGAAAATAAAATATTCTTGCAAATAGATGTTAACTTTGAAGGTATTGGTCGAGGATTCTCTTTTTATTTTAACTTTTTCATACAAATACTTACTCACTAAACATTGATATATTTTACTGCATCTGTAGAATTCTAACATATTTATACAATTTATGGACTTTGGCATTATTTTAGCATGTGAATTTTTGTTTTACTACTAATGTAAAGGAATAATGATGGATTGCTATGAAAATGTTGGCTGTGAAAACTTCATGATTTTATAATCTTTCTTGTTTGTCTTCTATGGAATTGTTGCATGTTACATTTATTTGAGCATGGTGAGCTTGCAGTGAGTGTTCTTTTCTTTTTCTGTCTTTTTCAGTTTGAGGCATGCTGTGAACTCCCATTTCTACTTCAATCATCATCAAACTCCACCCACCTTTGTCCCTTCCCTGATATCTCGCTCACATCACCATCTAACAATGACCCCTCCCCACACCCCTGTCAAGAGAGTTGTCTCCATCTCTCCGCCCCCCTCTGCCCCACCTCTTGTTAGCACCCAATCAGCATTCAGTTTTCCTTTCAGTTCCCCTCTCCCTGAGGATTCGGCTATACCCTCTTCCCCACCTTCCATGATAATTAGGTGTGCCACATCACCTGTTAAGGTAACCTCCCCCCAGACACAGGTGCGACGATCCTCCGATTCTGATGTTAGTAGTACTACTCCTCCTAAAGGTATGTCCTATACTTTTAGTCGGGTACATTCTGTATACAATGTAGAATTTGGAATTAGCAGATTTCTTGGTTTTCAGGAAGCAGTCTGACAGAGAGCAGTGGTAGTGGTAGTGGTGTAGGATGCAGTGGTAAAGCAATGCCTAAACTCTCAGCTCAGCAACCCAGTATAGAGCTCATGGTAAGATTTCATAGCAGTGTACATCTGATTGTTTTATATTCACCCAGAATGCTACACATAGGAAGATGTCAGCACAACATCTTAGAAAAGAGCTCAAGGTAAAACTTCACAGCAATATACAGCTCATTTTATTATACTTGCTTAGAATATTGCACAAATAAGTCATCAGCTCAGAAACCCAGTACAGAGCTCATGGTAAGATGTCAAAGCAAAATTCAGTATATATTATATATCATTTGCAAATGCAGTTGAGATTTCCAGTGTGCAAGATAACAAGTTGAAAATTGGGAAGATTGCTGTAGTTGAAAGTTGGAAAATTGGGAAGATTGCTGTAGTTGAAAATTGTGCACATTAATTATTTGTCAGCTTTTTATTTATTTATTTATTTTTTTTTTTTTTTGAAAATAGTACTCTTAACTATATATACTTCCCTTTGCCATTTTTGAATATGTTGAATACTTAAAAGCAGATGTAAGTTGCCAAGAGAAAGATATCTTGTACAAATATGAAATGGGAAGATAGCAATCTAGTTAGAGTTTCAGAAATTGCTGTGCATCTCTCAAAAACTACAGTTGATACACAGTTTTGTGGAAAGTTATGTTTTGCTTTTATGATCAAAAGCACATACTTTTTGATCGCTTTATTTTGTGATCAGGCACAACTAGGAAATAACAAAAGTTATTCAATGGAAAATGCTGAAATTACTGAATTGAAATGTGAAGTGATTGATATCTCGGAACATGATTTTTACAGGAATACCCATTCTTCACTATGACCTCATTTCCTTTTGGATTTATTGTACACATTGGAGGTGTGGTGTCGGCCAAATCTGTCAAACTGCTGGACAAAATTCATAACCCAGGTCTGTGGTTATGCAGTTCTTGTTGCTTTTTATATCAAATATGAGGATCAAAATATGAAGACATTTGATTATTGAAAAATGATAGTAATAAACTTAATCATTGCAATTTAGTTTATAAGATTGATTGATTGATTAGATATTGTTTAACGTCCCACTCGAGAATCTTTCACTCATATGGAGACGTCACCAGTGCTGGTGAAGGGCTGCAAATTTAGGCCTATGCTCAGTGCTTATGGCCTTTGAGCAGGGAGGGATCTTTTAGGTGCCACACCTGCTGTGACGTCGCTTTCTGCGGTCTCATCTGAAGGACCATCCCATTTAGTCGCCTCTTACGACAAGCAAGGGGTACTGAGGATCTATTCTAACAACCCGGATCCCCACGGGGTAGTTTATAAGATGTCCATCTACAGTATAAGCTGTTATGAGTGATATGTCATCATTATAAGTACATTGTTAACAGTCTATTTCTTACAGAGGAACCAGAGACTAGAGATGCTTGGTGGACTGAGATCAGAACTGAGATAAGGACTCACTGTCGAGCCATGGGATGTCATGCAGTATTAGGATACTCTGAAAAAACCACTATATGGTAAGACAATAACAAACCACTGTACACAGGACCACAATGAAAACTAGTTGTATGCTAATTGTGCTATCCTGCATAAATAAAGGTTATTATTATTATTATTATTATAATGATAAGACAATAACAAACCACTGTATGGTAATACAATAACAAACCACTGTATGATAAGACAATAACAAACTACAGTATGATAAGACAATAACAAACCACTGTATGATAAGACAATAACAAACCACTGTATGATAAGACAATAACAAACTACTGTATGATAAGATAATAACAAACCACTGTATGATAAGACAATAACAAACCACTGTATGATAAGACAATAACAAACCACTGTATGATAAGACAATAACAAACCACTGTGTGGTAAGACAATAACAAACCGCTGTATGGTAAGACAATAACAAACCACTGTATGATAAGACAATAACAAACTACTGTATGATAAGATAATAACAAACCACTGTATGATAAGATAATAACAAACCACTGTATGATAAGATAATAACAAACCACTGTATGATAAGATAATAACAAACCACTGTATGGTAAGACAATAACAAACCACTGTATGATAAGACAATAACAAACTACTGTATGATAAGACAATAACAAACTACTGTATGATAAGATAATAACAAACCACTGTATGATGAGATAATAACAAACCACTGTATGATAAGATAATAACAAACCACTGTATGATAAGACAATAACAAACCACTGTATGATAAGACAATAACAAACCACTGTATGATAAGACAATAACAAACCGCTGTATGATAAGACAATAACAAACCACTGTATGGTAAGACAATAACAAACTACTGTATGATAAGACAATAACAAACCACTGTATGGTAAGATAATAACAAACCACTGTGTGGTAAGACAATAACAAACCGCTGTATGGTAAGACAATAACAAACCACTGTATGGTAATACAATAACAAACCACTGTATGATAAGATAATAACAAACCACTGTATGATAAGATAATAACAAACCACTGTATGATAAGATAATAACAAACTACTGTATGATAAGACAATAACAAACCACTGTATGATAAGATAATAACAAACCACTGTGTGGTAAGACAATAACAAACCGCTGTATGGTAAGACAATAACAAACCACTGTATGATAAGACAATAACAAACCACTGTATGATAAGATAATAACAAACCACTGTATGATAAGATAATAACAAACTACTGTATGATAAGACAATAACAAACCACTGTATGATAAGATAATAACAAACTACTGTGTGGTAAGACAATAACAAACCGCTGTATGGTAAGACAATAACAAACCACTGTATGATAAGACAATAACAAACCACTGTATGATAAGATAATAACAAACCACTGTATGATAAGATAATAACAAACTACTGTGTGGTAAGACAATAACAAACCACTGTATGGTAAGACAATAACAAACCACTGTATGATAAGACAATGACAAACCACTGTATGGTAATACAATAACAAACCACTGTATGGTAATACAATAACAAACCACTGTATGATAAGACAATAACAAACCACTGTATGATAAGATAATAACAAACCACTGTATGATAAGATAATAACAAACTACTGTATGATAAGACAATAACAAACCACTGTATGATAAGACAATAACAAACCACTGTATGGTAATACAATAACAAACCACTGTATGATAAGATAATAACAAACCACTGTATGATAAGATAATAACAAACCACTGTATGATAAGATAATAACAAACTACTGTATGATAAGACAATAACAAACCACTGTATGATAAGATAATAACAAACCACTGTATGGTAAGACAATAACAAACCACTGTATGATAATACAATAACAAACCACTGTATGATAAGATAATAACAAACCACTGTATGGTAAGACAATAACAAACCACTGTATGATAAGACAATAACAAACCACTGTATGATAAGACAATAACAAACCACTGTATGATAAGACAATAACAAACCACTGTGTGGTAAGACAATAACAAACCGCTGTATGGTAAGACAATAACAAACCACTGTATGGTAATACAATAACAAACCACTGTATGATAAGACAATAACAAACCACTGTATGATAAGACAATAACAAACCACTGTATGATAAGATAATAACAAACCACTGTATGATAAGACAATAACAAACCACTGTGTGGTAAGACAATAACAAACCACTGTATGATAAGACAATAACAAACCACTGTATGATAAGATAATAACAAACCACTGTATGATAAGACAATAACAAACCACTGTGTGGTAAGACAATAACAAACCGCTGTATGATAAAACAATAACAAACCACTGTGTGGTAAGACAATAACAAACCGCTGTATGATAAAACAATAACAAACCACTGTATGATAAGACAATAACAAACCACTGTATGGTAATACAATAACAAACTGCTGTATGGTAAGATAATAACAAAGCACTGTATGATAAGACAATAACAAACCACTGTATGGTAAGACAATAACAAACCGCTGTATGGTAAGACAATAACAAACCACTGTATGGTAATACAATAACAAACCACTGTATGATAAGACAATAACAAACCACTGTATGATAATACAATAACAAACCACTGTATGGTAAGACAATAACAATCCACGGTATGATAAAACAATAACAAACCACTGTATGGTAAGATAATAACAAACCACTGTATGATAAGATAATAACAAACCACTATATGATAAGACAATAACAAACCACTGTATGATAAGACAATAACAAACCGCTGTATGGTAAGACAATAACAAACCACTGTATGATAAAACAATAACAAACCACTGTATGGTAAGACAATAACAAACCACTGTATGGTAATACAATAACAAACCACTGTATGATAAGATAATAACAAACCACTGTATGATAAGACAATAACAAACCACTGTGTGGTAAGACAATAACAAACCGCTGTATGATAAAACAATAACAAACCACTGTATGATAAGACAATAACAAACCACTGTATGATAAGACAATAACAAACTGCTGTATGGTAAGATAATAACAAAGCACTGTATGATAAGACAATAACAAACCACTGTATGGTAAGACAATAACAAACCGCTGTATGATAAAACAATAACAAACCACTGTATGGTAAGACAATAACAAACCACTGTATGGTAATACAATAACAAACCACTGTATGATAAGATAATAACAAACCACTGTATGATAAGATAATAACAAACCACTGTATGATAAGACAATAACAAACTGCTGTATGGTAAGATAATAACAAAGCACTGTATGATAAGACAATAACAAACCACTGTATGGTAAGACAATAACAAACCGCTGTATGGTAAGACAATAACAAGCCGCTGTATGATAAAACAATAACAAACCACTGTATGATAAGACAATAACAAACCACTGTATGATAAGACAATAACAAACTGCTGTATGGTAAGATAATAACAAAGCACTGTATGATAAGACAATAACAAACCACTGTATGGTAAGACAATAACAAACCGCTGTATGGTAAGACAATAACAAACCACTGTATGGTAATACAATAACAAACCACTGTATGATAAGACAATAACAAACCACTGTATGATAATACAATAACAAACCACTGTATGGTAAGACAATAACAATCCACGGTATGATAAAACAATAACAAACCACTGTATGGTAAGATAATAACAAACCACTGTATGATAAGATAATAACAAACCACTATATGATAAGACAATAACAAACCACTGTATGATAAGACAATAACAAACCGCTGTATGGTAAGACAATAACAAACCACTGTATGATAAAACAAACCACTGTATGGTAAGACAATAACAAACCACTGTATGGTAAGACAATAATATAAATTGCTTAATAGGAAAGGTTATATTTTAAATAAAATGGGATGTGACAAAAACTATAAACTGTTTAATTGTGTTCATAATCAACTCATGAATTAAGTAAATTTTATGTGGATTAAGTAAATTTAATGTGGATTGAATAAATTTAATTTGGATTAAATAAATTTAATGTGGAATGATGCATCTAGATGAAAATATTTGAGACAAAATATTCCAGGGATACAGTATTTCATCTTTCAAACTAATGTAATGTATGATTTTTACAAATTATTGATGAAAAAGAAATGTCACTTTAAAAAATAATTTCTTTGTCATTGGAATGGTTAGAGATGACTTGAAGTACCATGTCTCCACTGTTGTAGAAGCAATGTGTAATATTGAAATCCAAGACCTCCCCAGGGTGTATTGGGAGTTTACTCCGAGTTGTTTTCTATACACCCTGTGTCTGCAAGTCAGGGTAAATCCTCTTACGTTCTTGATTACTCCTGGATAACAAATTTATTTCCTACGTAATGATATTACATGTAGTTATTTATTGATTAGAATGAGGGAAAACAAATTCAAGGACTAGGCCTTAATTATTCATTTCTTTTGATTAAAGTTTATACTAGTATTCTTAGATCCATAATAATGAAATAACTCAGTGTAGAAATGCATTGCATTGTGATGTCATTTTATTTTTGTCAAGCTTCAGCGTGGTGTATGGAAATTTACGCCAGGTTTGTTTACCAATCAGAACTTGTCTTACAAGCTACATCAGAAATAGGTAGTGTAATGTGAAATGAATTGTGTTTTCCAGTGATGAAATCATTGTATTATGTGCCACTGGTACTGCTGCTCGAGTAAATATCGCATATGACCCCACGACATCAGCACGAGTTCTTCCTCTCACCCCTGCCATTGTCCCAGAAAAACAACCAATGGAAAAGGAGCGAGACAGAAAGCTGTTTGTTGACGTTAACCTGGCTAACTCAGCAGCTCAAAGCTCTCTGCAAGCACTGTATGACCATAGGTCTGTTGCTGAATTTAACTTTTGTTTGAGTAGTAAACATAATATTATACTTGTCGATTATATATAATCATGTCATATAGGGGGTTATGATGTCAGGTGTAATGGATTTTGATAGACAGAGTAAACAAATTGTTTCAGAGATATTTTCAGTGAATTTGAAATTGAAAATGTTTGTGTTCTATTGAAAGGTAATACATATACATAACAGTTTAATGGTAGATTTAAGCAGTCTGTAGAATTTGTCAAAATATACCAAAATAATTATACTGCTGTACACTATAAGAATTTGAAAAGTAATCAGAGGTACTGAGTGACTGTGGGTAGTCTTGTGTTACAGCTCTGATGATGGCTCCCCACAATATAACTGCATGCTGTGTCATGTACCATATAAACCCAACACAGCACCCTTCCCTGTCAGTCTGTCTGTCTGTGCAATCTGCAGGTAACTATATATTTTTTTAAAACACTGGTATATGTTTAATAATATCTAATTTTCATCTGTACATAATTAAAAAAGGTTTAGATTTATGAAAGATTTACTATCATTTTCATTTTGTTTTATCTGGATGACAAAAAATATTTGAGAGATTGTTATGAGAAAGAGATTGGTTGAATTTGGTCATTGGAGGAAACAAAATGTTCCAGATTATTATGAGAAAATAGTTTGAATGAAGTTGATCATTGTAGGGAACAACATGTTCCAGTTTATTATTAGAAAAGAGTTTGATTGAATTTGATCCTTATAGGAAACAGAAGGTTCCAGATGTGCTGTTCACAACCATTGATCCTCCACCAGAAATTCAAACTCATGGTAAAGGCTGTTTCATACAAGCCAGGTCAGTGTTAACTTTTAGTCATGTTTGTAAGAGGAGCCGGATAGTACAAAAGAGATCACTCATTACAGGTTATAGTTCATTGTCAATTCATGAAATCATGGTTTTAAGGGAGAAATAATTCTAAGGGTTTCTATCATATCAATGGTGAATTATTTCTGTTTGTTTAAATATTTCCTTGAATATATCATTTCATTTAAATACACTGTTAATTTATTTATTGACATCAAGGGCATATTGTTTAAAATTATGAAAAATGTGTTCAGTTGTTGCACGGAACATTTTCATAAACATAAAGGTAACAAAGGCATAATTATTTACTATTTCTTTTCAGTTCTCCTTTTTGTCTTCATTTGATATTTGTTTTGTAGAGTTTGTCGAGCAAAATCCAAAAGCAAAGGCGGCGAATCTAATGCCAGGGAAATAAGTGATGTATGTTGTAAAAAAAATACATACATTAATTTGTATGTAATGTAAATAATTGTATGCTATGAAATTAAAAAGTTATTCAAAAAGATATACTTGTATTATTAAAATAGAATTGCTCATCAACAAAGTAATATGAATTCGTCTCTGTTTCAGTGTCTTCCTTTCTTAGAATATGAGCTTCACAGTCAGCTTATGAATAAACTCAGGGTAATCAACTCATAGTATAATTAGCTCAGACAATTAGTAATGGTAAAATAAACTATTTAAAGGATGTTTAGGATTCTGACGTACATGTTTCTGTGTCCACTTTTCACTCTCAAGTGTAGTCATATATTTGTATGGAATTTTCATATGGTGTTATTCACACAGACACATTGAAAAACAGATAATGGTATCCTGATTTCAATTTTTCTCAAACCATTCGGGGTAATATTTCCCCAGTTTTGAATTTGCATATTCAAGGGGAAATTGACAAGATTTTATGATATACAGTGTTTACATTTGCATGAACTTTTACAGTTGTGTGGTATGAATGGTCTCTATGGATTGAAGATCCAGATCATAGTTGGGGAGTTATTACTGGTTGGAGTGGCTGTACGTAAAAATAGTTTCTTTACATCCATTTTTAAGTATTGGTGTTAGTAAATTTTTATAAGACCTGAACTCTTTACCATGTAGGATATATTTTGTTGTATCCAAGGAAATGAAAAATTCTATGAAAATTTATACAGAGATACTGAATTTAACTCAAATAATGATATCAAAGAGAATTGCTCAAAACATTTTCAGCGAGTAATTCACCATGAGTAATCTGTAAAACTGAGTACTGTTTCATTTGTCACTTTGTCCTAGAATGCAGAGATGTTTGTCCATTAAAACAGAAAAGTTTCAAATTGATTGACCTCAGAAAAATGTGGCATGTCTGCCGTGTGCTAAAACGTCATATAACATTTCAGTCTGCCACTGGAGTGTACATAGCGGCTCTACCGGCGCCACCGATTCCCAGAGTGTCAGGTCAGGTAAGCTCTACACTGCTCTGCCCACTTCATTATGTCTCGGGAATTAGGGGACGTATATAGTTTTTGGTCTGCTCATCTGTCTGTTTATCTGTTTAACTGTTTGTCTGAAAAACTTTAACCTTGCCCATATCTTTTGATGGATTATGATAGGGATTTATATTTCACATGTGTATTCCTTGTGTCAAGGCCTTTATTTCTGTACCAAAATGTTTAGCCTTGTGACCTTCACTTTGGAGTTTAACTTATTTTTAAAAAACTTTCAGGTGTTTTCCTTTTGACATACCTTTTTATAGATAACAGATTGGAGTTTTTTTTCATGACCTTGACCTTGGAGTTTGATCTACTACTACCTTGGCCATAACATTTGAATGTTTAGTTACAGGGCTTTCATATTTCTCAAGTGTATCTCTTGACAAGATTTTTCTTTTAGTACCAAAGCTTTCTTAGCTCTTGACCTTGGAGTTTGACCTACTTTTGATAAACTTTAACATAGGCCTTACCCTTTTAATGGTTAGTGATAGGGCTTTCATATTTCATGTGTGTATTCCTTGTGATAAGACATGTTATGTGTGGTAGTAAGATTTTTTTTTAGATATGTAAATAAATCTTATGGACTTGAATTGAAAGTTAAATGTAAAAGAAAGTATTATTTGGTTGTGGTTTAGAGTTAAATAATACAGTACAATGGTATATCTTTATGTAAGAGCATGCTAAATTCTTGCATCTAAAGACATGTCCTATATATACGCATTGTAATTTGTATAATAACCATGTATCTCTATAACAAAATATGTTTCCAGGCCACAACAGAGGAGGAGAACAGTCGACTGCAGGAAATTCAGAAGAGGATATCGGAGAGAGTGATGAAGAACAGAGAAAAACACGAACTAATGCATATCGTGAGTCAAATCCAACAGTTAAAACTTATTCCTGATTATGATTGAGCAAACGCACACTACTTTATGCCGGTAGTTCACTCCAACAGTCACAGCTTATTGCTCATTATGATTTTGAAAGTAATATTTATTATCCAAGAAAAAAATTATATCTCAGAAATTGAATTGACTGAAATACGTATTTATTAATAGAAATAAATGACAACAGTCAGGAGAAAATGTTTCAGATTCAAATATAAATTCAATTTACTGACTTGACCAAACATTTACATTTAGTTGTAAGGATAGACAGTACAGTGTCTTGAAAAGAGAGATTGTCACTGAATTCTCATGCTTGATAAAATCATATACACATGTATAGGGGACCCTCATTACATATGATGGGTATGGAAATGTTACTTCCCCAGAAAATCTGTGAAAACTGATTAACATTAATTATCTCGTTAAACTTTCTCAACATTAATGCCTGTATGAAATTTACTCAGACTATAGAAAATACATGTAGATACCTTTTCAGTATCTTTTTCAGATATTGTCAAAAATATTTTCAAAGATGCATGAAAATTTACTACATAAAATTCCATTGAAGGAGAATTTAAGGAGAAATTCATGGAAATCAAAAAATCTCAAAACTCAGATTTCAAGTCCCAGCCATTTCTAATTTGCTCCTGTTTGAGAGCCATATCACTTTTGACATCACACAGCACCCAACAGCTATTGCATCAGATGTTACTTGTTTTAGTAGGTTATGATCTCATGGCTAGTAATGGGAAGACAGCCACTATTACAACATGCAATCTCTGGTATATTTTTATCATGTGATCATTGTCCTCTTCTTGAATTATCATTATGACATTCAGGGCTAATTTCTGTCTCTGCAAAGATGACATTTAAAGATAAATATTCATAACTTTTATCATGTTTATATTATTTATGATTTTATTCTGTACTTGGATATGTGGGGACTTTAATTTTAGGACACTGGACAGATTAGCCCTCGGAGTGTGGTTACTGACGATAGTGATGATGACACGTCAGATCTTGACCTGTCGTCTGGAAATAAGGAAACTTTTGTCATTGAGGTAAGTATTAAAGCCTTTTATTATGTTCTGTGTCGAAAATATTATAATTTTTGTTTAACTAGTCATTTGTAAATATTTTTACTGTATTCTATATTTTATTCAGAGAATATCATTATATAAGAAACATTTTTCAACTAGAAATTAAATGGAATATTCTTTTCTTCATAACATGCTTTATCATTTGTGCAGTGTGCTGTTTTTGACATGTAAGCAGGCAATCTGAGTATATGTAATGATACCTTTGGAAATTTTCATTCCATATTTATTAAATTATTAAACAGGCAGTATGATTTGTGTAATATATTTTTAGCTCAAGTGAGCTTGTCTGATCACCATATGTTTTGTGTCTGTAAAGTTTACACATTTTCAGCTTTTACTTCAGAATCATGGGACCAATTTCAACCAAATTTGTCATAAAGCATCTATGGGTAAAGGGCATTCAAAATTCTTTATATGGATGGTCACACCTTTTTCAAAGGGGATATTCCAAAAATAGTGAAAATATGGTACCATCATCTTAAAATCTTTTTCACAAGAACCACTGGATCAGAAAAGACAAAACTTATGTAAAAGCTAAAGTGATTGGAGATTCAAAATTGTTTAAATCGTGGCCCCCGTGGATAGGGTGGGGCCACAATTGGAATCAAAATTTTACATGGGGATATATAAGACAAAATCTTTTAAATTCTTCTTCTCAAGAACAGCAAGCTTGTTTAGTCATATTAATATGCAAGCATCATCAAAAAGTGTAGATTTAAGTTTGTTCAATTTGTGGCCCCCAAGGGTAAGGTGGGACCATGATACAGGATCACAGTTTTGCAGGGAATATATAGTGAAGACTTTAAAAGATTTTCTTATGAACAGCTAGGTCATGAATAGTCATATTAATAGGCAAGCATGCTCAGGTAGTGTAGATTCAAAGTTGTTAAAATCAGTGACCCCGAGGGTAGGATGGGGCCACAATAGAGGATTCATGTTATACATGGTGATATGTAGGAAAATCTTTAAACATTTTCTCCTCAAGACTAGAAGGGTCATGATCTGTCATCATTATTATGCAAGCATCCTCAGGTACCGCAGATTCAAGTGTCTTCCTATCATAGCCCAGGGGTAGGAGGGGGTCTCAATTGGGGATCAAAGTTTTACATTGGAATTTATGTAATCTTCTAAAATTTTCTTATCACATACCACTGATTTGATATATTGACGTACAAGGCATTCCAATGCAGTGCAGATTAGACTAGGATCAGTTTAAATAGGGAATCAAAATTTTACATTTTACATTAGAATATGCAGGAAATTTTAATAAATATATATATATATATATATATATGTGTGTGTGTGTGTGTGTGTGTGTATTCAAGAGTAACAGGGGAAACATAAATTCATATCAATATAGGCAAATATTCTGATCTGAATTCAGATTTTTTTTCATGACCCTGGGGTTAAAATCAGGGGGATCAAATTTTTTATAATGCATGAATATAGGGGGTAATATCTTTAAAAAATAATCTTCTCCAGAACAGCAGGGCATTGTTGTATGGATTCAAGTTTAATGAAGTCACAATCCCATGCAGCTAGGTTGGGGACTTAATATGAGGTTAAAATTTGTTGTGGGATTAAAGAGGATGAAAAACTTTCAGATATCTTCTTCTGAAGAAAAGCAAGACCAAGGTAACTCAGATGAGCACTGTGGCCCATGGACCTCTTGTTTTGATATGCAACTAAAGTCACATGATTCAGTAATAGCTAATAGAATTCATGGTAATAAATCATATGATGAGCACACAGTGAATATTTTGACAGGTGGATGATGCGAATGATGAGAACATTGTGGCATTGCTGAAAGAGTCTCAGCTTCCTGAGGGATTTACAATGCTCAACACCCATAAAATACCTGGATCCACCTCACTGGCATCCAACCTTCAGGTTAAAATCATTGACTTTGTATGTCAAAGTTCATTTGGAAAGTTTTCACAGTCACTTGGTATTACAAGTGCAGATTCAAAGTAGGATGCAGCTGTTACCCACAGAAACAACAACACTTTAGATTTCTAATACATTGTAGTAGAAAAATACACGTTAAATGTAAATATGATATTAAAGTTCAATGACAGAAATTCCTTACAAAATGTGTATAAAGGTATTTTATTTTTGTGTTTCAGATGTTTACACAGGTTTGGAAACAAGATTATGTGTCAACATCGAAGAGTAGCTTTATGGATATTTTTGAAAATCTAGTCAAGGTCAGTTCAGAACTTGAATGTTATAGTGTAACAATACGAACATGAAGCACATTGGAAATTAATAGAATTCTGCCTCATTAAGAAGACTTGTGTAGTATTTTGCTGTAATCTGCTTCTTGGTTATGATACTGTAATAAGTTTGTATGATGGAGCCACCACTTTTCAGTGGAACAGTCAGAACTGACTCGAACCCCATTTTGTATCAATATCCAAATCTTGTCTTGTTAACTATTTGCATATCTTATCAATTGTACATGTTCTTTTACAAACATCTGTATGTCAATTTTTAAAGAAAAGATAAATCATTGTTACATTTTAATTGTTCTATTAATTACAGAAAATTTGTTACAAGTTACGCAGGATGTCTCCTTGCTATCTCTGTGGTATAGACTTTTGTGTGGATCTACCTGAAGACAGGGAGATACAGGTAGGATTGTATATACAGCATAGACTGTAAGGACAGGTGCACAGACTGTCTGAGGACAGGGAAACTATTCTCAGTATTGAAATTAAAATTTTGCCTAGTTATGATGGCAAAGTAATGTGCATATCTCTCTTCAGGTAACCCTGACAGGTGTTTGCTGTTCATTGGAGAATGTTGCAGACTCTGCGTTTGAACCACAAACATACAACAAAGAAAACCTGCTCAAAACCGGTAAAGAGTAATGAGTTTTAGCCATGTACACTGTGCTATATACCAATGTTATGGTTTGTTTTAAATATGTCAAACTTTAGATCCTAGCAATGAGATTTTTTAAAGATGTGCTTAAGACAGCATGATATAAAAGAATATAAGACTGAACAGATGGAGACCTCTCAGAACTCTTTAGGGAATTCCGAGTCGAAATTATGGCCCCATTTCATGTATCTTTGAGTTTACTCATACTGTGAACATAAAAGTGCTTGCTCAAAATACAACATACAGATAACTGTTGTTTTAATGTTTTCATTATGACATTAGATATGTGAGTCATGTTTTATACCATATAGTCATATAATTAAACCATGTGATGTGCCGTTGTAGTGTCTGGTGTCACCACTGGCAGCGGTGGGGCCAGTGAGAGGGATGACATGATGTTTCCTATGGAGGAGTTTACATCAGAGGGACCAATGGCAAATCTGCAGGGGTATACAAAGGGTAAGTTGATTGAAGGATCGACAGGGGGTAAAAATGGAAAATCTACAAGTGCAGCACAGACAGGGTATATTTATTTATATGGAGTGCTAAAAGGATAAAACAATATGGAAAATCTACAGAAGTGCACAAGGGGAAGGCTGATAATGGAAATCTAGAAATTAGACATAGAGGGGATAAACTGGTAATAGGAAATAGATAGGTTAACAAAAGGGACATAAACTAAAATTTTGGAATCTTGACATTAGCATAAGGGATAATCTGATGTTTGGGAATCTTTATGTTAACACAAGGGATAAACTGATGTTTGGGAATCTTGACATTAATACAAGGGATAATCTGCTGTTTGGGAATCTTTATGTTAACACAAGGGATAAACTGATGTTTGGGAATCTTTACATTAACACAAGGGATAATCTGATGTTTAGGAATCTTTATGTTAACACAAGGGATAAACTGATGTTTGGGAATCTTTATGTTAACACAAGGGATAATCTGATGTTTGGGAATCTTTATGTTAACACAAGGGATAAACTGATGTTTGGGAATCTTTATGTTAACACAAGGGATAATCTGATGTTTAGGAATCTTGACATTAACACAAGGGATAAACTGATGTTTGGGAATCTTTATGTTAACACAAGGGATAATCTGATGTTTGGGAATCTTTATGTTAACACAAGGGATAAACTGATGTTTGGGAATCTTTATGTTAACACAAGGGATAATCTGATGTTTGGGAATCTTTATGTTAACACAAGGGATAAACTGATGTTTGGGAATCTTTATGTTAACACAAGGGATAATCTGATGTTTGGGAATCTTTATGTTAACACAAGGGATAAACTGATGTTTGGGTCAATTGATACATATTTGTATTCCATATTTAAATACATTCTATGATTCATGCAAACCTGTGAGCAGTACATAATATAAAGCAACAGTCTCATCCCTGAAACCCTTTTGGTTAACGATATAAGGAAGGGATTTAGTGGGAGGTTTGGTTGGTTTTTTTTTTTTTAATGTATGATATCATTTTTAAAGATATTTTTTTAAAGTTTTATGAACATTGCAGCTCCTCCTTCCAAACAGACCAAGGTAGACAACTCTGCTCGTAGATCTCTAGAACATGTACATGTAAGTATATATATACTGAATTGGATTGAATGTCTGATCTTTGCTTTGATTTCAATAGTAAAAAGTCTATTTTAGGAAAGGTGAAATGATAGATAATGATGAGCAATAATAATCATAGGATATAAGAAATTGACTTTATATAGTAATTTCTCCAGAGTGTGCAGAAACACAAAAACTGGGTGGAGCTTACACCCTTGCCATACATTCCAGGATTCAAAATTGAGCGTTATCTGGGCAACTACAACTTCTTCTTCATTCGGGAATCCACTTCATTAAGAGAGGTAAAATATCACTGCTGAAAGGGCAGAAAAGGCCTAAATGCTCTTCACTATTTTTTATAAAGAAAGTGCATCATGGTTACAGAGGTATCATTATGACAGTTTCAACAGTACTGTAAACATTGTGACTTCACAGAATATGTTACAGAGTACAGTAATATGAATGATAGCAATGTGGTCAATTTTTCATTTGATTAAAGTAGACAAAAATGTGAAATATTTTTCAGGAATTGTATAGAGCAGAACCTGCAATATATGTTGGAATCTACTTACTGAGAGAACTATTATTGATGATTATTACACATCATTTACTTTTAGCTCACCTGCGCCAAAGGCGCAGGTAAGCTTTTCTGATCAAAATTTGTCCGGCATTTGTCATCATCATTGTTGTTAACTTTTCACATTTTCATCTTCTCCAGAACAACTGGGCCAATTTCAGTCAAACTTGGCACAAATCACCCTTGCATGATGGGGATTCAAGTTTGTTCAAATAAAGTATCATGCCCCTTCAAAGGGGAGATAATAAAAAAAAAGGCAAAAATAGGGTGGGGGTAATTTAAAAATCCATTCAATTTGATAACCACTGGGCCAGAAAAGTTGAATTTTCATTCAAGCTTTCTTACATAGCGTAGGTTCAAGTTTATTCAAATCATGGTCCTTTTGGGTAGGGTGAGGCCACAACAGGGGATCAAAATTTTACATTGTACATGGGGTATACATAGGAAATATATATAAAAAATCTTCTCAATAACAGCAGGGCCATGATTACTCATATTGAAAAGCAAGCATCCACGAGTATAGTGTAGTTCAGATTCAAATTTGTTCAAAGTGCTGTCCCCAGGGTAGGGTGAGGGCAAAATAGGGGTCAAAGTTTTTCATGTTTTACACCAGTGAAATACTGAGATAATTCCACCCTCATGTTTCGTCATGAGATATTTCAAAATCAATGATTTATTGAGATTTATGCATGACAGGAATATAAATTTTGTTGGAATTTTTTCCAGTTGATATGGCAAAAAATCTTGTTTTAAAAGCAGAATATTTCAAACATCTAATTTATATATGAATAATCAATGATATGTTTCAAAGCACTGAATCCAAGGGCAATAACTGTTTTTTTTGTTATGGCAGTGGAAAAATTTGAATAAATGCAAATAACAATTACATATTTTATATAGACACTGAATCAGTTACTGTGGTATATTCTTGACATGCACGACTGATAGTTTTTAATTTGCCCTTCCTGTGTTTAGGTTGGAGGACAGGGAGGATTCATGCAGACGTTTGTTGCTGAGGTCATGGCCAATGTTCGAGCCAATGTGGCTTCTCTTGGAGGCAACGGAATGGTGTCATATCAAATGAACCAGTGTGTTCTTATGTGTAACCCCCACAAAAACCAGGTATGCAAACAGTTTCTCTTTATAAAGAATGTGTGTGTTGACCCATTTTCAATGAAAAATATGAATGAATCAGATATTTTTGTACATGTGTTTACATGTAGATGCAAAGATTAGCTATCCCTGCATGGGAATGAAGTGGATTTAAAAGCATGTGGAATATTCTTAATGTACATCCACACCATACAATGGAAGTGTCAGCTATAGGAAGTGCACATGTAACCGTGATTCCTTTGTTAATCATTTCACACATTGTTGACCGTCTACATTTTCATGTTTCAGAGCCAGTGTTTGATCAACGTCAGCGGGGATGCTGTGGTGGTTTCCTCAGAAGAGTCGTTTCCGATCGTTGTTGAAACTCTGCGTAAAAACAGCGACTCGCCCAGTACATGACGGTCAATAATATAAATGGCAGACTTTTTTATCAAGGCATTCCTATTTTGGTCCAGTATTATCTTTCACTGCTGTCTTGAACAATGGACTGCAAGATTTTACATTTGCTATTGATATTTACACAAAAATTGCATAATGAACAAAGAACTGATTTTACTACAGAATGAACCGAGCAGTGTAAAGTAAGTGATAGGGCACTATTGAAGTATTATTTTATTTACCTTTGATTTTTTTATATTGAATGTGTCAGATCAGGGACATCAATTTCCGGTGGTACAAACTTCAGTTCTACTGACTATTTCTATTGTCTATCTAGATTTGGTGGGGGGGGTTTTTCTGTTTGTGCGAGTCTACTAACTGGTGACATTTAGTAATAGGACTGTCTATTTAGGTGGTGGGGTTTTTTTATGATTACAGTATCTTCAAGGAAAAATCCATCATTTAGACTTAATTTACAATTGTCAAATTCAGAACTGTTAGAAACTTGAAACAAAGTCTTGAATGATCCTTTTTTCCTGTTACAAGCCATTTTTTTTCCATGTTCAATCATTTTACATTCTATGCTATGCTTTGTGCCCTGTTGATTTATGTCTCTGGTTGTGATACACATATTTTATCATGAACATGTGATGGCACAGCATAATAAAGAAGCTGAAACTCATGTTGCTTGATTTGTAATATTTCTGTTTTGAAAAACTTGGACTTTCCAGTTAAAGAAGTTCATGTATATATATAGTAATGCAAGCAGTTGTCCAAGAAATGACAAGGTCAAACTTTTAAAACAAGTTCTACATTATAAGTTGACACCTAAACAAGAATGCACTACTCTTCCAAATGAGCTTCCAGCAACAAATCAGGTCTCCCTGTGGAAGAGGGGATGTTGTTATTTGTAATTTCCAACTATTTGTCAAGATCTGTCACAAAATCTTGTAAATTTTCTCCTTTATGTTTTATTGAATAGACTTAAAACATAGTACAATGCTTCATTGTCATTTGAAGATGAGCATATTGTTGGGACATGAGGATCCAATTATTTTCCTTAACTTATATTGGATCTAAGAGGGGTGGAGGATGTAAAATAGCTTGTGAACATGTCTCCTATGTAGTTTATCCAACAGACTTTTAACTTTGGACGCCTCATTGCCATTTGCAGATTTGCATATTGTTGGGACAGGAGGATCCAATTATTATCCTTAAAGTTATAGTGGATCTTAGAGATGTGGAAGGTGTAAAGTAGCTTGTGAATACTTCTCCTATATAGCTTATGAAAAGGTGAAGAAAACGGTGATCAATCTCACAACTCCTATAAAGAATACAAAATTAAGTGTTGGGCAAACATAGACCCCTGGATATACCAGAGGTGGGATCAGGTGCCTGGAAGGAGTAAGCATTCCCTGTCAACTTGTCTTGACCACCGTGAACCCTATCTTGATCAGGTACAAGGAGTAATCTGTAGTCAAACCTGGTGTGTAAAGAACGGCTTAACAATAGGTATGAAACACATTGAACAGTATTTCACCCAATGGAAGATTGTATTGATAAATTAGATTGTTATAATGACTATAGAATTTGCAAAATGTTGACTTTAACCAAGACTGTTGAAACCTTTGCAATATCAAATTCTTTGTTAGTAGCTTGCCTTGATTTAACAAATAGTACCTTAAATGATACATAATGCACTCTGAGAAGGGTATATAGGGTGTAATTATTATAAGATGTTTGTTTTGTGACATTGATTAGAAAACAAGGTTTTCCTACTGAGTGATGCTATGACTGACCTTTAAGAACAAAAGGCATCTTCCGCTTGGCATGAGGAGTATTTGTACCAAGTTTGATGTTCTTAGCCCAATAATTTAGTCATAGTTTTTCTATTAACTGATACTACAGCTTTGACCTTGAAAAACAATAGGTATCTTCTCATCATGGTGATCAAATGTACCAAATTTTAAGATCTAGGAGCTTACAGTTCATTTTGCCTATAAAGTCTAGACAGATGGACTGACAGACAACACCAATCAAGTTATGGCCTTGACCTTTCAACTTTAAAGTAAAGCATGTGTACTAATTTGACAGGCTTAGCCCAAATGGTTCAGTCTGTGTGCTACCTACAAGGTTTTTCTACAAAGTAATAATACGACCTTGACATTTGACCATGAGAAACAACAAGCATCCTCCAATTGACATAAGGTGTACCAAGTTTGAGGGTCCTAGCCCCAACAGTTTGGTCTCTGTCCTGCCTACAAGCTATTCCTATTATATGATGCTATGACCTTGACCTTTAAGAACAAAAGGTGTCCTTCACCTGGCATGAGGAGTATGTGTACCAAATTTGACAGTCCTTACGCCAGTAGTTCAGTCTGTATTTTGCCTACAAGGTTTTCCTATTAAATGATATGACCTTAACCTTTGGAAACAATAGGCATCTTCCTCTCATCATGGTGATCAAATGTATCAAGTTGTAAGATCCTGGAGCTTACAGTTCATTTTGCCTACAAGGTTAGGACAGATGGATGATGCCATACCACAATATGCCCCATCTTTGACGGGTGTATATAGAGGATCTTGAATGAGTGCTTACGGCATATGAAATTTATGAAATGGGTTGCCAGATTAAATATTTTCTGGGTCTTGGCGAGGGAAATACATGTATCTAAATCCTGTAATGAATTTCACAAATTTCTTATGCCATAAGCATGAATGTAAGATTCTATTTATCACACAATTATCAATAAATGCATATTTTAGTTATTTTCCATTTGGCGTTTCTGTATAAGGCAGTGATTTTCGGCCTCCTAGTGTCGTCTGAAAAGGTCCTTGAATGGAAGAAATACGATCCAAAGATAAACACATTAACATAATAGCTAAATTGAAATTTCAATCTTTGGATTTTAATTTTTAGCTATGTCATTACACAGCAACAGCAAATGAAACGGGAATAAATACGATGGGCTTAAAGAACGTTTGTAATGAAACTTGTATCTACGTCAGCTTGAGCTGACCTCACATGACCCTACATAATTTGCATTGTTACTAACCTGTGCAATGAGTACATATTGTTTTTCCAAACCAGTGTTATGAACCCAGAAATAGTACTGTTGTGTGATAGAAAAAATTATCATATGCTGAAAAAGTTCTTGCGCATCGAATCAGCTGAGAGATATAAACATCATATGCAGGTAATATTGCTACTTATATAAAGTTGCTGATAGAGAAGCAAAGGTCATCCCGTTTTTCATAAAGTTCAGTTGCTAGTTTGCCATTAACATCCACATTCAATAAAATGCCCCAGGCAGAAAGCAGATGTGGAAGAATCTATGGCGTCTTTTATTTCGAGTTCACTGAATCAACATATGAATGAAATTGATTATTGTTCATAGATAAAATGTCATTGATATATTCATATGTCAAGTTGAAGGTCACAGCAAGAGATACTATTTTCCAACAATTTACAGTGGATCAAAGAGGAGTGTTTTGTAGCATTTTTTTTTTCATGTACAAGAGTATGTTCACTTTCCTACTAGTATTTAAGTCAATTTTTGTATCATACAATGACATTGGTTACATCAATGTTTAATTTTTTCTCCATCTTTTTCCTCAATGCACAAAGTGCAGTTCATGATGTCTATGATCCACTCATGCTTTCTTCCCCATACAATACAGTGCATTAAGAGGAAGGGGAGGGAGGTATAATTTGGAGGAGACAATGCCTCAACAAAAAAATTAGAACTGCTTTACACAGTAAACATACATATAGAATGTAACTCCAGTGTATATATTTGTGATGAAAATTAGCAAATTGATCAACAAATTTTAATTTGTTAATAATTTAATTTCTTAGGATTTACTAACATACAAAATCTTTTCACACCCCTAATACATCCATACATCTCTAGTTAAATGTGTATAGTAATATATAAATATCAAAATATACATCTAAGCACAGGGTAAACATTGGTAAAAGATAAAACATTATGCAAAGTTTATGTGTCAAGACAATTAGAACGAGAACTACAGAATGACACCCTAGGGTAGGGCCACTCACACATCCATATTAACACAGAAATACTGTAGAATGACACCCTAGGGTAGGGCCACTCACATCCATATTAACACAGAAATACTGTAGAATGACACCCTAGGGTAGGGCCACTCACACATCCATATTAACACAGAAATACTGTAGAATGACACCCTAGGGTAGGGCCACTCACATCCATATTAACACAGAAATACTGTAGAATGACACCCTAGGGTAGGGCCACTCACATCCATATTAACACAGAAATACTGTAGAATGACACCCTAGGGTAGGGCCACTCACACATCCATATTAACACAGAAATACTGTAGAATGACACCCTAGGGTAGGGCCACTCACACATCCATATTAACACAGAAATACTGTAGAATGACACCCTAGGGTAGGGCCACTCACATCCATATTAACACAGAAATACTGTAGAATTTGGGGGGGGGGGGGGGGGGGGGGGGGGTCAGGAAGATACAATTTAAGTGAATTTCTGCAAAATTTATTTTTGTACTTATAGAAATAACTTAAGATTCACACATCAGGCATAGAATTGCTACATAATTTGCATTTTTAAAAATTGACGTGAAAATAACAAATTAAATCATTGTGTAAAAAGAAAAAAACAGAGAGCTGACTGGTAGCTACGGAATTATTAAACTGAGGTAACTGTAGGAGTGAATAATTTCAATTCTTCACTCTGTAACAATTCTAACTCAATGAAAGCACTGTATTAATTTCTTGAAACAAATTGTGCTAATCATGTTTGTTTCAAGTAAGTAAAAATGAAGTATGCATGGCCATAACCCTAAGCAAAACCTTGAATCAAAGTAATCCATTGAATATTAGTATATCAAATTAAATTATGAATATCATTCAAAATGTCAATATGGTATTTGTGATTTTAACAAGTCAAGAGTATATAATATCTCATTCATTTTTTACTCAATTCTATTTTTAGATTATGGTCATGGAGCCTGGGTTTCACCCCTTCCCCAAGCCCTCCCACTTTCCCATACACAACAAAAATTATCTTGCAAGTGCTCAAATATTGTAACTATTTGCTTACATGCTTTAATTCTTGGTTATCTAACTTTCCATATATTTTATTATATCTAAATTTAAAAAAATTGCATCTTTATCTGCTACTTTAGCAATATGAAGGTTGTTCCTGGGATGAGAATTGAATAGATTTTGAAGAGGAATGGACTGAATTTTAAAAAAAATATGATTTTGAATTTTGAAATATATAAGCTCAATCTGAAAATTTTTAAATGAGCTCTCACAAACTAGATAGTTGGGTTGGGGGTTGGGGGTGCATTTCATGAAATTTGAAATTTAGTGTCTGTAAATTGCATTAGTACTATCATAAGTTAATATTAAAATTATTGAAACTTACAGGCAATGCACATACATGTAGAAGAGTACAGTACTTTGTGCTTATGAAATAAATGTTCATGAGAAATTTGATGCACTTTGTTTTTCTTCATCTTGTACAATTTGCAAAAAGTATACACAAAGGTTTTGAGTTTTCAGATGTAATAAAAAGGTGACAGATTTACCTGTGACTACAAAGTCTGGAAATAATTAAGATCACAGTACAAGAATTTGTAAAACAACAGTCAACAGCTTCTCATCTCATGATTAAATAATATCCATGTATTAAAAAAAATATCATGGTTAAAAGTATTCAGCATAGGTAAGACTTTCCATTGTAACATTGGGAAAGTAGTGTAGAAATATAATATACATGTAGAATGATAACTGGTAATTGTACAGAAGTTTTATATGTATACCTTTCTAAACTAATAAGATAGAAAATGATGGATAAAATGTCTTTACAATCACTCCAAAGTAAATACCAAAATTTTTTACTCATATTTTGATGTGTCACTAATAATCATAATACAAATGATGGTTATACAAAAAACACTGGCCAAATATTTCCCAGTGTGTCCCTTTGAAAAGATCATTCTAATATTGATATAAAAAAAAAAACGATCAAGTCTGAATGAGTGATTCCTCTTACTGTGGTGCAGAATTCACCTGCCTTCTATCATAACTGTATTTATTCTGCAGAATTAAGATAACTGAAGGATAGTTGTTTTTGGTATATATATACTGGGACACTGAACCTTTAAAACAAATAACGCTGACAAAATTACAATATATTTGTCTCTTACACCTGGATCCTCACAATCATTTTTTCCCCATGGTGAAAATCAATTGCACCATAATGCTTATGTCACAAGTCATTCACACCACGGTCATTGAAGTATAATTTTATGAGTATGTTTCAGGTCACACAGTTTCTAGGGATTTCTGTTTCTGAGGTCACTATAGTTATTTGCTTAATCCCGGATGTCCCTGACATTAAATCAAAACCATTCAATTCATAATGAGTATTGTCATCATGCAATCAAACACTCTCTACCCATATTCTCTCTTTCTCTTGCACACCATTTTCAAGACAGTGCTCTGAAGTTAAATGAATTAGAAATTCCTAAAGATGAATATCTCACTCAAAACACCTACATAACACTGATATTGCACTTGAAGATGTACCCCATATATGAAATTGACATTCTGTTTTTTTGACAGTCTTATTTGAATATCTCTCATTTCTCGACATTTAAATATCATCCCTGTGCTGGCCCCACTGGGATATCCCCTCGGTCTATTCTTGGACACTGGTCGAAAGGTACACATCTTCCATTCAGTAAAACTTTATCTGCAGGACATTGACAGCTGGCAATGCAAGGTTTGAAGCAGTTTGTTTTCAAATCACCAAGGGGTGTGTCATAGTTCTCACAGGTCCTTGGACAAACTGGGCCGCACTCATCAAACACAAAGCCTAAACTCTCATCACATCCAAAATCTGTAAAAGCAGCATTGCCACTTCATAGAATTATTATGTAAGTACATTTACAACTTCTCTATTCCCTCCCTCCATTATCAGAGTTTAAACTAGAAACTACACTATGCACAGGATTACTATTATTACAAAAATATAGAACAAGTTTCATCAAATATCAATCACTCAAACACCTAAAATGCAATGATCTGTGCACTGCTCAATTGTTCTAATAAGATGTGTTAGTGAAACACTGATGCCCCCAGATTACAACAAAGTGGAACTGTAAGACATTGTAGTTGAAACAATTGTGATATGGCTCATATTCAAAGTTTCTAAAATAGGTTAAACATCAATGTAAAGGCCACAAGGTTAAAGATTTTGGTATTAATGTAAAGGTCATGCCACAAGGAATACACATACCAAATATGAAAGCTTTACCTCTTATGATGTAAAACATATGACAAAGGTTACAGTTTTTTTTTATTTTCCAAAAACTAGGTCAATGCCAAGGTCAACAAATCTGGTATTGTTGGAAAGGTCTTCTCACAAGAAATGCACATGCTAAATTTATGAGTTGAAAAATATGCATATAATCCAATTTTTCTAAAATTATGTCAAACACCAATGATAAAACCACCAGGTCAAAGATTTTGGTGTCAATAGAAAGGTCTTGCCACAAGAAATACACATAATACACATGAAATAGGAAAGTTTTACCTCTTATGGTGTAAAAGATATGATCAATGTTAAAGTTTTTTGCCACTGACAGACAGATGGTCAGGCCAAAATCTAGATGCCCCCAAATCTTTAATTCCAGGGGCATAAAAATTAACATCATCCCACATTAATGAAAGGATCACTTACCACAGAGTCCAGCTTCCCTCCACTCTAGCCTCACTCCTACTTTGGCACACTCCTTAGCATAGGAGGAGAGAATGTCACATAGACATGTGGAATTGTCTCCACATACACACAAGTCATACACACAGGCTGCATAGAAAGGATCAGGGGCCACAGATCGGTGACAGCGACTGAACTTTGGACCCTACAAGGAGTAAAGTTCATGTTTTGATATTGCTTTTCACTGAATTAACTACAAATTAAAGAACTAAGCCTGGAATAATGAAGATACTCAATTTCTGTTTTGTTATATTTATTTATCTATCAGCTTTCTAATATGTACCTAGAACTGTCTATAAGTACTACTCTATCTATATGTATCTCTAGAAATATCATCTGGAATTGTGGTAAAAGTAGAGGAGGAGATTAACACAAAAATCATAATGAAAGAGCACAAAATGGTAAGTCATGTGACTTATTTGAATCATGTGACAAAACCCAATTCAAGTGACCTACCCTTAGAATGGAACACTGGGTGGTGGCAAACTTCCTGGCACGGTACCCTGCCTCCACACAGGGATCACGATCTGTACCATCTTCACAGGCTGCATTTTCCTGTGTTGATGCCTGAAAAAACAAAGTTTTAATGAAAAGACTTTCTGAAGTGAACACTTTTCTATGCTGTACAACCTCAAAAGACTTGCATGAAAAATATGGGAAAAAATCTGTGAAAATGAATAATCTTTTCTTAATGCACTTAACATTCACTTCGACTGACAAATGATACACACATACTATGCTCTAGAAAACAGTTTATATTTGATATTTCTTTTTATTTTTTGGAGACATACAATGTACAGCAACATATTTACTACTATATAACTCATGATTTTATGATATCAAAACAAGATGTGTTTGTAAAACACTCATGCCACTGTAAGGCAGCAAAGTAATTCTGGTACCCAAAGAAAGGTATATACCTGTGAAATATTTCAAAAGGCCCCACCAAGAACAGTTCACATGTCATGTTTTAGGTTAAAGCTTTTTAAAAGTAGACCAAACCATCACAGATTTTGTTTTATCACAAAGAATTCATTCACATGTTGAATTTGAAGGCCCTATCATCACCCTCTTACAAGTAATGGCCAAAGTTAGAATTTTTGTGAAAAAACAGACCAAAAACTATATACCCCTGAATCTCCAATTACGAGGGCATAAAAATTACCTGATATTAATGTTATAGTCTAACAGGACAATTTCTCATTATATCATCAATATAAAGATAGCTCTTGTTTCTTTTTAAATGAATTATCTTATTTGATTGCAGTGGATACCTTCCAGCTGTTGCCAAAGATACTGGGCGAGTTGGTAATCCTGCCACCTTTTGTTTTGAGGTCATCCATTGGGAAACCATTGAAGTTCCCACATAGTCCACACAGCTTGTTACGATATGTCCCGGGCACGCTTAGCTCAGCGTAGCTGTTACCATTCCACACCAACTGTAGGCAAAGCCAGAGAGAGTATTTCAAACAACAGTCCATCTAGTATATAAGTTTAATATTGTGGATACTGGGCAGGAAGGAGATTTTATTTCACAAATCCATCTTTCCTGGCAGCCATTCCAAAGATTCTGTTTATGCTAACTAAATGTGTGAATCATGCTGATAAGATCTTAGACTGTTCAAACCAAACCAATTAATCATTAGTGTAACATTTTATGTAATGAAAGCAATTTTTACCTTAACTCCCAGTTTGGTGTTGAATACAACTGAATCCTGGTTGTGATCCACAGAAAATTTCCTGTTATAAAATGGTAGCTCCACTCGTCGACCATCCACCTAGAGGGTTCAAAATTTTACTAAAAATCTTAACAATATTGAAGGGGAAATAGTAATAAAATTGTGCGTAAACGTGAGTCTGAAAGCAAAAACCCTAAGTATTGCAACTCATATTTGTGAGGAAAACTTTTTTATGTGACTTTATATTTTATACATTGTACCTGTAAGCAGCATGGTACCTAATAGGGATGCAAATAGGCACTCAGTCATTTGTCAATGCAACTAAAAGGTCTCTGTGGGCCACTAAAAATCCAATTCTGATTGCTCACTTGGCAACCATAAAATTCTGATAGTAATTTTCTCATTTTAGTCTTATTTGGTCAGAGTAAATCAGATGTTGCTGTCAACTATTTGCAACTTTAGAACTAGGATATTACACAAACACTAATTATGACCACCTTCTGTATCCAACATGGCACAGATTTTAATAGTGTTATTCGCTAGGAATATTTATTGTTTGGTTAGTGATTTCTTCACTGTAAATACAATTTTGGGCAAACTATTTAGATGAGTATTCTCCAACATTTCCAAACTATAACATTTCTTTTAAATGTGGTTTCCTATACATGCAGAACCATGAAAACAAATGTACAGTGTATAAGAAACGTCCACTGTTCAAAATGTTGTCATAAAAATAATTTATGTACACTGGTTAGTTCACAGTGCAAACTAGTAGTATCCAGGGGACATGTATATTACAGAACAAGTCAATTTCAACATTTCTGTCATTGATGGAACATCTGGAATTTAAAAATAAGTGTCAAATTTGTATGTGGGTGACTAAAATTTTAGATTTCTTTTTTTTTTTTTGGGGGGGGGGGGGGGGGGGGGGCACTTGTCCCCTAAAAATTTCAGTGAATTCCTGCTTAATTTGAAATATTGAGTTACACATGTACATATAGATTGATAACAGAAAGTCATTCAAGATTGATATGGTTCAACTATAGAATTATTCATAGAATATTAGGTACCAATAAATACTTATACATGTCTAAAATTAAAAACTCTCCTCTTTGTTCAATATGTGAATTAGAACCAGCAACAATTAAGCATATCTTTTTTACTGTCCACAGGTTCCTATGATTTGGCTAACTTTGTCAGACGGGATTTTTTAAAAGTCTGGTGATAGAATTGTATATGAGGTGAAAACAGTTATTTTTGGTCTTCTTGAAAGAGAATATATAGCTATAAATTTAATAATCTTGTTAGTGAAAAAATATTTATATCATCAATCCAGAAAAAATACCAGTATTGCATTTAATGATATTTTGAAATATATATATAATTACTATATTTTAGAAGAGAAAATGTCAAAAAAAAATACATGTACATTTTATAAAAACAGATGGTCCAAGTGGATATGTCTTTTCAAAGTGTCATAATTTATAAATATTGTTATTGAATGATTGTTATATGTGTATGTATATATGTATATATATATATGTGTGTATATATGTATATATATGTGTGTGTATGTATGTATATATATGAGTGTATATATGTGTATATATGTACCCTTCTTTTCCAACATATACGAGAGTGTGAGTGAAAGGTGCTTGTGTAAATTACTATGAAAATAAAAAAAAAAAGTCATTCAATGTTTCTCTCTTTAAAAAACATACACAGAATGTACCAGCAGTGGATATGTATTCAAACTATTAAAATTGTATATTGATCAACATGCAGAAGTAACAAGTGATGCTGACAAATTTGAATCACCCAAGGCTAGGAACTGACCTCTACAATGTGATTCTGTAGGAGCTCGATGACATTTCCTCCCAAAGTGATGGTGAAATTCTGGGCCCAGGACACGTGACCAGATGCCCCCCTGTTGTCATGGTGAACATCCACTCTGTAAATAGACCACTTCAAATTGCCAGTTTCACATCCAACTATTTTCTGCACATCTTATACAAGGTTCACTTGAAATTGTTTCATCTGTTCACATGCTACAACTAATCTGGGACCTACTATGATCTGTTTTTATATACCTCATTTCACTCATTTTATTGTTGTTTAAATAGCATTTAGAGCAGTATGGACTTTACGTTTTACAAAATAAATTTATTATTATTATTATTATTATTATTATTTAGATGTCTCTGTAAAATTATTGCCTTCCTTTCACAACATCCTACTAAAATAATATTCATCAGAGACATCTCTACCCCAAGTTAATAAAAGCTGCTTGTGGAATCTGTATACTCACGCAAAATCATTGTTGACACAATCTGTTGTCATGGTATATTTACAGAAACCTTGGAAGTGGACTGTGGAGCCATCAAAAGTGTAGTAGTGGGGATCTCCAAACACCAAACATGTTCCTGGCTCTGGGAAAATAACACAGCATCGACTCTTATTTCAAATAACACAAATTTTACTCAGTATAATACCTGAAGAGTGGTTGAGCTTGTGCCTACATAAAGTGTATTTTAGCGTTCAATGCTGGACAATAAATGTGGTTGGAGATAAGGCGGCAAATCATGTGATGTTTCTTGACAAATATTCTTCAGCTTCTGTCTAATTTTCATATACAAAGCATTTACTCTAAATATAAGAGCAAATTCTAGGATATCTTACTTGTAATACAGACAGGACAACAGGATCCTGGAGTTGCCGAGGCAACATCGCTGGGATCACAGTCTAAGGGAGGACACTTCTGTGTTAGACATTCTACATCACCGCCCAGACATCGACACTCTGTGCAGTCATCCACCCGCCATCTCTCACCGGCCTGAGGTAAACAATGATATAATTATATTAGATGTTAAGATTATTACATGACTAAAACTTTTACTGCTTTAAAAAAATAATTTTTATTAAAAAACAAACACTGTTTTTTTATCGAGTAGAGATATCAAAATAAATGAGATTAATTATTTACTCTTCTATCTTTCCAATCAAGTAGACAAGCGCTCAATCAAAATACAATATCTTGATCAGTTCATGAATGTTTGCAGTAGTGTGTTAGGAACTGAAGTATCCATGCTCTATAGCATTCACTTATATTTGCAGTAAGTGATCCCTACCTGATACACAGAGCCTTGATATTGGCAAGAAATGGACGGAATGTCCTCACACACAGCGCAGCATTTTCCTGTTGGTTTGACAAATCGCTGTAGTCGATTACACACCACAGCATGGCATCCAATCACATGACATAGTACATCACCCTCCTAACAATCAAAAATAAAGTATCCAATCACATGACATAGTACATCACCCTCCTAACAATCAAAAATAAAGTATCCAATCATATGATAGAGTAATCACCCTCCTAACAATCAAAAATAAAGTATCCAATCACATGATATAGTACATCACTCTCCTAACAATCACAAATAAAGTATCCAATCATATGATAGAGTAATCACCCTCCTAACAATCAAAAATAAAGTATCCAATCACATGACATAGTACATCACCCTCCTAACAATCAAAAATAAAGTATCCAATCACATGATATAGTACATCACTCTCCTAACAATCACAAATAAAGTATCCAATCACATGATATATTACATCACCCTCCTAACAGTCAAAAATAAAGTATCAATCTTCTGCCCTACATGTTTGATAATAAATGTGCAACACCCACTGGAAATGCAGTAATTGAAGAGGGAGTAGTAACAGTATTTGTGTGGAGACTCACCAGACATTCACAATGGACACAGGGATCATTGTCCCCGCTCCAAGAAGTTCCCTCTTGGTACCATTTGTCCACTTCAAGGTCATGGCAGGCTAAATATAGAAATCATGTATTAAAATTTACTTTTAATGTAAATAAGGTTTAAGAAAGACATTTTTATATATATCAATAGCTAATTAAATGAGTTCAGGAAGAGCTGGCAATCAATATGATCATGCACTTCATGATGTTTTTACTTAAAGTTTATCAAAATGCTACAACTTGCTGCATAGGTCATGACCTTACCTGGGCAAGTTGGACAACACTGGCCAGGAGGTTTGATCTGGACTGATGGGGGACAACTGATCAGTGGACAAGGATCATATGTACACATCCAGTTCTTCTCTGCCTAAAATTACACACGGACACAAATCAGTATAAATGTTTTAAAATTCAAATAACTACATGTACTGTATATGTATAACTGGGGCTTTTTGCCCAATGAAATTATTTTCTTATACAATACTGTTGTAACTTTCAATTAAATCTTCCATGATGGACTGTTAGTGAAAGTAAACTTAATCATCATTAGCACTGTACCTACCCTGCATTCACACTTGAAGCATGAATCACTTGGTCTAGAGCGTATGACATTTCCAATGTCTGTTCTTGTACAGTTATATCCCACTACAAAAAATACATGGAATTTTACAAGCAATAATGATATATATCAAATACTGTCCACTTGTACCTGAAGAAAGTATATCCCTCTACAATCAATTCTCACACTGTCAAGTCGTAGAACAGTGCAAATGTATCGTGTATTACAGTATGATGCAAAATCACCAACACACATCTCAGCATTATGACTTCAGGGACTTGTTTCACAGAATTTTCTATCACCAAAATTGAATTCATTTTTGTTGCCAAAATTTTGTACAGCTTCGATAGCCTTTTGCTTAAACAAAGCAGAGTTAGTTTTTTGAGTTATGCAATGTCTTCCCAACCCCAAACTCACTTCCAGTACAAGTTGGGCAGCATTCCCCTGGGAGAGGGGAAATGACCCGATTGGCCGGACAGTTGGCCGTTTGTGGACAGGTTTGGTGGTGGCAACTCAACCTTCCTCCCTGTAACAAAAGAATGGCACAAATAAATCAATTTCTCACAAATTCAATATACTTTATTCCTCTGTGAAATAACATGAAAGAAGTAAATATTTGTATAATATAATTTCAGAAAGAAAACTTGGACATTTTTCCAATCAAAATTATCAAAGATAAGTCTATGTAACAATATAATGCAGGTACAAGAACTGAACTTACATGTATGCTTCTCCAACAGATGTTAATACATATATCAAAGTACTTTGTGCAAACAAACACATTTCTGCACACTAAATACTTACAGAGGAGTGAGTAGTTATATATTTAATAACTTACAGAGCAGGTACAAACATCACAGGGGTCGCCGTTGGGGTTAAAGGTCTCTCCATCCCGATAATCCCTCCCTCTGTAGTTACAAGCTGCAAGTACAGCATGGATAAACAATGTACACATAGACATGTATCAACTGATGTGTAAGGAGACTATCCTTCTTCATAAAAAAATTTTTTTCTTACGAATCTAAATTTGTGTATATATAAGTTACATGATCTTTAATCTTGGGATAGTAAAAATGACTTCACAGTATTTGTAGTCCAAATATATCACAGGTTTTACATTTAGTCTTTTTTTGGGGGGTAGGGGGAAGGGGGGATTACATACTTGGACACACAGGACAACACTGGCCGGGTACAGTGACTGAGTTATCACAGACTGAGAAGCACTTCTTCTGTTCACAGGTCATCACTGTATTGTGACATAGGCAGGTCATACAAGGGTCAGTCTCCAGAGGAAACTCTGACCCATCCACATACTGTCGGCCATTGAAAGAACAACCTAAATTATCAAAATACATGTATTAAAGAAGAGTTCTTTTCTTCTGCTTAATTCAACACTAAATTTGCTTCAATTGTGATCAACAAACTCAAATCTGGCATGCTTTATATACAAAATTTCTGTCCAATAACTGCTTGATTCATCATCCTTCTCCTTACTTTTACATCTGGGACAACATTCACCCTCTGGGACTTCCTGTTGAATGCATGCCAAAGGGGGACAACTCTGGGTGATACACTTCACATTACCATCCTATAAAAATTGGGAAAATGCTGCAGCTTTTCAATTCACATTGTCAATTTTTAAAAAATCACACAAGAAACAAAAACACATGCTCAAGACAAACAAAAAAAAACTAAACAAAAATAAAAAAACAAACTAAAACTAAACTAAAAAATGCTAAACAATTAGATCTATCTTCTGATCTCCTATTTCAATGGTAATCAGTTATGCTAATGACTACAGTATTGTATGCAGAACATAATTTGAAATTCTAAAACCTTGAAATTATTCTTGACTTTCAGATAATAATTGTGCTCTCTAACTTCAACTAGTAGGGAGAAATACATCTGGTTTGATGCAAACACATTGCTAACAAGCTGTGAAGATTGTATAAGACCAAAATAAAATATTTGTGTGTTTCCAGTTTCCTGACCCCACTTACATTTTTGCTGCCGGCCCTAAATATTTTATTAAAGATATATATCAATGAAATAAAAATTTGCAAATTTCAAACTGGATCTTTTTTTTCTTTTTGCATTTGGGTTTCTGTACTTTACATTTTGACTACTATTGATTTTCAGAACATTTAAAAAGTATTTGTAATATATATACACCTGTATTCAAAGTGCAATAAAAACTAAAATTTTTAATGAAATGCTCTGCTTACCTACCCCACCTATGTTTTGGGGGAGTGAAATAGGAGACATACGTATATTTTATTTTGTATAAGCTGTCATGCTTTCAGTTTGTCTTTGGACTATCCTAGTGTGGTCCTCGAGTGTCATGGTAAATCTAGGACACTAACTTACAGTGCAGGTGCAGGTGCGACAGGCATCAGGCTTGAAAGTTGCACCATTTTGTTGAATTTTCCCCTCAAATTCACAATTGTCACACAAGGGGCAGCATGCACCTTGAGTGGGATAAGTGCAGGGTGTGTCACAAGGTGGTCTCACGCATTCAACCTTATCTCCCTGAGGAAAGTACAGGAGGAGCAAAAAGTTAGTGTCAAAGATGGAGTACAGTCTAATGAAAAGAAAATGTTAAAAACTTTGATGTTCATGGAAAATAAATAGAAATGATTATCACAGTTTTGATGAGAGGAATTATAAATAAATTTAATACTTTTCAGATGGAATAATTTTGAATATCTTCAGTTCCAAGAAGTCACAGTGCAGATCCAAAGACAGAACAAATATAAATTCATTATTTTCAGTTATAAAGAGCTGAAAAATAATAATCATTAAGATATACTGTTACTAGTGAGAAGAAAATAAAGAACTGTTTAAGGACTCACAAAACATGTGCAGGTTTTACACTGGTCCTGAGGATGCGTAAACCTCTGTCCATCGTCATAAACACGGCCCAGAAAATTACATACTGTAACATAAGCAAGAGATAATCAACAAAACAAATCAAAGAGACAAATCAACAACATAAGCAAGACACAAATCAACAACAGAAGCAAGACACAAATCAACAACTAAATCAAGACACAAATCAACAACAGAAGCAAGAGACAAATCAACAACATAAGCAAGACACAAATCAACAACTAAATCAAGACACAAATCAACAACTAAAGCAAGACACAAATCAACAACTAAATCAAGACACAAATCAACAACAGAAGCAAGAGACAAATCAACAACAGAAGCAAGACACAAATCAACAACAGAAGCAAGACACAAATCAACAACAGAAGCAAGACACAAATCAACAACAGAAGCAATAGACAAATCAACAACAGAAGCAAGACACGAATTAACAACAGAAGCAAGAGACACAAATCAACAACACAAATCAACAACAGAAGCAAGACACAAATCAACAACTAAATCAAGACACAAATCAACAACAGAAGCAAGAGACAAATCAACAACAGAAGCAAGAGACAAATCAACAACAGAAGCAAGAAACAAATCAACAACAGAAGCAAGAGACAAATCAACAACAGAAGCAAGACACAAATCAACAACAGAAGCAAGACAATTAACACTATGCAAAGATCCACATTTCCAAATAAGACTCACACTGAAAAAGATTTCAAAGAGGGGTTCAGTCTAATCAATGAGTCCATGGCCAGTGGTGGTTTTTTTTTTGCCCCCCCCCCCCCCCACATTTCTTTACATCTTCAAATATACCCAAATAACTCAAATATCTGATGGAGTCTGGCTTGGATTTCTTGAAAAAATTTCAAACTTAAATTTGAGCTTTCTTTTATTTGAGCAGTCAAAATTCAAGTCCAAGTACTAACACAAGTTTTTTTTTCTTTTTGAGAAATCCAGGCCAGATCTCAAGTCTAATCATCTGGATCCAAGCATGAACACAATTACAAAAACTCATCAGATCAAGTATAAGTATCTTTGTGAAAAAATTTCCCAAAATCAAATACTGCCAAATGTAAGTTGATACTTGAACTGAACTCCAATACAGAAAAATGACCAAAAATTCCAGAAATGAACTATCAATACAGCAATGTGATACCACCAAATGAATCCTGTCTGCAGCTCCATCTCTAGTCCACTCATTCAGTTAATGTATCATTTGACACTGACCTTGAACAAAACATCACTATCCTTGACATCTACTTACCAGGACACTCAGGACAACATTCCCCAGGTCGGGTCACAGGTCGAGGACAGTTTACAGGGTTACAAGTTCTTGTCAAGCAGTTCACATTTCCATCCTGAAATAAAAAACAAAGTTTCACATTACACATTATAACACTTCAGTCAAATTTTTGCATAAATACAAATCAAGCAATGCCCTGAAATATTCAATAAACCTCTCCATGCAGGAGATGTATCAGTACTCACATAATACACTATCTATGTCTTACTCAGCATTGACAGAACAGAGTATCTATGTCTTACTCAGCACTGACAGAATAGACATTCTACGTCTTACTCAGCACTGACAAAATAGACATTCTATGTCTTACTCACCACTGACAGAATAGACAATCTATGTCTTACTCAGCACTGACAAAATAGACAATCTATGTCTTACTCATCACTGACAGAATAGACATTCTACATCTTACACAGCACTGACAGAATAGACATTCTACGTCTTACTCAGCACTGACAAAATAGACATTCTATGTCTTACTCACCACTGACAAAATAGACAATCTATGTCTTACTCACCACTGACAGAATAGACAATCTATGTCTTACACAGCACTGACAGAATAGACAATCTATGTCTTACTCAGCACTGACAAAATAGACATTCTATGTCTTACTCAGCACTGACAGAACAGAGTATCTATTTCTTACTCAGCACTGACAGAATAGACAATCTATGTCTTACTCAGCACTGACAAAATAGACATTCTATGTCTTACTCAGCACTGACAGAATAGACGATCTATGTCTTACTCAGCACTGACAGAACAGAGTATCTATTTCTTACTCAGCACTGGCAGAATAGACAATCTATGCCGTAACCAGCATTGACAGAACAGACAATTTGTAACATACCCGGCATTGACATTTCTGACAAGGATCATTCCTGGATGTGAAGACACTGCCGTATTTCTGTATGATACCCTCGTACAGACAGTCCCGACAAATCGGACAGCAGCCGTCTGTAGAGGCAGGGTGGGAACACAGCTCGGAACAAGTTTTCTTCAAGCATTGTACGTTCCCCTCCTAAAATTACAGAATCCATCAATAGTTCCACATGTCAAAATGGTGAATATTGAATGAATAATTGATTGAACCAATGAATAAAACACTCTCTCATTTAGATTACCATTTGAGTCAAAATTTAAAAAATGTCAGTAAAGCATATCCTAAAAAACTATGAAAAGTATGAAAGAAAAATGGCAAAATAATGTATTTCTAAGCCTTTGCACATTCTTTTGGCAATTTTATTCATTAAACTACATGCACACAATACGACCTTTGAAAATGCTTTTTTTTTTATCTAATTTAACAACTGCATATTTCATTCATTTTCTAGGTTAAGAACTTTAAGAAAAGTATTCTTAGCAATAATCATTTTTTCATCAATCATTCTCTTATTAACTGATCACAAACTCTTTCCCACAGTTTTTCATACACAACCAATTAGTTCAAAGAACCATGCATGTGATAAATTCGTTGATGCAAAAGGTGAGATCATGTTCAATTTGGGGTGAGACCTGGACTTTTGGGGTGAGATATTTATTATCATCATGACAACTCAAATTTTGACAAATTTTCCAAGCAATACTCCACATGTATGTGTTGTTGTTTGTCTTGTTCTAAAACAAAAAAAAACTACTCCTATTTTTCAAAAAAAAAATGTAAAGCAAGAATAATATCAATTAAGACAAGAAATTTACAAAACATGTTTAGAAATCATCTCTGTAATGACACAGTTTCAGAACTGATGATCAGCAAGTTGGCCTTTCTACCAAATACTCAATTACTGATAGGGATGTCAAATCAGTCAATTTTTAATAATCAATTACTCAGACGATTTTCCAATCAAGTACCTGGGTACTCAGTAAAAATGCCACCTGTCTCTTTTCCTGAAAATTTACTTCCAGGTGAATTTTCAAAATTCTGTAGAGATGGTTGTTTTTCTGAATTCCATCTGATTGATTTTTTCCTTGTGTTCGAGTCATATGTGATTTAACATGTTGGCCATTCCCCCCAATATATGCCAAGGTCACTTCCCACAGCTGATGTTTAATACTTTTTTTTCAATCTTCAGTTCTTTTAACTAACTAAATAACTTAAAACAATTATGCCATAAACAATGTTCACTGCAAACAAATCAATTAACACAGGTATGAAGTTGGGTACAGTAATTACACAGCCATGGGTAATAAATCTTATATTACTGATGTTCTTAATAAATATATACTCAACAAAAAAAGAAACACATACTCAGATTAAACATAATAATTCAATTCTTCATTTTATATCATATATTTATTTATTATTTCTTAAGTGTAGTAATGCATCTCGTGATCAAAATCAAACATGTCTCATGTTGATGTATTGAAAAGTTAAGAATATCACAGATTTGGTAGGTCTATACAAAATAAGACCTTAATGACAGTATTACAGTGAGTTTTGATATTGCGTATGCCCTCTGTTTGCATCAATTGCAGCCTGAACACACTGTGTCATAGAGTTAATAAGTTTGTTGATGGTAACCTGGGGGATATTATTCCATTCCTGCAACAAGGCATGCTCTAGATCCTGGATGGTGGTTGGTGGGTTTGGGCAGAGTCTTACATGTTTATCCAGCTCATCTCATAGATGTTCTATCAGATTAAGGTCTGGAGAGAACGCCAGGCATGAAAGAACATCTACGTTGTTCATCTACAGAAAATCTCAGCAAACCCTTGTGACATGTGTCTGTGCATTGTCTTGTTGCAGAGTCAGAATGTGTTGATGGACAAATGGGACAACCAAAGGAATAAGGATTTCATCTCGATATTTAATTGCATTCATATTGCCATGAATTACATGGAACGGGATTCGCCTTCCGTAAGCAATACCTCCCCACACCATAACGTTTCCACCTCCAAAGTCATCTCTTTCAATTACACAACAGTCTGCAAAATGCTCATTCTTCCGGCAATACACATGTGGACGACCATCAGCTCTATACTGTTTGAATTTCAACTCATCTGTGAAGAGAACTTGATGCCACTGTTGTCTCCTCCAAATTCTAGGGTCATGCTGTCTTAACCAATCCATTCGTCCATGGCGGCAGCACGGTGTACGTGGATTTTCAATGTGAGGATGTCATGCACGAATTCTAGCCCCTCGCTATCTGTTACAAACAGTTTGGGCACTTATATACCGATTTCCATGTATAGCAATTGTAGCAGCAGTTTCTACAGCAGTTCTGAATCAATTGCGCAGGTGCTGAAGGCGGATCTGACGGTCCTGCCTGGGTATAGTAACTTGCGGACGCCCAGTTCTTAGTCTGTCATCCGTGTTTCGTTGCTGGTGGAGACGTACATTTAACTGCTGCACAATCGATTGATGTACACCAAATGCAGTGGCAGCTTCCTGTTGCGTAGCTCCTGCTAGTAGCATCGTTACGGCCCGGTTGCGTTCATCTTTATTTAGTCTAAGAGTGGCATTGCAGAATCAAACAAGCAATAAAATCATAAATATGGGTTTGATAGGAGTGTTTATCATTTCTCTAAATTCAAATATCAATGACAATAGACCCCTGATTTACAAGAAATCATTCAAAACACTCTTTTCGGGGCCTCCGTGGCCGAGTGGTTAAAGCATTGTGCTCAAAATCATAAGGCCTCTCACCTCTAGTCGGTGTGGGTTCAAATCCCGCTTACGCCGATATATGTGAGAAAGTTTGCCAGTTTACTTTCGGAAGGTCGGTGGTCTCTTCCCGGATACATTGTATCTTGGTTCTCTCCTCCACCTACAAAAACTGGACACCACCAGATAACTGAAAAATTGTTGAGTGTGGAGGAAAACAATCAATCAATCAATCTGAGTGACTGAGTACCGAATTTAGTATTCGACATTCGGATGTTTGATCAAGTACCCAGTTAACCGGGTACTCTCTGACATCCGTAATTACTGATGACTTGTCATGCCAAATATCCAAATACATCACATCTCATTAAAAACACCTTTTAGTTCAATCGAAAATTAATTACAATACTCTGTAAATTCTGTCCAAACTAATTATTTTGACACTATCTGTAAATCAATTTCATAACTACATGTTGTTTTATTTTAATTTTTCAATCAGTGTCTAATGATTTGAAAATGTTTTATTTGTTTAATTCCATCAACTTTTTAACAGACTGATGTTCATTGCATATTATTTTTCATAACCTAAGATTTTATTTCGAAAACTGAATTATGGTATTATAATGCATTCTTTCGTGTTTCAACAATTCGCAAGTCTTTTAATGATATCGGTCTTGAGATTAGATCGCTTTGCTGCATGGTAAAAACAGGCATGTTTGTTGATGCTTTGAATAAAGAAACAAGTATTTAGCAGATATGTCATGACTTGTTATATATACTCCATTAATTACAGTAATCAATGGAATTGGCTATAATATCCATGAGTAAGCAGATACCTGTGGATAAGTATATGTGCTTATGGATTCTTTGGTTCAGTTCAACCAATGGTTTTAGAGGCACACAAAGATGGTCAGGTTTTTTTTAAAATCGAAAATGTGGGAAAGTGTAAGAATTTGGTATCTGCGTACAAGATGGGTTTGAAAAATGTGAGGCTCCAGTGTAAAGCTTGTGATTTCACATGATGCCAACTTTGTTGGGGGGATGGAGTTGTTGTTTCATTAGCACTATTAATTTAAGAAAGACATTGCAATTTTAAGCATATCATTAAGTTTAATCACAGTTTTAAACTCTCTATATAGTTGATTCTGAATTGAAATCAACATATCCCTGCAGTGGCTGGTTGAAGATGAATTTAAAAAAAACCACATGAGCAGATGGCATGGGATATTTCCAAGATAAATTACAGTGCTTATTTCATAAATACAACTAACCATAGTTTGCTTTGTTAACAATTCTTGAAAAAAAGATAGGATATACATCTTATATGTACAATAAATAGTTTATTTATTAATCAATATTATCAATTAAGAAATCACTTTCTAGTTCGTCAGGTATGCGAGGTGATTAACTACATTCGAAAAATATGATAAAGTATATACAATCACTTTCCTAACATGCCCAAGAAACTTCACAGCGATAGCTAAAATATATCTAAATTTGAAATAAATATGAAAATATAAAATCTCAACATAGCAAAAATACTACATGATAGAAATACACATGATATGCCTTGTTAATTTCCCTTAAGTTCCTGCCCACTATCATCATTTAATAAACTTGCATTCAGTGGTGCATATGGAGAAATTAACGCACTGTCAAGCTTCACAATTGGAAATGAAATTATTCTCATATAATACTGAAATGTAAAATCCTTCAATTCAAAAAAATAATTATCCAAATTTATCATTACTTCAAAATTTTCCCACAGTATCACACTTCATTTGTCTATTTTGAGTGGTAAAGGGGAAAAAAATGTAGATATTACAAAGGATCGCCCTATGTCTTCATTGGTAGGTTATATTTTGTTACGAACATGTTCCATTTAGTGATTTGTAAGCATGTTCCTTTTCGTGATTTGTATGTTAACTATTAGAGTTTTTATGCTGGGTTATGTATATCAACAATACTGAAAAGTCGGAGTATCCATTAAAATTTTTTTTTCACTTTTTAATAAATAACCCTTCCCTCATCATCTTTGGCTTTTGTGGTTAAATTCCTTTTATAATATCCACCTATCATACCTTATTAATAATCACTAATGTGCTTGCTCAAATAATAGAAAACAGACAATAGTAACATCAGATATAAATCAATGTACAAAGTCAAAGATAGTACAATATATTTGAAGTTTCATTTTGTCATGACACACTTTCCTCTTTAACATTCAACAAGTTCATTTTTGAAAAATCACATAAAACAAATTACTTGTCATTATCTTTTTTATTGTGATGTCAGTATACCCCAAACTGATAACCCCCCTTTGATCTTGGTATACCATCAATTTCTTACACCCAACTTGAAAGGCACTTATGGTGTACAAGGTATCAATACAAGCCCCTGGTGTTTTGAGAGCAATTAATTTGCATACCAAATCTACACCTTGTAATGTCTGTCAAAACACACATTGACACTTAATTCTGTTCAGTCACACCTCCACCCCCAACTTGTTTTTACAACAATTAATTAAGCCTTACCATAGGCTTCCCTGCCACAAAACCAGGGGCCTTATATGCTCATTATTAAACAAAGAACTAAATTAAAAAATGTCATGTGACTGCAGATGACCAATGGTGTGGTTTGTTTTAACTGGAAGAGTTACTTTAGAGTAGTTCAGAATGTGACTGAGAAACATGTCAGTATGGCCCAATAAAAAAGAACAGAGCAGTTAGGTTTCTTGTCAGTTGCTTCCCAAGATGAAGAGAAGAGCAGGTAAGTTTCTATTGCTTTATCACATTCAACTCTTTACTGCATTGCATCATCTGATGAACTTTTATGAACAGTAATATTTTATTGAAACTTTCTTTCTAAGCCCTTTACTGTGGTAAAATAAAGTTTTGTAGGTAGTGAAATTTTGTATAAATGTTCATTAATTCATTTTTTTAAAATTATGAATGATAAACTCTTGATAATAACATTTTGCAAAATTTCTCTAAAAACAAAAAGTTTTATTAACATTAAATCATGTACAAGTTTTATTTCAGTCAATGTTTTTACTGTTTTAAAGTTATTTATTTTGAATGGTAAAAGAAATTTGGATTTGCTAAAAGGATCCTCAGGATTTTTTGTCACAATATCTTTTATAAGAAATTGTATATAATTTCTATGTTAAATACTTTAGCTTTTATTTTTGTATATGTATGTTAAGGTAGTTCAAAATTTATTTAAATCACTAAAAACCATTGTTACATATGCCTTACATAACAATCATTGTTTTCTAAATCCAACTTTTGTAATATAATAATACATTGATCTTGTTTAATTGACCTCCATAAATAGTCTCATCAACTAAGAAAGGGATTTTAAACTTCTTCATGTTTGCACAAGATCTTGTCATTATATTTTCTTTGTGTTTACAAATCCAGGAAATGTTTTTAATCTGGGATGGCAATATTCCAGTTGTAATTGTTTTTGACCTTACCAAGAAGAATCAACTATTTCTAAACAAATATATTCAAAGATGTCCTCAAAAATCTGTTCTAATCAATCACCCCATGGCAGTTTATAACATTGCGATTTTGACCTAACTCAAAAGAGTGTCAAAAGGTTTTGACCCAATAGACATGTCACAGATATTACCTAATCATATTATTGCTTTATTGTATTTGAGTTATTGCTTTATATATTTTATATTCCTGCTGAAACATTCTTCTACAGATGGTTTCATTCAAACAACAATAAACCAGAATAAACTGATTAACACATCAAACAATTCATTGCTGTTTTACAGCTAAGTGATATAATTAATGTTAAATTATTGCAACAATAATTTTTATATGCCAGGGCCAATCTTAATTTGAAGTCCATATGTGGACCCTGTGGAGAAAATAATCAGGGTACTCCTATTTGTATAATGAGATGCTGTTTAGCAAAGGACTTTTGGTATCCAAAGAAAGGTCTTATCAGTAGGGATAATCTGTATCTCCACATGTCAAATACGAAAGCCATAGCATTATGCATTCAAAGGTTAAGACCAAGACTTAGCCAAGACTTTTTTTTTTCAAAAAAAGGTCAAACAAAGATAAAGGTTATTACATCAATAATTCTGTTACCAAGAGGTCTTGCTACAAGAATATGAAAGCCCTAGCACTAACATTCAAAAGTTATGACAAAGGTTAAAGTTTTTGAAAATTAGATTTTGAAACTACAAGGTCATGAAGTCAAAATTGTTACCAAAAGAAAGGTCTTGCCACATGCTGAATATGAAAGCCCTAATACTGAGCATTCAAACTGAATTATTTTCCATGCTAAGTACAATCTCTGCATGAGTCTACTTGAAATGAAGCCTTACCCTGCATTGACACTGTTGGCAGGAGTCGGATTGTGGAGTAAATAACTGTCCATGTTTCTGTATTACATTATCATACAGACAGTCATTACACAGTGGGCAGCATCCATCTGTGGATGAGGGGTGAGTACACAGCACAGCACATGTCTTCTTCAGGCACTGGACATTGCCATCCTTTCAACAGATAAAAAAGTTAATAGTTACTTCTAATGCTACCAATATTTCTATTTCTATAGACATCAACAACCTCTAGGAAAATATCCCCTCGAATACGCAAACCAATGTTTGACTGTCGCATTATCTACTTGCTCAATTTCCTAGAAATCCTCACCCAACTGTTCATCCTTGCAAAAAAAAAATCATTTTCCAGTATCAAGCTCCCATCACTTGTAAGGTGCTGTTTATTGACAACTACATCTCTTACCAGCATACCTTTGGTACTCTATGCTGCTTTGTTCCAATCTGAATACCTACCTTGTTCCCAGTATACCCATTATTCCTGACATATGTTCCCCTTCATGAGTGATGCCAGTGAGTTTCATAAATACTTACCTATCCTGGGAGTACTCATCTTTGCAAGCCAAGGGTTTTCAGTCCAATCCGCTCCCCACAAACCCTTGGCAGATTATGCCACAACTGTGGCCAAGTTTTCATTGGTTTCAATCTTTGACCTTGGAATCAGAGTATTTGAAATGATAGCTTTCATTCAAAAGAGAAACCCTTGGCTTGCGAAGATGGGGAATCATGCACAGACTTTATTCAGAGCATTATCCTTCCATATTAAACTTCTTTTCTTCTCCCTCCCTTGTGTTTTCCTAATGCCTTATGCTGGTGTGTTTACAGTACATATCTCGGGGAAGTGGAGGGGAACATTGGGCGGATTGGGACATACCGTATTGTATACCCCTCACAAAAAACAAATAATACTTTTCAGATTTCAACCATGTTTACTTAATATGACATGTCCATCATATAGCACTACAATTTTTAACTCCTTATTCAATTATACACTCCCTCTTCCACATTTACAACACTTCATTTTCCACTTGCAACTTGTTTATTCCATAGTCTATCCACCAATGACAATTGACTTGTGTGTGCTGACAACCACCAACTACTTTCAATGATTAATATCTTATAACATTTCTCAACATCCTTTCATTTCTTCTTTTGTTTTTCTTTTTGGTCATTCTCCACTAGGAAGAAATGTTTCACTCACAAAGGACAAACGATGTGCTCCCTATCACATGTAAAGGGTTGGTGTGTGCTGACAACTAGCCCTTACCTGTGATGGTCTTTACATTCTTACATCTCTCCCAATTCATATCATCTTTACTTCTCACAGAGGAATTCGTTTCATCCAGCAATGACTAATAATATGCTCCCCATCGACTGTAATGTGCTGGTGTCTTCTGAAAACTAGCACTTGCCCTCGACGGTCAGCAAATTATTACATTTCTCAGCCTCTTTACATTTCTTTGTGCATCTCCACAATGAAAACTATTTATTCATTTCTTGTTTCGCTCACCAATAACAAATGATGGTCAGTATCTTATTACATTTCGCAACATCCCTGCATTTTTCTTGGTGCTTTTCCACTAAGAAGAAACATTCTATTATTGTTTCACTCACAAAGGACAAATGATGTGCTCCCTATCACATGTAAAGGGTTGGTGTGTGCTGACAACTAGCCCTTACCTGTGATGGTCATTACATTCTTACATCTTTCCAATTCATATCATCTTTACTTCTCACAGAGGAATTCGTTTCATCCAGCAATGACTAATAATATGCTCCCCATCGACTGTAATGTGCTGGTGTCTTCTGAAAACTAGCACTTGCCCTCGACGGTCAGCAAATTATTACATTTCTCAGCCTCTTTACCTTTCTATGAAAACTATTTATTCCTTTCTTGTTTCACTCACCAATAACCAATGATGGTCAGTATCTTATTACATTTCGCAACATCCCTGCATTTTTTGGGGTGCTTTTCCACTAAGAAGAAACATTCTATTATTGTTTCACTCACAAAGGACAAATGATGTGCTCCCTCTCACATGTAAAGGGTTGGTGTGTGCTGACAACTAGCCCTTACCTGTGATGGTCATTACATTCTTACATCTCTCCCAATTCATATCATCTTTACTTCTCACAGAGGAATTCGTTTCATCCAGCAATGACTAATAATATGCTCCCCATCGACTGTAATGTGCTGGTGTCTTCTGAAAACTAGCACTTGCCCTCGACGGTCAGCAAATTATTACATTTCTCAGCCTCTTTACCGTTCTATGAAAACTTTTTATTCATTTCTTGTTTCACTCACCAATAACCAATGATGGTCAGTATCTTATTACATTTCGCAACATCCCTGCATTTTTTGGGGTGCTTTTCCACTAGGAAAAACATCCTGTTGCTGTTTCACTCACAAAGGACAAACGATGTGCTCCCTATCACATGTAAAGGGTTGGTGTGTGCTGACAACTAGCCCTTACCTGTGATGGTCTTTACATTCTTACATCTCTCCAATTCATATCATCTTTACTTCTCAAAGAGGAATTCGTTTCATCCAGCAAGGACTAATAATATGCTCCCCATCGACTGTAATGTGCTGGTGTCTTCTGAAAACTAGCACTTGCCCTCGACGGTCAGTATATTAATTACATTTTTCAACATTTGCTTATTTCTCCATTACAAAAATTCTTTCTTAACAACTGTTCAGTTGTACATTTCTCCACTAGGAAAATTATTCATTCTTTCATCTTTTCATTCACCAATACCAAATGGCATGCTTTCTACTACAGGTCAAATCTTCATTTTTCCATTGGAAACTGCTTCATCCAACAGTCACAAATGATATGCTCCCCATCAACAGTAATGTGCATCAGCATTTGCCATCTACGGTCATTATGTTATTACATTTCGCAACATCTCTGCATTTTTGTTTTGTGCTTCTCCACTAGGAAAAACATCCTGTTGCTGTTTCACTCACAAAGGACAAACAATGTGCTCCCTATCACATGTAAAGGGTTGGTGTGTGCTGACAACTAGTCTTTACCTGTGACGGTCATTACATTCTTACATCTCTCCCAATTCATATCATCTTTACTTCTCACAGAGGAATTCGTTTCATCCAGCAATGACTAATAATATGCTCCCCATCGACTGTAATGTGCTGGTGTCTTCTGAAAACTAGCACTTGCCCTCGACGGTCAGCAAATTATTAATTTCTCAGCCTCTTTACATTTCTTTGTGCATCTCCACAATGAAAACTATTGATTCATTTCTTGTTTCGCTCACCAATAACCAATGATAATCAGTATCTTATTACATTTCGCAACATCCCTGCATTTTTTGCGGTGCTTTTCCACTAGGAAAAACATCCTGTTGCTGTTTCACTTACAAAGGACAAACGATGTGCTCCCTATCACATGTAAAGGGTTGGTGTGTGCTGACAACTAGCCCTTACCTGTGATGGTCATTACATTCTTACATCTCTCCTAATTCATATCATCTTTACTTCTCACAGAGGAATTCGTTTCATCCAGCAATGACTAATAATATGCTCCCCATCGACTGTAATGTGCTGGTGTCTTCTGAAAACTAGCACTTGCCCTCGACGGTCAGCAAATTATTACATTTCTCAGCCTCTTTACATTTCTTTGTGCATCTCCACAATGAAAACTATTTATTCATTTCTTGTTTCGCTCACCAATAACAAATGATGGTCAGTATCTTATTACATTTCGCAACATCCCTGCATTTTTCTTGGTGCTTTTCCACTAAGAAGAAACATTCTATTATTGTTTCACTCACAAAGGACAAATGATGTGCTCCCTCTCACATGTAAAGGGTTGGTGTGTGCTGACAACTAGCCCTTACCTGTGATGGTCATTACATTCTTACATCTCTCCCAATTCATATCATCTTTACTTCTCACAGAGGAATTCGTTTCATCCAGCAATGACTAATAATATGCTCCCCATCGACTGTAATGTGCTGGTGTCTTCTGAAAACTAGCACTTGCCCTCGACGGTCAGCAAATTATTACATTTCTCAGCCTCTTTACCTTTCTATGAAAACTATTTATTCCTTTCTTGTTTCACTCACCAATAACCAATGATGGTCAGTATCTTATTACATTTCGCAACATCCCTGCATTTTTTGGGGTGCTTTTCCACTCGGAAAACATCCTGTTGCTGTTTCACTCACAAAGGACAAACGATGTGCTCCCTATCACATGTAAAGGGTTGGTGTGTGCTGACAACTAGCCCTTACCTGTGATGGTCATTACATTCTTACATCTCTCCCAATTCATATCATCTTTACTTCTCACAGAGGAATTCGTTTCATCCAGCAATGACTAATAATATGCTCCCCATCGACTGTAATGTGCTGGTGTCTTCTGAAAACTAGCACTTGCCCTCGACAGTCAGCAAATTATTACATTTCTCAGCCTCTTTACCGTTCTATGAAAACTATTTATTCATTTCTTGTTTCACTCACCAATAACCAATGATGGTCAGTATCTTATTACATTTCGCAACATCCCTGCATTTTTCTTGGTGCTTTTCCACTAAGAAACATTCTATTATTGTTTCACTCACAAAGGACAAATGATGTGCTCCCTATCACATGTAAAGGGTTGGTGTGTGCTGACAACTAGCCCTTACCTGTGATGGTCATTACATTCTTATATCTCTCCAATTCATATCATCTTTACTTCTCACAGAGGAATTCGTTTCATCCAGCAATGACTAATAATATGCTCCCCATCGACTGTAATGTGCTGGTGTCTTCTGAAAACTAGCACTTGCCCTCGACGGTCAGTATATTAATTACATTTTTCGACATTTGCTTATTTCTCCATTACAAAAATTCTTTCTTAACAACTGTTCAGTTGTACATTTCTCCACTAGGAAAATTATTCATTCTTTCATCTTTTCATTCACCAATACCAAATGGCATGCTTTCTACTACAGGTCAAATCTTCATTTTTCCATTGGAAACTGCTTCATCCAACAGTCACAAATGATATGCTCCCCATCAACAGTAATGTGCATCAGCATTTGCCATCTACGAACATTATGTTATTACATTTCGCAACATCCCTGCAATTTTGTTTTGTGCTTCTCCACTAGGAAAAACATCCTGTTGCTGTTTCACTCACAAAGGACAAACAATGTGCTCCCTCTCACATGTAAAGGGTTGGTGTATGCTGACAACTAGTCTTTACCTGTGACGGTCATTACATTCTTACATCTCTCCCAATTCATATCATCTTTACTTCTCACAGAGGAATTCGTTTCATCCAGCAATGACTAATAATATGCTCCCCATCGACTGTAATGTGCTGGTGTCTTCTGAAAACTAGCACTTGCCCTCGACGGTCAGCAAATTATTACATTTCTCAGCCTCTTTACATTTCTTTGTGCATCTCCACAATGAAAACTATTTATTCATTTCTTGTTTCGCTCACCAATAACCAATGATAATCAGTATCTTATTACATTTCGCAACATCCCTGCATTTTTTGGGGTGCTTTTCCACTAGGAAAAACATCCTGTTGCTGTTTCACTCACAAAGGACAAACGATGTGCTTCCTATCACATGTAAAGGGTTGGTGTGTGCTGACAACTAGCCCTTACCTGTGATGGTCATTACATTCTTACATCTCTCCCAATTCATATCATCTTTACTTCTCACAGAGGAATTCGTTTCATCCAGCAATGACTAATAATATGCTCCCCATCGACTGTAATGTGCTGGTGTCTTCTGAAAACTAGCACTTGCCCTCGACGGTCAGCAAATTATTACATTTCTCAGCCTCTTTACCGTTCTATGAAAACTATTTATTCATTTCTTGTTTCACTCACCAATAACCAATGATGGTCAGTATCTTATTACATTTCGCAATATCCCTGCATTTTTTGGGGTGCTTTTCCACTAGGAAAAACATCCTGTTGCTGTTTCACTCACAAAGGACAAACGATGTGCTCCCTATCACATGTAAAGGGTTGGTGTGTGCTGACAACTAGCCCTTACCTGTGATGGTCTTTACATTCTTACATCTCTCCAATTCATATCATCTTTACTTCTCAAAGAGGAATTCGTTTCATCCAGCAAGGACTAATAATATGCTCCCCATCGACTGTAATGTGCTGGTGTCTTCTGAAAACTAGCACTTGCCCTCGACGGTCAGCAAATTATTACATTTCTCAGCCTCTTTACCGTTCTATGAAAACTATTTATTCATTTCTTGTTTCACTCACCAATAACCAATGATGGTCAGTATCTTATTACATTTCGCAACATCCCTGCATTTTTGTTTTGTGCTTCTCCACTAGGAAAAACATCCTGTTGCTGTTTCACTCACAAAGGACAAACAATGTGCTCCCTATCACATGTAAAGGGTTGGTGTGTGCTGACAACTAGTCTTTACCTGTGACGGTCATTACATTCTTACATCTCTCCCAATTCATATCATCTTTACTTCTCACAGAGGAATTCGTTTCATCCAGCAATGACTAATAATATGCTCCCCATCGACTGTAATGTGCTGGTGTCTTCTGAAAACTAGCACTTGCCCTCGACGGTCAGCAAATTATTAATTTCTCAGCCTCTTTACATTTCTTTGTGCATCTCCACAATGAAAACTATTTATTCATTTCTTGTTTCGCTCACCAATAACCAATGATAATCAGTATCTTATTACATTTCGCAACATCCCTGCATTTTTTGGGGTGCTTTTCCACTAGGAAAAACATCCTGTTGCTGTTTCACTCACAAAGGACAAACGATGTGCTCCCTATCACATGTAAAGGGTTGGTGTGTGCTGACAACTAGCCCTTACCTGTGATGGTCATTACATTCTTACATCTCTCCCAATTCATATCATCTTTACTTCTCACAGAGGAATTCGTTTCATCCAGCAATGACTAATAATATGCTCCCCATCGACTGTAATGTGCTGGTGTCTTCTGAAAACTAGCACTTGCCCTCGACGGTCAGCAAATTATTACATTTCTCAGCCTCTTTACCGTTCTATGAAAACTATTTATTCATTTCTTGTTTCACTCACCAATAACCAATGATGGTCAGTATCTTATTACATTTCGCAACATCCCTGCATTTTTGTTTTGTGCTTCTCCACTAGGAAAAACATCCTGTTGCTGTTTCACTCACAAAGGACAAACAATGTGCTCCCTATCACATGTAAAGGGTTGGTGTGTGCTGACAACTAGTCTTTACCTGTGACGGTCATTACATTCTTACATCTCTCCCAATTCATATCATCTTTACTTCTCACAGAGGAATTCGTTTCATCCAGCAATGACTAATAATATGCTCCCCATCGACTGTAATGTGCTGGTGTCTTCTGAAAACTAGCACTTGCCCTCGACGGTCAGCAAATTATTAATTTCTCAGCCTCTTTACATTTCTTTGTGCATCTCCACAATGAAAACTATTTATTCATTTCTTGTTTCGCTCACCAATAACCAATGATAATCAGTATCTTATTACATTTCGCAACATCCCTGCATTTTTTGGGGTGCTTTTCCACTAGGAAAAACATCCTGTTGCTGTTTCACTCACAAAGGACAAACGATGTGCTCCCTATCACATGTAAAGGGTTGGTGTGTGCTGACAACTAGCCCTTACCTGTGATGGTCATTACATTCTTACATCTCTCCCAATTCATATCATCTTTACTTCTCACAGAGGAATTCGTTTCATCCAGCAATGACTAATAATATGCTCCCCATCGACTGTAATGTGCTGGTGTCTTCTGAAAACTAGCACTTGCCCTCGACGGTCAGCAAATTATTACATTTCTCAGCCTCTTTACATTTCTTTGTGCATCTCCACAATGAAAACTATTTATTCATTTCTTGTTTCACTCACCAATAACAAATGATGGTCAGTATCTTATTACATTGCGCAACATCCCTGCATTTTTCTTGGTGCTTTTCCACTAAGAAACATTCTATTATTGTTTCACTCACAAAGGACAAATGATGTGCTCCCTATCACATGTAAAGGGTTGGTGTGTGCTGACAACTAGCCCTTACCTGTGATGGTCATTACATTCTTACATCTTTCCAATTCATATCATCTTTACTTCTCACAGAGGAATTCGTTTCATCCAGCAATGACTAATAATATGCTCCCCATCGACTGTAATGTGCTGGTGTCTTCTGAAAACTAGCACTTGCCCTCGACGGTCAGCAAATTATTACATTTCTCAGCCTCTTTACCGTTCTATGAAAACTATTTATTCATTTCTTGTTTCACTCACCAATAACCAATGATGGTCAGTATCTTATTACATTTCGCAACATCCCTGCATTTTTTGGGGTGCTTTTCCACTAGGAAAAACATCCTGTTGCTGTTTCACTCACAAAGGACAAACGATGTGCTCCCTATCACATGTAAAGGGTTGGTGTGTGCTGACAACTAGCCCTTACCTGTGATGGTCATTACATTCTTACATCTCTCCCAATTCATATCATCTTTACTTCTCACAGAGGAATTCGTTTCATCCAGCAAGGACTAATAATATGTTCCCCATCGACTGTAATGTGCTGGTGTCTTCTGAAAACTAGCACTTGCCCTCGACGGTCAGCAAATTATTAATTTCTCAGCCTCTTTACATTTCTTTGTGCATCTCCACAATGAAAACTATTTATTCATTTCTTGTTTCGCTCACCAATAACCAATGATAATCAGTATCTTATTACATTTCGCAACATCCCTGCATTTTTTGGGGTGCTTTTCCACTAGGAAAAACATCCTGTTGCTGTTTCACTCACAAAGGACAAACGATGTGCTCCCTATCACATGTAAAGGGTTGGTGTGTGCTGACAACTAGCCCTTACCTGTGATGGTCATTACATTCTTACATCTCTCCCAATTCATATCATCTTTACTTCTCACAGAGGAATTCGTTTCATCCAGCAATGACTAATAATATGCTCCCCATCGACTGTAATGTGCTGGTGTCTTCTGAAAACTAGCACTTGCCCTCGACGGTCAGCAAATTATTACATTTCTCAGCCTCTTTACCGTTCTATGAAAACTATTTATTCATTTCTTGTATCACTCACCAATAACCAATGATGGTCAGTATCTTATTACATTTCGCAACATCCCTGCATTTTTTGGGGTGCTTTTCCACTAGGAAAAACATCCTGTTGCTGTTTCACTCACAAAGGACAAACGATGTGCTCCCTATCACATGTAAAGGGTTGGTGTGTGCTGACAACTAGCCCTTACCTGTGATGGTCTTTACATTCTTACATCTCTCCAATTCATATCATCTTTACTTCTCAAAGAGGAATTCGTTTCATCCAGCAAGGACTAATAATATGCTCCCCATCGACTGTAATGTGCTGGTGTCTTCTGAAAACTAGCACTTGCCCTCGACGGTCAGCAAATTATTACATTTCTCAGCCTCTTTACCATTCTATGAAAACTATTGATTCATTTCTTGTTTCGCTCACCAATAACCAATGATAGTCAGTATCTTATTACATTTCGCAACATCCCTGCATTTTTTGGGGTGCTTTTCCACTAAGAAAAAAAAACTGTTGCTGTTTCACTCACAAAGGACAAACGATGTGCTCCCTATCACATGTAAAGGGTTGGTGTGTGCTGACAACTAGCCCTTACCTGTGATGGTCATTACATTCTTACATCTCTCCCAATTCATATCATCTTTACTTCTCACAGAGGAATTCGTTTCATCCAGCAATGACTAATAATATGCTCCCCATCGACTGTAATGTGCTGGTGTCTTCTGAAAACTAGCACTTGCCCTCGACGGTCAGCAAATTATTACATTTCTCAGCCTCTTTACCATTCTATGAAAACTATTTATTCATTTCTTGTTTCACTCACTAATAACCAATGATGGTCAGTATCTTATTACATTTCGCAACATCCCTGCATTTTTGTTTTGTGCTTCTCCACTAGGAAAAACATCCTGTTGCTGTTTCACTCACAAAGGACAAACGATGTGCTCCCTATCACATGTAAAGGGTTGGTGTGTGCTGACAACTAGCCCTTACCTGTGATGGTCATTACATTCTTACATCTCTCCCAATTCATATCATCTTTACTTCTCACAGAGGAATTCGTTTCATCCAGCAATGACTAATAATATGCTCCCCATCGACTGTAATGTGCTGGTGTCTTCTGAAAACTAGCACTTGCCCTCGACGGTCAGCAAATTATTACATTTCTCAGCCTCTTTACATTTCTTTGTGCATCTCCACAATGAAAACTATTTATTCATTTCTTGTTTCACTCACCAATAACAAATGATGGTCAGTATCTTATTACATTGCGCAACATCCCTGCATTTTTCTTGGTGCTTTTCCACTAAGAAACATTCTATTATTGTTTCACTCACAAAGGACAAATGATGTGCTCCCTATCACATGTAAAGGGTTGGTGTGTGCTGACAACTAGCCCTTACCTGTGATGGTCATTACATTCTTACATCTTTCCAATTCATATCATCTTTACTTCTCACAGAGGAATTCGTTTCATCCAGCAATGACTAATAATATGCTCCCCATCGACTGTAATGTGCTGGTGTCTTCTGAAAACTAGCACTTGCCCTCGACGGTCAGCAAATTATTACATTTCTCAGCCTCTTTACCGTTCTATGAAAACTATTTATTCATTTCTTGTTTCACTCACCAATAACCAATGATGGTCAGTATCTTATTACATTTCGCAACATCCCTGCATTTTTTGGGGTGCTTTTCCACTAGGAAAAACATCCTGTTGCTGTTTCACTCACAAAGGACAAACGATGTGCTCCCTATCACATGTAAAGGGTTGGTGTGTGCTGACAACTAGCCCTTACCTGTGATGGTCATTACATTCTTACATCTCTCCCAATTCATATCATCTTTACTTCTCACAGAGGAATTCGTTTCATCCAGCAATGACTAATAATATGTTCCCCATCGACTGTAATGTGCTGGTGTCTTCTGAAAACTAGCACTTGCCCTCGACGGTCAGCAAATTATTAATTTCTCAGCCTCTTTACATTTCTTTGTGCATCTCCACAATGAAAACTATTTATTCATTTCTTGTTTCGCTCACCAATAACCAATGATAATCAGTATCTTATTACATTTCGCAACATCCCTGCATTTTTTGGGGTGCTTTTCCACTAGGAAAAACATCCTGTTGCTGTTTCACTCACAAAGGACAAACGATGTGCTCCCTATCACATGTAAAGGGTTGGTGTGTGCTGACAACTAGCCCTTACCTGTGATGGTCATTACATTCTTACATCTCTCCCAATTCATATCATCTTTACTTCTCACAGAGGAATTCGTTTCATCCAGCAATGACTAATAATATGCTCCCCATCGACTGTAATGTGCTGGTGTCTTCTGAAAACTAGCACTTGCCCTCGACGGTCAGCAAATTATTACATTTCTCAGCCTCTTTACCGTTCTATGAAAACTATTTATTCATTTCTTGTATCACTCACCAATAACCAATGATGGTCAGTATCTTATTACATTTCGCAACATCCCTGCATTTTTTGGGGTGCTTTTCCACTAGGAAAAACATCCTGTTGCTGTTTCACTCACAAAGGACAAACGATGTGCTCCCTATCACATGTAAAGGGTTGGTGTGTGCTGACAACTAGCCCTTACCTGTGATGGTCTTTACATTCTTACATCTCTCCAATTCATATCATCTTTACTTCTCAAAGAGGAATTCGTTTCATCCAGCAAGGACTAATAATATGCTCCCCATCGACTGTAATGTGCTGGTGTCTTCTGAAAACTAGCACTTGCCCTCGACGGTCAGCAAATTATTACATTTCTCAGCCTCTTTACCATTCTATGAAAACTATTTATTCATTTCTTGTTTCACTCACCAATAACCAATGATGGTCAGTATCTTATTACATTTCGCAACATCCCTGCATTTTTGTTTTGTGCTTCTCCACTAGGAAAAACATCCTGTTGCTGTTTCACTCACAAAGGACAAACAATGTGCTCCCTATCACATGTAAAGGGTTGGTGTGTGCTGACAACTAGTCTTTACCTGTGACGGTCATTACATTCTTACATCTCTCCCAATTCATATCATCTTTACTTCTCACAGAGGAATTCGTTTCATCCAGGAATGACTAATAATATGCTCCCCATCGACTGTAATGTGCTGGTGTCTTCTGAAAACTAGCACTTGCCCTCGACGGTCAGCAAATTATTAATTTCTCAGCCTCTTTACATTTCTTTGTGCATCTCCACAATGAAAACTATTTATTCATTTCTTGTTTCGCTCACCAATAACCAATGATAATCAGTATCTTATTACATTTCGCAACATCCCTGCATTTTTTGGGGTGCTTTTCCACTAGGAAAAACATCCTGTTGCTGTTTCACTCACAAAGGACAAACGATGTGCTCCCTATCACATGTAAAGGGTTGGTGTGTGCTGACAACTAGCCCTTACCTGTGATGGTCATTACATTCTTACATCTCTCCCAATTCATATCATCTTTACTTCTCACAGAGGAATTCGTTTCATCCAGCAATGACTAATAATATGCTCCCCATCGACTGTAATGTGCTGGTGTCTTCTGAAAACTAGCACTTGCCCTCGACGGTCAGCAAATTATTACATTTCTCAGCCTCTTTACCGTTCTATGAAAACTATTTATTCATTTCTTGTTTCACTCACCAATAACCAATGATGGTCAGTATCTTATTACATTTCGCAATATCCCTGCATTTTTTGGGGTGCTTTTCCACTAGGAAAAACATCCTGTTGCTGTTTCACTCACAAAGGACAAACGATGTGCTCCCTATCACATGTAAAGGGTTGGTGTGTGCTGACAACTAGCCCTTACCTGTGATGGTCTTTACATTCTTACATCTCTCCAATTCATATCATCTATACTTCTCAAAGAGGAATTCGTTTCATCCAGCAAGGACTAATAATATGCTCCCCATCGACTGTAATGTGCTGGTGTCTTCTGAAAACTAGCACTTGCCCTCGACGGTCAGCAAATTATTACATTTCTCAGCCTCTTTACCATTCTATGAAAACTATTGATTCATTTCTTGTTTCGCTCACCAATAACCAATGATAGTCAGTATCTTATTACATTTCGCAACATCCCTGCATTTTTTGGGGTGCTTTTCCACTAAGAAAAAAAAACTGTTGCTGTTTCACTCACAAAGGACAAACGATGTGCTCCCTATCACATGTAAAGGGTTGGTGTGTGCTGACAACTAGCCCTTACCTGTGATGGTCATTACATTCTTACATCTCTCCCAATTCATATCATCTTTACTTCTCACAGAGGAATTCGTTTCATCCAGCAATGACTAATAATATGCTCCCCATCGACTGTAATGTGCTGGTGTCTTCTGAAAACTAGCACTTGCCCTCGACGGTCAGCAAATTATTACATTTCTCAGCCTCTTTACCATTCTATGAAAACTATTTATTCATTTCTTGTTTCACTCACTAATAACCAATGATGGTCAGTATCTTATTACATTTCGCAACATCCCTGCATTTTTGTTTTGTGCTTCTCCACTAGGAAAAACATCCTGTTGCTGTTTCACTCACAAAGGACAAACGATGTGCTCCCTATCACATGTAAAGGGTTGGTGTGTGCTGAAAACTAGTCTTTACCTGTGATGGTCATTACATTCTTACATCTCTCCCAATTCATATCATCTTTACTTCTCACAGAGGAATTCGTTTCATCCAGCAATGACTAATAATATGCTCCCCATCGACTGTAATGTGCTGGTGTCTTCTGAAAACTAGCACTTGCCCTCGACGGTCAGCAAATTATTACATTTCTCAGCCTCTTTACCTTGATATGAAAACTATTTATTCATTTCTTGTTTCACTCACCAATAACCAATGATGGTCAGTATCTTATTACATTTCGCAACATCCCTGCATTTTTGTTTTGTGCTTCTCCACTAGGAAAAACATCCTGTTGCTGTTTCACTCACAAAGGACAAACAATGTGCTCCCTATCACATGTAAAGGGTTGGTGTGTGCTGAAAACTAGTCTTTACCTGTGACGGTCATTACATTCTTACATCTCTCCCAATTCATATCATCTTTACTTCTCACAGAGGAATTCGTTTCATCCAGCAATGACTAATAATATGCTCCCCATCGACTGTAATGTGCTGGTGTCTTCTGAAAACTAGCACTTGCCCTCGACGGTCAGCAAATTATTACATTTCTCAGCCTCTTTACCATTCTATGAAAACTATTGATTCATTTCTTGTTTCGCTCACCAATAACCAATGATAGTCAGTATCTTATTACATTTCGCAACATCCCTGCATTTTTTGGGGTGCTTTTCCACTAAGAAAAAAAAACTGTTGCTGTTTCACTCACAAAGGACAAACGATGTGCTCCCTATCACATGTAAAGGGTTGGTGTGTGCTGACAACTAGCCCTTACCTGTGATGGTCATTACATTCTTACATCTCTCCCAATTCATATCATCTTTACTTCTCACAGAGGAATTCGTTTCATCCAGCAATGACTAATAATATGCTCCCCATCGACTGTAATGTGCTGGTGTCTTCTGAAAACTAGCACTTGCCCTCGACGGTCAGCAAATTATTACATTTCTCAGCCTCTTTACCATTCTATGAAAACTATTTATTCATTTCTTGTTTCACTCACTAATAACCAATGATGGTCAGTATCTTATTACATTTCGCAACATCCCTGCATTTTTGTTTTGTGCTTCTCCACTAGGAAAAACATCCTGTTGCTGTTTCACTCACAAAGGACAAACGATGTGCTCCCTATCACATGTAAAGGGTTGGTGTGTGCTGAAAACTAGTCTTTACCTGTGATGGTCATTACATTCTTACATCTCTCCCAATTCATATCATCTTTACTTCTCACAGAGGAATTCGTTTCATCCAGCAATGACTAATAATATGCTCCCCATCGACTGTAATGTGCTGGTGTCTTCTGAAAACTAGCACTTGCCCTCGACGGTCAGCAAATTATTACATTTCTCAGCCTCTTTACCTTGATATGAAAACTATTTATTCATTTCTTGTTTCACTCACCAATAACCAATGATGGTCAGTATCTTATTACATTTCGCAACATCCCTGCATTTTTGTTTTGTGCTTCTCCACTAGGAAAAACATCCTGTTGCTGTTTCACTCACAAAGGACAAACAATGTGCTCCCTATCACATGTAAAGGGTTGGTGTGTGCTGAAAACTAGTCTTTACCTGTGACGGTCATTACATTCTTACATCTCTCCCAATTCATATCATCTTTACTTCTCACAGAGGAATTCGTTTCATCCAGCAATGACTAATAATATGCTCCCCATCGACTGTAATGTGCTGGTGTCTTCTGAAAACTAGCACTTGCCCTCGACGGTCAGCAAATTATTACATTTCTCAGCCTCTTTACCATTCTATGAAAACTATTGATTCATTTCTTGTTTCACTCACTAATAACCAATGATGGTCAGTATCTTATTACATTTCGCAACATCCCTGCATTTTTGTTTTGTGCTTCTCCACTAGGAAAAACATCCTGTTGCTGTTTCACTCACAAAGGACAAACGATGTGCTCCCTATCACATGTAAAGGGTTGGTGTGTGCTGACAACTAGTCTTTACCTGTGACGGTCATTACATTCTTACATCTCTCCCAATTCATATCATCTTTACTTCTCACAGAGGAATTCGTTTCATCCAGCAAGGACTAATAATATGCTCCCCATCAACTGTAATGTGCTGGTGTCTTCTGAAAACTAGCACTTGCCCTCGACGGTCAGCAAATTATTAATTTTTCAGCCTCTTTTACATTTCTTTGTGTATCTCCACAATGAAAACTATTTATTCATTTCTTGTTTCGCTCACCAATAACCAATGATAGTCAGTATCTTATTACATTTCGCAACATCCCTGCATTTTTTGGGGTGCTTTTCCACTCGGAAAAACATCCTGTTGCTGTTTCACTCACAAAGGACAAACAATGTGCTCCCTATCACATGTAAAGGGTTGGTGTGTGCTGACAACTAGCCCTTACCTGTGATGGTCATTACATTCTTACATCTCTCCCAATTCATATCATCTTTACTTCTCACAGAGGAATTCGTTTCATCCAGCAATGACTAATAATATGCTCCCCATCGACTGTAATGTGCTGGTGTCTTCTGAAAACTAGCACTTGCCCTCGACGGTCAGTATATTAATTACATTTTTCAACATTTGCTTATTTCTCCATTACAAAAATTCTTTCTTAACAACTGTTCAGTTGTACATTTCTCCACTAGGAAAATTATTCATTCTTTCATCTTTTCATTCACTAATACCAAATGGCGTGCTTTCTACTACAGGTCAAATCTTCATTTTTCCATTGGAAACTGCTTCATCCAACAGTCACAAGTGATATGCTCCCCATCAACAGTAATGTGCATCAGCATTTGCCATCTACGGTCATTATGTTATTACATTTCGCAACATCCCTGCATTTTTGTTTTGTGCTTCTCCACTAGGAAAAACATCCTGTTGCTGTTTCACTCACAAAGGACAAACAATGTGCTCCCTATCACATGTAAAGGGTTGGTGTGTGTTGACAACTAGTCTTTACCTGTGACGGTCATTACATTCTTACATCTCTCCCAATTCATATCATCTTTACTTCTCACAGAGGAATTCGTTTCATCCAGCAATGACTAATAATATGCTCCCCATCGACTGTAATGTGCTGGTGTCTTCTGAAAACTAGCACTTGCCCTCGACGGTCAGCAAATTATTACATTTCTCAGCCTCTTTACATTTCTTTGTGCATCTCCACCATGAAAACTATTTATTCATTTCTTGTTTCACTCACCAATAACCAATGATGGTCAGTATCTTATTACATTTCGCAACATCCCTGCATTTTTTGGGGTGCTTTTCCACTCGGAAAAACATCCTGTTGCTGTTTCACTCACAAAGGACAAACGATGTGCTCCCTATCACATGTAAAGCATTGGTGTGTGCTGACAACTAGCCATTACCTGTGATGGTCATTACATTCTTACATCTCTCCCAATTCATATCATCTTTACTTCTCACAGAGGAATTCATCAATGACTAATAATATGCTCCCCATCGACTGTAATGTGCTGGTGTCTTCTGAAAACTAGCACTTGCCCTCGACGGTCAGTATATTAATCACATTTTTCAACATTTGCTTATTTCTCCATTACAAAAATTCATTCTTAATAACTGTTCAGTTGTACATTTCTCCACTAGGAAAATTATTCGTTCTTTCATCTTTTCAGTCACCAATACCAAATGATGTGCTTTCTACTACAGGTCAAATCTTCATTTTTCCATTGGAAACTGCTTCATCCACCAGTCACAAATGATATGCTCCCCATCAACAGTAATGTGCATCAGCATTTGCCATCTACGGTCATTATGTTATTACATTTCGCAACATCTCTGCATTTTTGTTTTGTGCTTCTCCACTAGGAAAAACATCCTGTTGCTGTTTCACTAACAAAGGACAAACGATGTGCTCCCTATCACATGTAAAGGGTTGGTGTGTGCTGACAACTAGCCCTTACCTGTGATGGTCATTACATTCTTACATCTCTCCAATTCATATCATCTTTACTTCTCACAGAGGAATTTGTTTCATCCAGCAATGACTAATAATATGCTCCCCATCGACTGTAATGTGCTGGTGTCCTCTGAAAACTAGCACTTGCCCTCGACGGTCAGCAAATTATTACATTTCTCAGCCTCTTTACATTTCTTTGTGCATCTCCACCATGAAAACTATTTATTCATTTCTTGTTTCACTCACCAATAACCAATGATGGTCAGTATCTTATTACATTTCGCAACAGCCCTGCATTTTTTGGGGTGCTTTTCCACTCGGAAAAACATCCTGTTGCTGTTTCACTCACAAAGGACAAACGATGTGCTCCCTATCACATGTAAAGCGTTGGTGTGTGCTGACAACTAGCCCTTACCTGTGATGGTCATTACATTCTTACATCTTTCCAATTCATATCATCTTTACTTCTCACAGAGGAATTCGTTTCATCCAGCAATGACTAATAATATGCTCCCCATCGACTGTAATGTGCTGGTGTCTTCTGAAAACTAGCACTTGCCCTCGACGGTCAGCAAATTATTACATTTCTCAGCCTCTTTACCTTTCTATGAAAACTATTTATTCATTTCTTGTTTCACTCACCAATAACCAATGATGGTCAGTATCTTATTACATTTCGCAACATCCCTGCATTTTTGTTTTGTGCTTCTCCACTAGGAAAAACATCCTGTTGCTGTTTCACTCACAAAGGACAAACAATGTGCTCCCTATCACATGTAAAGGGTTGGTGTGTGCTGACAACTAGTCTTTACCTGTGACGGTCATTACATTCTTACATCTCTCCCAATTCATATCATCTTTACTTCTCACAGAGGAATTCGTTTCATCCAGCAAGGACTAATAATATGCTCCCCATTGACTGTAATGTGCTGGTGTCTTCTGAAAACTAGCACTTGCCCTCGACGGTCAGCAAATTATTACATTTCTCAGCCTCTTTACCGTTCTATGAAAACTATTTATTCATTTCTTGTTTCACTCACCAATAACCAATGATAGTCAGTATCTTATTACATTTCGCAACATCCCTGCATTTTTTTTTGGTGCTTTTCCACTAGGAAAAACATCCTGTTGCTGTTTCACTCACAAAGGACAAACGATGTGCTCCCTATCACATGTAAAGGGTTGGTGTGTGCTGACAACTAGCCCTTACCTGTGATGGTCATTACATTCTTACATCTCTCCAATTCATATCATCTTTACTTCTCACAGAGGAATTCGTTTCATCCAGCAATGACTAATAATATGCTCCCCATCGACTGTAATGTGCTGGTGTCTTCTGAAAACTAGCACTTGCCCTCGACGGTCAGTATATTAATTACATTTTTCGACATTTGCTTATTTCTCCATTACAAAAATTCTTTCTTAACAACTGTTCAGTTGTACATTTCTCCACTAGGAAAATTATTCATTCTTTCATCTTTTCATTCACCAATACCAAATGGCGTGCTTTCTACTACAGGTCAAATCTTCATTTTTCCATTGGAAACTGCTTCATCCAACAGTCACAAATGATATGCTCCCCATCAACAGTAATGTGCATCAGCATTTGCCATCTACGGTCAGTATCTTATTACATTTCGCAACATCCCTGCATTTTTGTTTTGTGCTTCTCCACTAGGAAAAACATCCTGTTGCTGTTTCACTCACAAAGGACAAACGATGTGCTCCCTATCACATGTAAAGGGTTGGTGTGTGCTGACAACTAGCCCTTACCTGTGACGGTCATTACATTCTTACATCTCTCCCAATTCATATCATCTTTACTTCTCACAGAGGAATTCGTTTCATCCAGCAATGACTAATAATATGCTCCCCATCGACTGTAACGTGCTGGTGTCTTCTGAAAACTAGCACTTGCCCTCGACGGTCAGCAAATTATTACATTTCTCAGCCTCTTTATCTTTCTATGAAAACTATTTATTCATTTCTTGTTTCACTCACCAATAACCAATGATGGTCAGTATCTTATTACATTTCGCAACATCCCTCATTTTTGTTTTGTACTTCTCCACTAGGAAAAACATCCTGTTGCTGTTTCACTCACAAAGGACAAACGATGTGCTCCCTATCACATGTAAAGCGTTGGTGTGTGCTGACAACTAGCCCTTACCTGTGATGGTCATTACATTCTTACATCTTTCCAATTCATATCATCTTTACTTCTCACAGAGGAATTCGTTTCATCCAGCAATGACTAATAATATGCTCCCCATCGACTGTAATGTGCTGGTGTCTTCTGAAAACTAGCACTTGCCCTCGACGGTCAGCAAATTATTACATTTCTCAGCCTCTTTACATTTCTTTGTGCATCTCCACCATGAAAACTATTTATTCATTTCTTGTTTCGCTCACCAATAACCAATGATAGTCAGTATCTTATTACATTTCGCAACATCCCTGCATTTTTTGGGGTGCTTTTCCACTCGGAAAAACATCCTGCTGCTGTTTCACTCACAAAGGACAAACGATGTGCTCCCTATCACATGTAAAGGGTTGGTGTGTGCTGACAACTAGTCTTTACCTGTGACGGTCATTACATTCTTACATCTCTCCCAATTCATATCATCTTTACTTCTCACAGAGGAATTCGTTTCATCCACCAATGACTAATAATATGCTCCCCATCGACTGTAATGTGCTGGTGTCTTCTGAAAACTAGCACTTGCCCTCGACGGTCAGTATATTAATTACATTTTCCGACATTTGCTTATTTCTCCATTACAAAAATTCTTTCTTAACAACTGTTCAGTTGTACATTTCTCCACTAGGAAAATTATTCATTCTTTCATCTTTTCATTCACCAATACCAAATGGCGTGCTTTCTACTACAGGTCAAATCTTCATTTTTCCATTGGAAACTGCTTCATCCAACAGTCACAAGTGATATGCTCCCCATCAACAGTAATGTGCATCAGCATTTGCCATCTACGGTCATTATGTTATTACATTTCGCAACATCCCTGCATTTTTGTTTTGTGCTTCTCCACTAGGAAAAACATCCTGTTGCTGTTTCACTCACAAAGGACAAACAATGTGCTCCCTATCACATGTAAAGGGTTGGTGTGTGTTGACAACTAGTCTTTACCTGTGACGGTCATTACATTCTTACATCTCTCCCAATTCATATCATCTTTACTTCTCACAGAGGAATTCGTTTCATCCAGCAATGACTAATAATATGCTCCCCATCGACTGTAATGTGCTGGTGTCTTCTGAAAACTAGCACTTGCCCTCGACGGTCAGCAAATTATTAATTTCTCAGCCTCTTTACATTTCTTTGTGCATCTCCACAATGAAAACTATAGATTCATTTCTTGTTTCACTCACCAATAACCAATGATGGTCAGTATCTTATTACATTTCGCAACATCCCTGCATTTTTTTGGGTGCTTTTCCACTAGGAAAAACATCCTGTTGCTGTTTCACTCACAAAGGACAAACGATGTGCTCCCTATCACATGTAAAGCGTTGGTGTGTGCTGACAACTAGCCCTTACCTGTGATGGTCATTACATTCTTACATCTCTCCCAATTCATATCATCTTTACTTCTCACAGAGGAATTCGTTTCATCCAGCAAGGACTAATAATATGCTCCCCATCGACTGTAATGTGCTGGTGTCTTCTGAAAACTAGCACTTGCCCTCGACGGTCAGCAAATTATTACATTTCTCAGCCTCTTTACCATTCTATGAAAACTATTTATTCATTTCTTGTTTCACTCACCAATAACCAATGATGGTCAGTATCTTATTACATTTCGCAACATCCCTGCATTTTTGTTTTGTGCTTCTCCACTAGGAAAAACATCCTGTTGCTGTTTCACTCACAAAGGACAAACAATGTGCTCCCTATCACATGTAAAGGGTTGGTGTGTGCTGACAACTAGTCTTTACCTGTGACGGTCATTACATTCTTACATCTCTCCCAATTCATATCATCTTTACTTCTCACAGAGGAATTCGTTTCATCCAGCAATGACTAATAATATGCTCCCCATCGACTGTAATGTGCTGGTGTCTTCTGAAAACTAGCACTTGCCCTCGACGGTCAGCAAATTATTAATTTCTTAGCCTCTTTACATTTCTTTGTGCATCTCCACAATGAAAACTATTTATTCATTTCTTGTTTCGCTCACCAATAACTAATGATAATCAGTATCTTATTACATTTCGCAACATCCCTGCATTTTTTGGGGTGCTTTTCCACTAGGAAAAACATCCTGTTGCTGTTTCACTCACAAAGGACAAACGATGTGCTCCCTATCACATGTAAAGGGTTGGTGTGTGCTGACAACTAGCCCTTACCTGTGATGGTCATTACATTCTTACATCTCTCCCAATTCATATCATCTTTACTTCTCACAGAGGAATTCGTTTCATCCAGCAATGACTAATAATATGCTCCCCATTGACTGTAATGTGCTGGTGTCTTCTGAAAACTAGCACTTGCCCTCGACGGTCAGCAAATTATTACATTTCTCAGCCTCTTTACCGTTCTATGAAAACTATTTATTCATTTCTTGTTTCACTCACCAATAACCAATGATAGTCAGTATCTTATTACATTTCGCAACATCCCTGCATTTTTTTTTGGTGCTTTTCCACTAGGAAAAACATCCTGTTGCTGTTTCACTCACAAAGGACAAACGATGTGCTCCCTATCACATGTAAAGGGTTGGTGTGTGCTGACAACTAGCCCTTACCTGTGATGGTCATTACATTCTTACATCTCTCCAATTCATATCATCTTTACTTCTCACAGAGGAATTCGTTTCATCCAGCAATGACTAATAATATGCTCCCCATCGACTGTAATGTGCTGGTGTCTTCTGAAAACTAGCACTTGCCCTCGACGGTCAGTATATTAATTACATTTTTCGACATTTGCTTATTTCTCCATTACAAAAATTCTTTCTTAACAACTGTTCAGTTGTACATTTCTCCACTAGGAAAATTATTCATTCTTTCATCTTTTCATTCACTAATACCAAATGGCGTGCTTTCTACTACAGGTCAAATCTTCATTTTTCCATTGGAAACTGCTTCATCCAACAGTCACAAATGATATGCTCCCCATCAACAGTAATGTGCATCAGCATTTGCCATCTACGGTCAGTATCTTATTACATTTCGCAACATCCCTGCATTTTTGTTTTGTGCTTCTCCACTAGGAAAAACATCCTGTTGCTGTTTCACTCACAAAGGACAAACATTGTGCTCCCTATCACATGTAAAGGGTTGGTGTGTGCTGACAACTAGCCCTTACCTGTGACGGTCATTACATTCTTACATCTCTCCCAATTCATATCATCTTTACTTCTCACAGAGGAATTCGTTTCATCCAGCAATGACTAATAATATGCTCCCCATCGACTGTAATGTGCTGGTGTCTTCTGAAAACTAGCACTTGCCCTCGACGGTCAGCAAATTATTAATTTCTCAGCCTCTTTACATTTCTTTGTGCATCTCCACAATGAAAACTATTTATTCATTTCTTGTTTCGCTCACCAATAACCAATGATAGTCAGTATCTTATTACATTGCGCAACATCCAGCAATGACTAATAATATGCTCCCCATCGACTGTAATGTGCTGGCGTCTTCTGAAAACTAGCACTTGCCCTCGACGGTCAGCAAATTATTACATTTCTCAGCCTCTTTACCTTTCTATGAAAACTATTTATTCATTTCTTGTTTCACTCACCAATAACCAATGATGGTCAGTATCTTATTACATTTCGCAACATCCCTCATTTTTGTTTTGTACTTCTCCACTAGGAAAAACATCCTGTTGCTGTTTCACTCACAAAGGACAAACGATGTGCTCCCTATCACATGTAAAGCGTTGGTGTGTGCTGACAACTAGCCCTTACCTGTGATGGTCATTACATTCTTACATCTTTCCAATTCATATCATCTTTACTTCTCACAGAGGAATTCGTTTCATCCAGCAATGACTAATAATATGCTCCCCATCGACTGTAATGTGCTGGTGTCTTCTGAAAACTAGCACTTGCCCTCGACGGTCAGCAAATTATTACATTTCTCAGCCTCTTTACATTTCTTTGTGCATCTCCACCATGAAAACTATTTATTCATTTCTTGTTTCACTCACCAATAACCAATGATGGTCAGTATCTTATTACATTTCGCAACATCCCTGCATTTTTTTGGGTGCTTTTCCACTAGGAAAAACATCCTGTTGCTGTTTCACTCACAAAGGACAAACGATGTGCTCCCTATCACATGTAAAGCGTTGGTGTGTGCTGACAACTAGCCCTTACCTGTGATGGTCATTACATTCTTACATCTTTCCAATTCATATCATCTTTACTTCTCACAGAGGAATTCGTTTCATCCAGCAATGACTAATAATATGCTCCACATCGACTGTAATGTGCTGGTGTCTTCTGAAAACCAGCACTTGATTTCGCAACATCCCTGCATTTTTGTTTTATGCTTCTCCACTAGGAAAAACATCCTGTTGCTGTTTCACTCACAAAGGACAAACAATGTGCTCCCTATCACATGTAAAGGGTTGGTGTGTGCTGACAACTAGTCTTTACCTGTGATGGTCATTACATTCTTACATCTCTCCCAATTCATATCATCTTTACTTCTCACAGAGGAATTCGTTTCATCCAGCAATGACTAATAATATGCTCCCCATCGACTGTAATGTGCTGGTGTCTTCTGAAAACTAGCACTTGCCCTCGACGGTCAGCAAATTATTAATTTCTTAGCCTCTTTACATTTCTTTGTGCATCTCCACAATGAAAACTATTTATTCATTTCTTGTTTCGCTCACCAATAACTAATGATAATCAGTATCTTATTACATTTCGCAACATCCCTGCATTTTTTAGGGTGCTTTTCCACTAGGAAAAACATCCTGTTGCTGTTTCACTCACAAAGGACAAACAATGTGCTCCCTATCACATGTAAAGGGTTGGTGTGTGCTGACAACTAGTCTTTACCTGTGATGGTCATTACATTCTTACATCTCTCCCAATTCATATCATCTTTACTTCTCACAGAGGAATTCGTTTCATCCACCAATGACTAATAATATGCTCCCCATCGACTGTAATGTGCTGGTGTCTTCTGAAAACTAGCACTTGCCCTCGACGGTCAGTATATTAATTACATTTTTCGACATTTGTTTATTTCTCCATTACAAAAATTCTTTCTTAACAACTGTTCAGTTGTACATTTCTCCACTAGGAAAATTATTCATTCTTTCATCTTTTCATTCACCAATACCAAATGGCGTGCTTTCTACTACAGGTCAAATCTTCATTTTTCCATTGGAAACTGCTTCATCCAACAGTCACAAATGATATGCTCCCCATCAACAGTAATGTGCATCAGCATTTGCCATCTACGGTCAGTATCTTATTACATTTCGCAACATCCCTGCATTTTTGTTTTGTGCTTCTCCACTAGGAAAAACATCCTGTTGCTGTTTCACTCACAAAGGACAAACATTGTGCTCCCTATCACATGTAAAGGGTTGGTGTGTGCTGACAACTAGTCTTTACCTGTGATGGTCATTACATTCTTACATCTCTCCCAATTCATATCATCTTTACTTCTCACAGAGGAATTCGTTTCATCCAGCAATGACTAATAATATGCTCCCCATCGACTGTAATGTGCTGGTGTCTTCTGAAAACTAGCACTTGCCCTCGACGGTCAGCAAATTATTACATTTCTCAGCCTCTTTACCTTTCTATGAAAACTATTTATTCATTTCTTGTTTCACTCACCAATAACCAATGATGGTCAGTATCTTATTACATTTCACAACATCCCTCATTTTTGTTTTGTGCTTCTCCACTAGGAAAAACATCCTGTTGCTGTTTCACTCACAAAGGACAAACGATGTGCTCCCTATCACATGTAAAGCGTTGGTGTGTGCTGACAACTAGCCCTTACCTGTGATGGTCATTACATTCTTACATCTTTCCAATTCATATCATCTTTACTTCTCACAGAGGAATTCGTTTCATCCAGCAATGACTAATAATATGCTCCCCATCGACTGTAATGTGCTGGTGTCTTCTGAAAACTAGCACTTGCCCTCGACGGTCAGCAAATTATTACATTTCTCAGCCTCTTTACCTTTATATGAAAACTATTTATTCATTTCTTGTTTCACTCACCAATAACCAATGATGGTCAGTATCTTATTACATTTCGCAACATCCCTGCATTTTTTGGGGTGCTTTTCCACTAGGAAAAACATCCTGTTGCTGTTTCACTCACAAAGGACAAACAATGTGCTCCCTATCACATGTAAAGGGTTGGTGTGTGCTGACAACTAGCCCTTACCTGTGATGGTCATTACATTCTTATATCTCTCCCAATTCATATCATCTTTACTTCTCACAGAGGAATTCGTTTCATCCAGCAAGGACTAATAATATGCTCCCCATCGACTGTAATGTGCTGGTGTCTTCTGAAAACTAGCACTTGCCCTTGACGGTCAGCAAATTATTACATTTCTCAGTCTCTTTACCATTCTATGAAAACTATTTATTCATTTCTTGTTTCACTCACCAATAACCAATGATGGTCAGTATCTTATTACATTTCGCAACATCCCTGCATTTTTGTTTTATGCTTCTCCACTAGGAAAAACATCCTGTTGCTGTTTCACTCACAAAGGACAAACGATGTGCTCCCTATCACATGTAAAGGGTTGGTGTGTGCTGACAACTAGTCTTTACCTGTGACGGTCATTACATTCTTACATCTCTCCCAATTCATATCATCTTTACTTCTCACAGAGGAATTCGTTTCATCCAGCAATGACTAATAATATGCTCCCCATCGACTGTAATGTGCTGGTGTCTTCTGAAAACTAGCACTTGCCCTCGACGGTCAGCAAATTATTAATTTCTTAGCCTCTTTACATTTCTTTGTGCATCTCCACAATGAAAACTATTTATTCATTTCTTGTTTCGCTCACCAATAACTAATGATAATCAGTATCTTATTACATTTCGCAACATCCCTGCATTTTTTAGGGTGCTTTTCCACTAGGAAAAACATCCTGTTGCTGTTTCACTCACAAAGGACAAACGATGTGCTCCCTATCACATGTAAAGCGTTGGTGTGTGCTGACAACTAGCCCTTACCTGTGATGGTCATTACATTCTTACATCTCTCCCAATTCATATCATCTTTACTTCTCACAGAGGAATTCGTTTCATCCAGCAATGACTAATAATATGCTCCCCATTGACTGTAATGTGCTGGTGTCTTCTGAAAACTAGCACTTGCCCTCGACGGTCAGCAAATTATTACATTTCTCAGCCTCTTTACCGTTCTATGAAAACTATTTATTCATTTCTTGTTTCACTCACCAATAACCAATGATAGTCAGTATCTTATTACATTTCGCAACATCCCTGCATTTTTTCTTGGTGCTTTTCCACTAGGAAAAACATCCTGTTGCTGTTTCACTCACAAAGGACAAACGATGTGCTCCCTATCACATGTAAAGGGTTGGTGTGTGCTGACAACTAGCCCTTACCTGTGATGGTCATTACATTCTTACATCTCTCCAATTCATATCATCTTTACTTCTCACAGAGGAATTCGTTTCATCCAGCAATGACTAATAATATGCTCCCCATCGACTGTAATGTGCTGGTGTCTTCTGAAAACTAGCACTTGCCCTCGACGGTCAGCAAATTATTACATTTCTCAGCCTCTTTACCTTTCTATGACAACTATTTATTCATTTCTTGTTTCACTCACCAATAACCAATGATGGTCAGTATCTTATTACATTTCACAACATCCCTCATTTTTGTTTTGTGCTTCTCCACTAGGAAAAACATCCTGTTGCTGTTTCACTCACAAAGGACAAACGATGTGCTCCCTATCACATGTAAAGCGTTGGTGTGTGCTGACAACTAGCCCTTACCTGTGATGGTCATTACATTCTTACATCTTTCCAATTCATATCATCTTTACTTCTCACAGAGGAATTCGTTTCATCCAGCAATGACTAATAATATGCTCCCCATCGACTGTAATGTGCTGGTGTCTTCTGAAAACTAGCACTTGCCCTCGACGGTCAGCAAATTATTACATTTCTCAGCCTCTTTACCTTTATATGAAAACTATTTATTCATTTCTTGTTTCACTCACCAATAACCAATGATGGTCAGTATCTTATTACATTTCGCAACAGCCCTGCATTTTTGTTTTGTGCTTCTCCACTAGGAAAAACATCCTGTTGCTGTTTCACTCACAAAGGACAAACAATGTGCTCCCTATCACATGTAAAGGGTTGGTGTGTGCTGACAACTAGTCTTTACCTGTGACGGTCATTACATTCTTACATCTCTCCAATTCATATCATCTTTACTTCTCACAGAGGAATTCGTTTCATCCAGCAATGACTAATAATATGCTCCCCATCGACTGTAATGTGCTGGTGTCTTCTGAAAACTAGCACTTGCCCTCGACGGTCAGCAAATTATTAATTTCTCAGCCTCTTTACATTTCATTGTGCATCTCCACCATCAAAACTATTTATTCATTTCTTGTTTCACTCATCAATAACCAATGATGGTCAGTATCTTATTACATTTCGCAACATCCCTGCATTTTTTTGGGTGCTTTTCCACTAGGAAAAACATCCTGTTGCTGTTTCACTCACAAAGGACAAACGATGTGCTCCTTATCACATGTAAAGGGTTGGTGTGTGCTGACAACTAGCCCTTACCTGTGATGGTCATTACATTCTTACATCTCTCCAATTCATATCATCTTTACTTCTCACAGAGGAATTCGTTTCATCCACCAATGACTAATAATATGCTCCCCATCGACTGTAATGTGCTGGTGTCTTCTGAAAACTAGCACTTGCCCTCGACGGTCAGTATATTAATTACATTTTTCAACATTTGCTTATTTTATTTCTCCATTACAAAAATTCTTTCTTAACAACTGTTCAGTTGTACATTTCTCCACTAGGAAAATTATTCATTCTTTCATCTTTTCAGTCACTAATACCAAATGATGTGCTTTCTACTACAGGTCAAATCTTCATTTTTCCATTGGAAACTGCTTCATCCAACAGTCACAAATGATATGCTCCCCATAAAGAGTAATGTGCATTAGCATTTGCCATCTATGGTCATTATGTTATTACATTTCGCAACATCCCTGCATTTTTGTTTTGTGCTTTTCCACTAGGAAAAACATCCTGTTGCTGTTTCACTCACAAAGGACAAACGATGTGCTCCCTATCACATGTAAAGCGTTGGTGTGTGCTGACAACTAGCCCTTACCTGTGATGGTCATTACATTCTTACATCTTTCCAATTCATATCATCTTTACTTCTCACAGAGGAATTCGTTTCATCCAGCAATGACTAATAATATGCTCCACATCGACTGTAATGTGCTGGTGTCTTCTGAAAACTAGCACTTGCCCTCGACGGTCAGCAAATTATTACATTTCTTAGCCTCTTTACCTTTCTTTGTGCATCTCCACAATGAAAACTATTTATTCATTTCTTGTTTCACTCACCAATAACCAATGATGGTCAGTATCTTATTACATTTTGGAAATTCCCTGCATTTTTTCTTGGTGCTTTTCCTCTAGGTAAAAGATCCTGTTGCTGTTTCACTCACAAAGGACAAACGATGTGCTCCCTATCACATGTAAAGGGTTGGTGTGTGCTGACAACTAGCCCTTACCTGTGATGGTCATTACATTCTTACATCTCTCCCAATTCATATCATCTTTACTTCTCACAGAGGAATTCGTTTCATCCAGCAATGACTAATAATATGCTCCCCATCGACTGTAATGTGCTGGTGTCTTCTGAAAACTAGCACTTGCCCTCGACGGTCAGCAAATTATTACATTTCTCAGCCTCTTTACCATTCTATGAAAACTATTTATTCATTTCTTGTTTCACTCACCAATAACCAATGATGGTCAGTATCTTATTACATTTCGCAACATCCCTGCATTTTTGTTTTGTGCTTCTCCACTAGGAAAAACATCCTGTTGCTGTTTCACTCACAAAGGACAAACAATGTGCTCCCTATCACATGTAAAGGGTTGGTGTGTGCTGACAACTAGCCCTTACCTGTGATGGTCATTACATTCTTACATCTCTCCAATTCATATCATCTTTACTTCTCACAGAGGAATTCGTTTCATCCAGCAATGACTAATAATATGCTCCCCATCGACTGTAACTACTAATGTAATTTACCTTTGAATTTTGTACTTTACCATACATCTTGTCTGCTGGTTTTTGTTCTTTTGATGCATGTAATTGTTATAATTTACAAATGGCATTTGCTTTCCACCTTCTGTGCATTGCACACCTTTTGTGTAAGGGTTATTCCATAAACAAGAGGTCTTGAAAAGCCATTATCTGATACCTGAGTATTATTTAGTATCACTAATCTAAGCGCTACAGAAAATGTAGAAAAAATGTCCTGTTCTGAAAATCTAAGCTAATATGTAAAACAAGATAACTGTTTTCTTAAAATTTAAATGCTCTTGAAAGTTCTGCAGTATGCATTTAGTTTTTCTTGCACATGCGCAGTTGTAGTTTTTTTCTGACAGCAAGAAACATGGGATATTTGATTCCCATCACACATAACCTGCTGGTATGGTTGATGTCTTCAAGGTATGAAGAAATTTCAGGAAGCAGAAATGTGATGGTCAGAGATTCAATCACCAGTGGCCAGATAGCTCAGTTGGTAGAGGACCTGACTGGAGATTCAGAGGACCTGGGTTTGAATCCCAGTTTGCTCCATAGCACTTTCTCCCTTGTTACAACAGACTAGAAGCAATTGCATGTGCTGGGAACTGACACACATTTGTATTTGACATCACTGTATTTAAAAAAAAGAATTCTGTTGTATATTTCTTTACAATTATTCCTATAGTTGAACTTTGATATCTCGAACGATATCTTGGATACCATGGATGTATCGAAGTGAATCGGAAGTCCCCCACCAGTTTTTCCTCTGTCCCATCAAATTCGAGGTAACAGGATTTGACTGTAGTTTAGTTGACTGGTTGTTTGGTTCTTAACACTCGTAATGTTCGTAGTGTTTGCTGACAACTAGGCGGGAATTTCATGTCTATCCTTTTCTCAATCCTCACATTGTTTAACCGTCATGACTCTCATAGTCTTCCATGCATGGTACAATGTATGAGTTACTATACCTATATATCATACCTATATATAGTAGCACCCCACATCTTGAATTTCAAAATGTTGGAATCCTCATTGCGATATGCTGGTACTTAAAATCACTTACTGGGTACTAACCTGTACTGGAGATTCAACATCTTTCTATACTAGGAAGACTTCAATCATTGTGAGATTCCCGTCACATGTAAAGCGCTGGTGTGTTTTGGTTAAGAGCACTTACATGTGTTGGGAATTAAACACATTCGTCAACATATAAAACTATCACACACATAAGATGTTCTGTATCTACATGTACTGTGTATATTTTTTCACTTGTCAAAGCAGTTGAAAAACACTAAATAAGTAATTTTCATGGGAATTAATTTCTGTTTTCTTCTTATAATATAGAATAACAAACCTTGAAATGCAAAATCAAATCTCCTTTTCCTCTTTTCCTCTTTTTCACCACAAAATAAGTTATTCTACTATAGCTGTTTCATTTCAAACAAGAAAAATTAACAAGAGGCTGATGGGGCCACAAACCCACCTGGGTCACCTTGGCCCATATTGAAAATTTTCCCTGTATATTCACATGTAAAACATGTGATTCCATAATGTGGCCCAACCGTATCACTTGGGGCCATGATTTTAACAATCTGCACTATGTCAGAAAGCTCTTATGTAAATTTGAACTTTTCTGGACCTGTGGTTCTTGAGAAGAATTTAAAATGACCATATTTTTGTATATAAAACTTTCCAATCGAATCTGCAGCTAGGTAGCTTCCATGTAAACTTTTATGACCCATTGGTTCTTGAGAAGATTTTTAAATGACTGCACCCTATTTTTGATTTTAGTGGGAGCATGGCCCTCCATATGAACAAACTTGAATCCCATTTATCCAGGATTTGTACCAAGTTTGATTAAAATTGGCCTTGTTGTTCTGGAGAAGATGATTTTTCAGTGTATTTTTGCTATTTTGTTATCATCTCAGAGAAATGTGTTATCCTTCAATTGAACAAACTTGAATTACCCTTCCCCCAAGGATGCCTTTTGACAAGTTTGGTTGAAATTGGTCCAGTGGTTCTGAAGAAGTCAAAATTGTGAAAGATTACAGACAGACAGGTTATTAGAAAAGCTCATTTGTTCAGCTCAGGTGAGCTAAAAAGGGAATCAAATATTACCTACCAGACATTGACACTGGCGACACTTGTCTTGTGTATCAGGGAAGGTGGCACCATTGTTGTAGGTGGCGCCCTGGTGTGTACATCTGTCACATCTCTGACAGCCACAGGAATCGGTATATGGAGAGGAACAAGTGGCCCGAGGGCACTCCACCCTTCTACAGTCCACAGACCCAAACTATAATGGATAAACAACTCCTTCATAGTGGATTGACAGATACCAGTTTTTCCACTACAAGACTTTCCACTCAATACTTACTCTACATGTGCAGATGTTGCACACATCCTTGCGTTTCGAGTCTCCATGTCTAATGATCTCACCATTATACAGACAGTCGGTACACTCTGGACAACACTGGTTGGTGATTGGATGAGAACATTTCTGGTCAGGACAGGACTTCTTACGGCAGGTCACTGAACCAGCCTACAGTGCAAATACATGAATATCATAGCCAAAATCATCAATTAATGTAATTACCAGATAATAATTTGATAAATATTTGCTTATACATGACTATCATAGCCAATATTGTCAATTATCATTATCACCAGAGAATATTTCCCAATTCATGTCATTTTTAATAAATACTTGTTTCTAATATTCAAAGCAGCAACACTGTTTTTTGACTTGCAAGTCAATACAATACATCACTATGTACCTTATTTACAAAACCAACATTATGAAAGTGAAATAAATAATCAATGCAATAAATTATCCATTAAAAATAAATAATCAAGCAATTGTTCTGAAATAATTAATTTGTAAACAGTTAGACACTGATCAAAACATGTATTATATTAATTAAGCATTATCAAAGTAATTAGGGTAGAATTTACACAGGTTGTGAAAATATTATGATTCCTTTCCAATTGCCAAAAAACTTTTTTTTATAATTAGTTTGGGTATCTTCCAATATTTGGCATGTTAATGTAAGCTGCTTGCAATTAATTCTTAATTGGTTTTGAGTCAATATGATAAAAAGATCAACATGTCACAGATGATCACCATTTCTAAAAATGCTACAATATAGAGACGATGTTTCATAAAATTATTGTCCAGTTGAGGTGTACATCTTTCTAAAATAAATACATGTAATCAGTTTTTGTAACTGATACAAGCTGGAAATCGGACAATTAGTGTTAGTATCAGGATGCAGCCGGAGAAGAATTGCAAATTCTTGACAACCCAAAATAAATCAAAATATAAAACAAAAGCTAAAAAAAATGTTGGAGAATAGGGTTGACCCTTCAATTCATTTCGTAATATCACTTTGATTTACTTTTCCACTATGACTATAAAAAGTAGAAGAGTGGGTGGATTCATATTTAACACTAAAAATAACCAACTTGTAATGATAATCGACAAAGTTACAGAAAAATGGTAACAGCTCGCCTTTTACAATATGCCTGGTAGATAATATTCTTGTTTCACATTTGTTTGAAAAAGAAGTAACATGTTGCCAAGCATGAGCATTGTATGGGAAATTAGTAAAATTATGATCAAATAGAGCACGGGACCTTCTCTGTGTATCGGTACATATATATTCCTAGGAGATCATCAACACAACTTGCATGTAATCTTGTACCATAAGGAGGTATAGTACATTGTCATAAAGGCTGACTTAATTCATTTCAAAACAGCAAAGAAAATATTCTGCTGAACTGTAGATCATCCAACAGGTTTTAATTTTTGTCAGACTACTTTCTACTAACACCCCATTCTTTGACTAAATAAAGAAAATTTGAAATTTCAAGACATTGTGCAAATCCTCAACATTTCATCCACATCAAATTTCTCTGGTGAAGCATACCTCCTTAATTCAGGAAATTATGAGATCATTTCAGGATATTCTGATGGCTCTGCACAAGAATTTGACAACTGTCAAAACATATCACAATTGTCACAATAACTTGGTCATTTGCTGTAGACATGTACCTTTTATAAGTAGACACACAAAGCAAAAAAATACATTGTTAACCTAATCAAGTGACTCATTTCAGACAGCCATCAAATTTAGCAAGTCACAGGTTCAGAGCAACCATGGTAATCTTAAAATGATTCTAAGTATTTGATAATGAATGTGTTACCTGACACACACAGACTGAACAGGGGTCCTCTCTGTTCTGGAATCTTTCCCCATCCCCATAGATCCTCCCCTCCAGCAAACACCTGTCACATCTCTTACAGCACTCATCATACACTGGGTGACTACACTGGGTGGTGGGGCATGCAATTCCTGAACACGACACGGTACCACTGTCACATTGACAGGTCCGACAACTTTCCCGGAAAGTCTCTTTGTTCAAAATGACCTTATTGTTATATAAACAGTCAGATCCACAGCGAGGACAACACTGGCCTCTGATTGGATGAGAGCATGTGATGGCAGGACATGTCCTCTGTGCACAGTTGACATTCCCTTTCTGACAGGAACATTCTTTACAGGGGTCTGATACATCAGGAAACTTTTCACCATCCCGATAAAACTGGCGCCTGTGTTGACAATCCTGACATTTTGGGCAACAGTCAGTGACAGCAGGACTATTACAGCGTCCTCTAACATCCTGACACACCTTCTGTCGACACTGAATGTTCCCATTCACACATTGACACTCCCTACACCGATCACCTTTGTCTGGAAACATTTCACCATTTCTGTATTCTTTACCATTCAGTAAACAGTCAGAGCATTCTGCACAACACTCACGCTGCACAGGATGACTACACTGTGTGCTCTTACATCTCTGTGCCCTACACTCCACATTGCCATTCCTACAGACACACTCCTGACAGGATCCAGGTGCACTAGGAACAGGCTGGTTGTTAGGAACAACTTTTCCGTCCACCAGACAGTCCCTACACTCAGGACAGCATCTTCCCTGGGTGGGGTTACTGCAGCTGGTGGCAGGACATGGTAGAGGAGAACAGGTGACAGTGCCCTGCCTACACATGCACTCATTACAGGGGTTGGTGTTATCTCTGAATCGTTGCTTATCCTTTAGTCGTCTGCCCTGATACATGCAGTCTACACACTCTGCACAGCATTGACCCTGTACAGGGTTCTTACAAGACACGGCACGGCATGGATTGGGTACACAGGTGACATCCCCATCCTTACAGGTACACGTCACACATGGATCTCGGATGTCACGGAATCGTTCCCCATTCTGGTATGTACGACTCTTATAGAAGCAGCCCTTACACTCTGGGCAGCACCTGTTGGTGATGGGGTGCTGACATTTGGTGGTGGTGCAGTTAGAAGCTTTACAAACCACATTACCGAGATTACAGGTACAGGTCTGGCAACGGTCCCGAGGATTGGCAAACTCTTCCTTGTCTCGATAGATCAGTCCGTTGTAATTACAATCTACCAAATGAAACAAATTAGTTTCATTTTTATTTTTAATTTCATTTTTTAATCATCATTCATGCACATACATATGAAACATTAATTGTACTATTTTTGTATATACATGGATTCAACATACACATGTAATTCAAATGGAAAATAAACAAGAGCACTATACAGCAGGGTGCTCTGATGTGGATGTCCTACGTCCTACGTCTCATACACCTGACACTGAACCTGATCCAGATACAGTCTTGTTATCTTATCCTTTCCAGGGTTTAGTGAATTTATAAATATATTCATATATCTATCCATATTAACTGACATTTTTGTATGAAATCGTAAATGAGGTGCGTATCATAGCCCAATAATTAGTCAAGAGTTAGCTTAAAGTAAAAAGCCTTTAGATTGTTATTCATTTCCTGTACCTTTACACTCAGGACAACACTTTCCAGCCAGGAAGGCAGGGTTTCTACACCTTGTCTCTGGACACTCCCTCTTGGCACAGGTGGCTTTTGACCCTATACACTGACACTCCTGGCAGGGGTCAGAGGGCAGGCAGAACACATCACCTGACCTGTAGGTCCGCCCCTCCACAATACATTTATCCGAGGAACAAGATGGGCAGCATTTTCCGAGTTCATACACTAGGTCAATACAGTTCAGGACTGGACATCTGACACTAGTGCAGGTCACCACACCATTCTGTCAAAAGACATTTTCATGAAAGCTTTAATACATGTATAATCCATTTTAATCTTAGAAATCTACAATTAGTGAATTATCAAGAAAAGCAATCCCTTGCAAAATGTTTGATATACACAATTCATATCATATAGCATTGGATCCAATAAAATATGAACAAAGTTTAACGTTTTTTGAGGTTTTGTACATATATATCTACATGTAGATTCCTTATATCTTAATATAAAGATACTTATATAAGGATACTTATACTTATATACTTAATATCGTGAAATGACTCACACATCAAATCGCAAGAATATAAATTCATGAGTGCTCTGTTGATCAACACTTTTTGCTTGTATTTTAGCAAAATAAAAATAAAATCGAGTAATTTTATTTTGTGAGTGATGCTACTTGTGAAATTATACAATAATAATTCCATCCATATATTTACGAATTTACAGTAATTCAACAGCTATGGATTGTAAGTATGATCATACCTGACAGGTACACTGCTGGCAGGGGTTTTTGGGATTGACATAACTTTCTCCATTCTGCAGCTGTTTGTTGCCATGACTACACATCTGACATGACGGACAGCACCCTCCTGGCCGCACAGTGGGATTGTTACATTGGGGAACTGGGCACACCATAGGCCGACAGGTGATGGACCCATCCTGAAACAATAATATCTAAAATTAAATATTACCTAAAGCAAAACATTACACCACTGAGTTAGTTACCATACAAAATTCAAGTTTGTTATTTTCTATTAGACATGAGAATTGCCATACTGGTATGTGTGAATGACAAAAAATTACAAACTTGAATTGGAGGAAAATAAAAAAAAAAAAATAAGCAAATTAAAAGGAACTTTTTGTTTCAATTAATCAGACTGTATTGACATTACTGCAATTAGTCTGGGTTGAAGGTCAGAGTTGAACAAATACAATCACATGTAATAACATGAAAACAAATTCCAGAGGTGGTATCTATTTACATTCCTGGTATCCCATGTCATTCATACCAGCACTTTTAAAAAATCTGTTATGCATATTGGCAACATTCCATTGAATTTCACAAATATTTTAAAATCTGATATATGATTTTCTTCAATCCATCCAAAATTAATACCTAATTTCAACTGTGCAGATTTAACTACACCGATTTAAGCAGGATTCTCCAGATCTTAAACATTGGCAAAAGCCATTCCCACTTTCAGGAGAGCAAAAATCCCAGAAATCCTAATTTTGTCAAAATATTCCCAATTTACAACAAACCCCAATTTCCAAACCAACATCATGATCCCATGCAACTTTTTTACAGGCTGACCAATCAAACTGGGATAAGAAGTAGCCATTGCTGATTACCTATGTTGCTTGTTGGTACGAGAGGTGTACTGTTCATGTGTTGGGTGTTCATAAGCTATATGGAACATGTTTAAAAGTAATTAATTGGAAAGATGGATTTCACATTCCATATTCTTTACACAAATATGAACAACAATGACAGTTATGCCACCAAAATAAAAAACTTCTTTAAAAAAAAAGGGAAAACTCTTGTATCAGCATTTGAACAAATGGGATTCCTGATTTTCAGGATGAACTGACAGCATCCAAGTTGGGAGCTACTCATGCGTATTGTCAGATACATATCAAATTATATTTTTTCACTTATACCTGAATCCACAGTAAAGTATTAAAATATAGTTTTAGATCTAGTTGAATTAGTGTAAATCTGTTAGTCAGTTAAAATTTTAATATTGAATTTGATATCAATAAGCAGATTTACAATTTCATCACATTTTGTTACATTTTTTTGTCCCCCTTAAATTATTTCAGATGTCGTGTGCATGCAGGGGTTTTGTTCAAGAACATTGACGGAGCACAACATCCCTTTTCTGGTTGTGGATTTTCTATCAGACTCTGTTAACAGAAGGCAAGATCACCTCAGTTTTTCCTGTTGCTGTATCAAAACAAATATTTATTATATGCATAATAAAAAAGATGCAAATTCATATGTGCTAGATGTAATAATTTATTGTTTTTGTTAGGGAGTATATTTGTTTATCTTTAACTTTTCATTGAATAGTTGATTATCTTAATAAAATAAATATGTAATTCTTTCAAATTGTGTTTTTGTGTTTCATTGAAGAATACAACACCATTTTATATGTTCTGTTAATATACATGCATGATATAGGGTATTAATTTTTTTTCATATTTTGTTTAAATTTAAAAAGATGTCATATTTATTTTCACAACAGAATGCTACAAAGGTAGAGCTTCGCAAAAATGTTTGCAAAATACCTAAATACCCCAAAGTTGGCATGTATGACTGCAAACTTTTATCACTAATGTTTTATGGGAAATACAGTCATAGTACCGTACATGTATACTTGCAAACTGACACACAGAGACCAGCTAACAGAACTGCATGACAGTATTCTTGCGCTGCTAGGATTTTCTATTATTTAAACATATTGAGTCACAAGTTTGATGATACATACAGCACAGGTGCAGACATTGCACTTGTCTGCAGGATCAGCGAAAGTCTGTCCCTCACTGTAGTTCTTGCCCCGCACAGTACAGGCCAATGGACACACCCCACAGCAGTACCCAGGGGGCTTGACAGGGTTGTTACAGTCCAGGCTGGGACAGCCCATTGTCATACACGTCACATTGCCACTCTGAAAAAATGAAGTCTCGGTGTCAGAATATTACAATTTGATATGTAATTCAGTGTGTTTGTGTGTGTGTGTGTTTTATTGTTCATTGTTTGAAAAGATTGACTATCACAGTGACAAACATAAATTAAGGAATGAAAGCAATTTCTACTCACTTGATATACAATGTAAGCTGTACCCAACTTACATCATATACAATGTACACTGTACCCAACTTACATCATATACAATGTAAACTGTACCCAACTTACATCATATACAATGTAAACTGTACCCAACTTACATCATATACAATGTACACTGTACCCAACTTACATCATATACAATGTAAACTGTACCCAACTTACATCATATACAATGTAAACTGTACCCAAATTACATCATATACAATGTAAACTGTACCCAACTTACATCATATACAATGTAAACTGTACCCAACTTACATCATATACAATGTAAACTGTACCCAAATTACATCATATACAATGTAAACTGTACCCAACTTACATCACATACAATGTAAACTGTACCCAAATTACATATACAATGTAAACTGTACCCAACTTACATCATATAAAATAAGTAGATATTACTCTTATTCTAAATAATGTAAAGTTTTAAAATGCATCTGATTCAATTTGACAAACAATTGTACAGAAAAATTTAATTTCAAATGACACAGAAGAATACTAACATGAGGTAGTGACAAATTGGAAATAGCGGAGTTGAACATATTGTAAAATCATTCCTAGGATATCATATGATGTGAACTTAGTTTTTATAATAAAAAAGATAGTCAAATGAACCAATAAAATCATGTTTCAAAGGAATAATCAAATTATTCAATAATTAAAATGCACAATTTGATTGATAGAAAATAAAGAGATTCTATATGAATTATACAACACCTCGCAAATCTTCATTAATTGTGAAGTGCGAGTTGTCATGGAGATATAAAAAAAACATACTTTAGGTAGCTTGTTCATTTGTTCTGATTAGGTCTAGATGATAATCAGACTCAAACTGCAAAACACTTTCTTGAGGACTCACTAAAACAATCTACATCAACATTGGGGACGAAAAATCATGGGAAGTTGTCACATAACACATGAGAGTTGCTTTTAAAAACATACCGTCCAACAAATCAATTACAGTCACATATAATGGAGAACAGCTTAATTCAGGGGGGTGGGGGTGGGGGTGGGGGGGGGGGGGTTGTCACAGTGACAGTCTAGACAGTACTTCACTACATCTTTCTTTACAAAACCTTCAAACAACACCCACCATACATCTACAGATTCTACAAGGGTCCCCTCCAGCAGGTACAAACTTCTGACCATTGGCGAATCGTCTCCTCATGAAGAGACAGCCATCACAGGTAGGACAGCAGTCCCCTGGGCGGCTCTCTGGGTGAGTACAGGGGCGAGGAGAGCACAAGTCCGACATCCTGCTGCACTGTACCTGACCATTCTGAAATAGCATTACATGTAAAACTAATAATGAAATTTCACAAAATGAAAGTGAAATCAACATGAACTCATATAAAGTGAAATCAGCATGAACTCATAAAGTGAAATCAACATGAACTCATATAAAGTGAAATCAACATGAACTCATATAAAGTGAAATCAACATGAACTCATATAAAGTGAAATCAACATGAACTCATATAAAGTGAAATCAGCATGAACTCATAAAGTGAAATCAACATGAACTCATATAAAGTGAAATCAGCATGAACTCATATAAAGTGAAATCAACATGAACTCATATAAAGTGAAATCAACATGAACTCATAAAGTGAAACAAAAAAAATATAAAGTGAAATAACATCAATTCCTCAAGAGAGTAACGCCTATTCAAGTTAAAGTGGCATATTCATGCAAAATAACATAAATCTTTTTCTCATAGATCTGTTTGTGATGTTTTTCATGTGTCTTGTCTGATTTACACTTTGCTCACTTTCTTGCTTGTGTAATTGTGAATTTCTATTCCTGTCAGTGTTCACTGCATTTCAGAGACTGACTAGTCCATTGTTATAGACTTCATGTGTGTCTACCCTTTAACAATACATGAACATACATAAAAATACACATGTACTGTCAAATGTTGAGCTACAACATCAGAATTTACAAGCTGGCTATCCATGGTTCTCAACTTCAATAATAGCATTCAATAAATTCATTTGTGCTACAGCTAACTGTAAATATCCCCCTCACCCGACACGTGCACTGATCACATGGGTTCTGTGGGTGGGTGAAGGTCTGTCCCTCAGGGTAGGATCTACCCCGGTACTCACAACCCTGGCATATTGGACAGCACCTCCCAGGCACTTTTACCGGTCTATCACAGCGGGGTGGCGCACATCCAATAGGCTTGCATTCTACTGCACCTGTAGAGCAAACAATACACCATCAGATGTGAAAAATAAACATTGTATATAAGTTATCTAATTGTTAGAGACACTCTATTTGGGGGAACACACCAAAACAATTATAATCACATTTGTTACATCATTACCAGTCTACTCAATAATCATGCATGAGCTTAAGTTTGCAGACCTTATTCAGATATACATACACATTTTCATATATGTACAAGGCTTGACTTTTCACACTGACCTTGGTTGCACACACAGCTCTCACATAAACTGGCTGAAATAGTGTCCCCGTGTTGGTACCTCTGCCCCCCATGTAAACAACCTACAATAAGCATGTAACAAATACATTTACCTGTTCAATACTGCAAAAATTCAAGAAACTTTTATGAAATTTTGAACCATCAAGATTTTCCACAATGTGTGTAAATCTGATGGTTCAGTTTCTGTACCTTTACAGCGTGGGCAGCACTCCCCTGGGAGCTGCTCTGTGATCCTACAGGACAGGGTTGGGCAGGGCCCTGAACTCTGACACCTGACATTACCCTGTTCACAGGTACACTGCTGGCACCTATCTCCCGGGGCCTGGAACCGACGCCCATCACTGATTACTCGACCATTAAACAGACAGTCTACAATTTTACAAAATCACAAGATTAATCTACAACTATACAAAATCATATGAAATTTACCCAAAATTATCAGAACATTGAACAGACAGTATAAAATCATAAACATTAAACAGTCTATAATTATACAAACCCACTGATCACATGAACATTAAACAGGGAATCTACATTCGCACTCATGTAATAAAATGATCTCTCAAAAGATAGTTTATCATTAAATATTTCACAATTTCTGTTTTGAATAGATTAAATACATAATTAATTCCCAATGCATAACTGCCTACTGATCTACATGTATCCTAATACTAAATTGGTAACAATGCATACCTTCAGCATGAAAGTGTTATATCACAAACCAGAAAGTAATAAAATGTTGGCAATATAATAAGTATAAAATGAATGATTGCAATGCTATCAGTTACAACAATACAACATGTCAGATGTAATAAATACAATCAGAATATAATCAATGTGAACAATAAAACAAAATGTAATCTATGTGGACAATACAACCAGAATGTAATCAATATAGATAATACAACCAGAATGTAATCTACGAGGACAATACAACCAGAATGTAATCAATGTGAACAATACAACCAGAATGTAATCAATATAGAAATTACAACCAGAATGTAATCAATATAGATAATACAACCAGAATGTAATCTATGAGAACAATACAACCAGAATGTAATCAATATAGATAATACAACCAGAATGTAATCTACGAGGATAATACAACCAGAATGTAATCAATGTGAACAATACAACCAGAATGTAATCAATATAGAAATTACAACCAGAATGTAATCAATATAGATAATACAACCAGAATGTAATCTATGAGAACAATACAACCAGAATGTAATCAATATGGATAATACAACCAGAATGTAATCTATGAGGACAATACAACCAGAATGTAATCAATATAGAAATTACAATCAGAAAGTAATCAATGTGGACAATACTACAAGAATGCAATCAATGGTAGAAATTACAACAAGAATGTAATCAATGCAGAAATTACAACCAGAATGTAAATGTGGACAGCACAAACAGAATGTAATTAATGTGGTAAATATATCAATGTTGGAAATGTATTTTGTTTGACTTACCTCTACACTCTGAGCAACATTTTCCTTGTGGAATGACTCCATGTGTACACCTGTACATGCAGTTTTTGTTGGTTCTACAGGTGACAATTCCCTCGGAGCACTGACACACCTGACAGGGGTCACGAGGAGAAGGCCAGGTGTCTCCATTATAATATTCCTTCCCTCCATCAACACAACCTGTAAAACCATCAAACATTGCAACACAACCTGTAAAACCATCAAACATTGCAACACAACCTGTAAAACCATCAAACTTTGCAACACAACCTGTAAAACCATCAAACTTTGCAACACAACCTGTAAAACCATCAAACATTGCAGCACAACCTGTAAAACCATCAAACTTTGCAACACAACCTGTCAAAATATCAAACATTGGGCTGAGAGTAGTTATGATTTCAACAACTGCTTGTTTCAACAATTACTTGACTGTGCACTCATAATAAACAAAATGTTTCTACATACAAATTGCACTGCTTTCATTCATTGTTTAATGGGGAAAGCCTGCATAAACAGCCAGCTGGATGATGCAAAGTAATCCCTATTGTTGCTCTGATCCCCCCCCCCCCCCCCTCCCCTCCAACATCATATTTGATGAGAAAGTTTTTTCTTTGAAGTTAATTTGATAGTACCGGTATGTATGTGTCTGATCTACCTGTTGCCAATGTTAATTCAGCAATTCAAAAGTGTATTTTGCACCTGTTACTGCCATGTCTAAACAAAGACTACTTAATTCTAAGTTGATTGTGTATATCTAATCACTAATTAAATATTAAATCAGTTCTGATCTGTACGATTTTAAATCATCAGGATCACCATGGATGAATTTCCAGGTAAAGCAGGGACACCACTCTCGAATCTGTAGTACCAAAACGAGCACAATATTGTTCTCAGAACTTACTACGACATGAATATTGCTCGGGTTCAGAGTTTATAAATGCAATTATTTTGATATTTTAACCAGTTAATATTGCAAAGTTTCTAAGTATATGCGTGTGCAATGCAGCTGTATGGTTTGATTAAACAAATTTTATCTGCTGTTACCATGTCACACATTTGTATTTAGGAAGATATCCACCATGCCTCATTTCATCTGTTTTAATAAAATGTAATCGCATTTAAATTGGTGGTTAAACTTGACTATCTGTAGTGCATATTCAAGAAACAATCATGTGACCATTTCAGATGTAAATGTGTAAAAACATTCAAGTGCTTAAGACTACACGAACTTATTTCTAAATGATAATAGACATGTCTAACATGTTATTTTTCTTTCAAAATATAAAAAATTATTTCAATGCTGCTGAATTACTTTTTATCAATTTTTTTTTTTAAATTATGCCTGAAAACAATGCATTTTAAAGAAAGTGGTTGAAAGATGTTTTTTATTGAAAGAAAATAAATTTAGAGGGACACCTTAAATATGTTTGTCAATTGATGTGTGTGGGAACATAATAAGTGAAACATGGAGTCAAGAAAGAGTCAAGAAAGAGAAAACACATTGATTTAGATTTATTGATAGATTTAGTGCCGAATATATTGTTTACATAGTTCGTGTTGTAAACAATATATTCGGCACTATATCTATCAATAAATCTAAATCTATGTGTTTTCTCTTTCTTGACTCCATGTGCACACTATAAATGATATTTTACAATATTAACAAAGAACTCTACATATGGAAAGTAAAGCCAAACATCCATGGTTTTTTTTATACCACTCACTTGGACAGACATATTCACAGCATCCTTTGCCCTTTCTGATGGGGTTCCTACAAGGGAAATCAACATTGGGGCACATGATTGGGATACAGCGTACAATTGAGTTGGTGCAGGAACAGTTCAGACAAGGATCATAGCTGGCAATAAATGATTCCATGTGTTTGTAAATCTTCATGTCATATTCACATTCTGAAAATGAAACAAGGCTACTGTAAGTCATCCAGTTTATTCTCTTCTTACAAACTTATTTACCATAAATACTCTACACCAATTGAAGAATTTTTCTACCCCAATATGAGAATAACCGAAATGATAAAAGGAGATTTTTCAAAATCTACTCTAGCAAATGTCATACTGAGGCATCAAGAGCCAGATACCTTTCTTCAGAAGAAACTGACTGATCACTTTTACAGATAGTTTACAACCCTTCCTACTTTTTTTATCATAAAAGCTCTTTCAGTAGCATGAAAGATCAAAATTACCACTAGTACATGTGGGGCAACATTCTCCTGGACGAGTAATGGGGTTTGGGCAACGAACATCTGGACAAGCAGTCTTACTGCACTGTACATCTCCATGGCGACAGCTACATCGGGTGCAGGCATCTAGGTCAAACTGACTTCCATCTTCATAATTCCTTCCATTGTAGTAGCAGGCTGGAAAATAGTTTAACATGCATATTCTAAGCTTTCATCTGCAAGTGTGAAATGTTCTTGAATTAGTTTAAATATTCTAAAGGTACTAATGTACTGATAACAAGACTTTTTCTGTTTCCTACTAACACTGTCAATGTATCTATAATGACATTGTATAACAATTCATTTGATTTCATCCAAGATGAAAGGAATTGTTCAGAATTTAAGTTTACTCATGACTACGTTAACTCTCGGACATCTTCAGTGAGCCTTATTTGTATAATGTATGCATTGCACATGCCTACTTTACACATGTTCAAAAAGAAAACAACAATGTTGGTAAGTTTTGATATCAAGTTCATCTTTCATATATATATAACAAAATACTTATTAGACTATATTTATCGTTACAGATCATGTGCAAAAAATTAAAGGGTAGTTAGATATGCACAGATCCAAGAAATGGTGGAAAAACAGCAAGTGGTGTCTTAGTAAGACAGTCATATGTTCAGCACTCTGTTCCCTTCAGGAAAAAAGTGTGTCCAAAACACAGGTTACGTTTTCATTCGTACTCTTTTCATTCATTTTTCTAAAACCATGTATATGTTTCATTTTATCTCATTAAAATTTCACATAAAAAATGGAGCAATAAGTACCTTTATCTGAACATCTCCTGATAGATTTCTGATAAGTATGGACATTTTTAATATAATGGGACTTACAGACACATGTGGGGCAGCACTCTCCAGGAGGAGTATAGGGGTATCTGCAGTCTGGAGGGTAACACTGAATCTTTGAACACAGCACTTGACCATTCTATGTAAAGAAATCAATTGTCAAATCTTACACTCCAAGTGGTGAATTATCAAATCATAAATACTAAATCTATACAGTGCAATTTCTTTCTAATCAAAGTTTTATGCTTTATTTTCCTCTACTTTCATGTAATTTGTCTAAACAATATCAACAACTGTTTTTGTTCTAATATAGACAAATCTACAGACAAGCCATCTTTGCTAGCCAAAGGTTTTCAGTCCACTCTGTGGGAAGCAGATTTGATGAGTGAAGATGCAGACAAACTAACTTGCAAACAAACTTACAATACATCTACACTCCTGACAAGGTCCCTGTTTCCACATTGAGGCATTAGCATAATTCCCACAATCCATACAAGTGGGGCAGCAGTCCCCTGGGAGAGTCAAACTGCTCTTACACTTCCCAAGGTCTGGACATGGGCGGGGTTGGCAGGTGACATCCCCACGGTTACAGACACACACACTGCAGGGGGAGGAGTCAGGAGTGAATGAGACACCTGGTTCATAAATCCTGCCATTGTACTGACAACCACCTGTCAAAGTAGTGACAATGATAACATGATAATACATCAGTTTTTCACAAATTTTCATAATTTATGGTAGGAATTATATATATTTATACCAATACACATAAGACATTAAACAGCATTTTAATGGTGAAAATTAATAAATTGAAGAAGAGTATCCATGAAAACGTCAACATATTATAATTTCTGAGCTTCTTCACTTCTCTTCCTGAATTACCTTCACAAGAAGCACAGCACTGCCCTGGGATCTGGACTGGATTCCTACATGTAACAGCTGGACACAGAGTAGTAGAGCATCGTACCATACCCTCCTACAGTATTGAAAGAGAAAGAACAAAGCCTTATCCAGTTTTATTTTCATTCTGTTATCCATGATCTAGATGTATTTGTGAAACTATCTCATTGTATAAGAATTATATAATTGTGCATACACTGTATATGTACTCTTTCCACTCAAAATATTTTTAAACTGTTGTCAGAAACTGATTTGTCTTGCTACGATACCTGGCAACTGCAAACTTCACACTCTGATTTCCTCCAAGTGGCGCCCTCTGGTTCCTCTCTACCATCCGCTGTTTCGCAACCTGAAAATCACAAAGAGATACAGTAACTCACATTTCTTAAGTCTCTAGAAGGCTTCTCAAGGAGTAAATTCTTAAATCTGACCTGAACAGACAACAGGTGCCCCTGTGAATCCATTGTACCACTCTATAGAACAGTCTCCACAGCTGTTGATCCGACATACAGCATCAGGGATACCTACAGCATCCAAAATACATTTATTATTATATCAGTGTGGAAACACCAAGTCTGGGAGTACACATGCACCAATAAATGTTTCCTCACCTGGACATTTCCTCCGTTTACACAGATCTGGTCTACAGGTGACTGGGAACTGTCCAAACGGACAACCACTGTAGTAATTTGTTACAAAACACAACCTGTCAGTAACAAATGAACATTATTCTTCGGAATCAGTTTTTTGTTATTTGTTTGGTTTTTAGTCAAAGTACATCAATAAAATCATTTCCTAGGTTCATCTGAGTAACTTCAGCTTTACCTGTGTAATATAAAGGAATCTAATTTTCCAGTTACCTTTGATCCGGTGGGACAGGTAGCCAAACACCATTCTCTGTGACACTGGATGACCGAGGAATATATGTTGGGTCATAACTATGGTCTACTCTTATCTGTTTTTCCAGCTTGTTGATCAATTTCACCTGACCATCACGATTTAGCCAGTTTACTGTGTGCATCCATGAAGGCATAAAGGTAACATGAGGACAGAGACGATAGATATCGAGTATTGGACGTTTTTCTAACTTCTCGAGCTCTAGTTCCACCCAGCGTTTGATGACCATGTACACAGGGCCTAGGTAGAAATTGTTACAGAAATATCGATCCAGGCCTCGGGAGTCAAATCCAAAGACATCATAACCATCTCTGTCATATCCGTATTTGTTAAATCCATACACATTGTATCCAAACTTGTTTATAGCCGTTTTATCTGCATCCTGATTCCAGGTTCCATTTCTGTTAAATCCATATGGAGCGATTCCATTAATATCAAATCCATATCTGTCATAACCCCATCGATCATACCCCTTACTGTCAAATCCATCCAGATTGTACATATCTATGTAGAATCCATACCGATCGAATCCGGTGATATCAAATCCCTGCCTGCTGAATCCACCTCTGTCAAATCCATGGACATTAAACACTCCTCTTAAATCCTTATTTCCTTTCCGATCAAATCCGTCGATATTAAATCCGTCTTTGTCAAAGCCCTCCCTGTCTAGTCCATGCCTGTCAAAACCCTCAGCATCATAACCATACTTAGGCAGTGTTATATTACAAAGAGTAGTGTAAGTCAAGGACACATAATCCACACACATCTGTGTGGATGAATACATCACATCATCTGGGGAGAGTTTAAATGGTGCCATGGGTGTGTATCTAAATTTGACTGGATAGCTTGCAGTCCAATCAGGATGTTTCTTCTGCCACAAGGTCCACAGTTTGTCAATATAAGCCACAGTAGACAGAAATACTGGATCATATGGACTCAGATCAGAATACATGTGACCTCCAACATAGCTCTGTACTGCAGCAAGCATAATTTCCATTTGTAGTCTGAAGTTAGTGTAGGTTGGGTCATTTACAGCCAGCTGGACGTTTACAGCATCAGGGAAGGTCACAGTGTTGTTGAACTGTCTTCTCAGACAAGGCACCCAGTAGGGAGGATGATAGTCCTTGAAGTTATGATATGGGACACACCCACTCTGTCCCTGCCCATTTCCTCCGAACACCACCATGGACCAAATGACTGACTTGTGGGGTTCTCCAGCATCAATCGTCCAATCGTAGTAAGGAATGGTGATATCACAGTTAATGTTCTGCAGATGTTGCTCCACATATTTGAGAAAGGCTCGGTGCCATGGCAGGAACTGGTCTGATCCCACAGCCTGTGGTTTGTGTTTTTGGTACATCTCAGCAAACTGGTACCACAGGGATGGCTCATGTCCTGTGCTGGTAGCCAGTCTTTTGATTCCTGCAATGAAAAAGAATTCTCGTTATTCATCTATTTGATACACTAACAACAAGCCTGAAGAAGACCTGAATAACAACACCAGCCTCAGTGCTCTCCCGAGTCCTCTTACTCAGTGCCACACATAGATTTGACTCAAAATTTTGGAATAGTTAATGTGGCCCGAGAATAAACCAAGTCATGAAGTCAAACACATGAGGCCATGATTTGAATAAACATAAATCAGCATCACACAAAGATCTTTGCAAATTGTTTTTGACAAACTGTAGCCCTGTTGCTTAATTTTTTTCCAGTACAGTTCACTGTAAAGATTTCCATCCTACTGTGGCCCCATCCTCTCCATATCTAAATTAAATTGTATTTACACTAATCTACATATATTATATCAACTCCAGTCTTGTGGTTCATAAGATTGATCATCTTTGTAAGTAAAGGGTTTTCGGACTTCTACAATCCCAACAAACCCTTGGCAGATTACACCACTAAAACAGTGATCAAATTTATATTGGTTCCAAGGTTTGACCTTAAAGCCAACTGAAAAGACACTTGGATATCAATGTATGTGCTCATCAGCTATTTATGTGATTAATTGATGATGGACCTGTGGCAGTTGTGTGTGGGGTGAAATTAACACTGAAATATGGTAGGGTAATATTTTCAACTATGTTATTTGAAGTTTTTAAACAATTGTCAGATGTTCTGAATTCCAGTCCATGTCAAAATGACAGTCCACCCTAATATGCCGACCAAAGGCTACTGCTACACTGAAAGCTAATGAACAAGAGGCCCAAGAGACTTTGAAGGTCATACTCAACATTTCTGACATTTTCTCTAAAACTGTCTTTTCATCAATATCAAGAGTTCTTGTTTGATTTTTTTTATTTGCAACAACCAGGAACTATCAAAATATGCTAACTCTAAAATAGGCATTGAAATACAGTCAAACCTCGTTATCTCGAACTCCATGGGACTGCAAAAAAACTTCAATATATTCGAGGATTCGAGGGTAAAATACATATATGTGGTTGGGACTTCTCAATCACTTCAACATATCCATGGTATTCGATATACCGAAGTTCAACTGTATACATCATATGTATCATAATATAATGATGCTTGCATATTATTGAAGTAATGTATTTTCTGCTGTTTCATTTTACTGTGTTATATGTTCCTAGCAATTAGTATGTGCATTTGGACACCCACCTTACTCTGGAGGGCCATGATTTGAACAAACTTAATTTTTTTACACAATGCCTGGAAGCTTTCATATGAATTTCATCTCTTCTGGCCCAGTGATTCTTGATAAGATCTTTAAATGATCCCACCCTATTCTTTGCCTTTTCTTGATTATCTCCCCTTTGGAAGGGAGCATTGCCCTTCATTTAAACAAACTAGAGTCCCTTCACCCAAGGCATTTGATTAAAACTGGTCCAGTGGTTCTGGAAAAGTTGATAGTGAATAGCATAATAACAGATAAGAAATGGATAGCAATAGAAAATTGTGTGACAGACTGACTGACAGACAGAGGGATAGATTGATACACAGACAAAGAGGAAACCTATAGTCCCCTCATTTGTGGACCTTATTAGGTATTCAAAATTTAACTAACGAAATCATCTTTTATCTACATAGTTTATCTATCACTTTCACTTTCCAGCTTAATGATGATAAAGAATGACAACAACCAAACTAACTTCTTTAAATAGGTGATAACATCAGTGAAGTACTGGGTATGTACTCATGAACAGGAAGTAGACCAGTCTATTTACATGTACCACAACACTGCTCATAAGAGCTACAGTCCAAAACCAGAAACACTGAAATTGTCATTACACTGACAGTTGTGGCAAAGAAATGTATGACAAGTGAAGGAACACAGGTAAAGCAGTTGAGTTCTTCTTTTGCAGTGGTAGACTCTTATAAATTTATAGATGAGCAGACAGATAATGAGGAACTTCAAAGACTCCTCTGGTTTCACTGATAAGAGACTACTAAAGCCTAATTAACAGTACATAAAACACATTGAACGTATCAAAGTACCTAATTGATACAATTCCAGCTCCTCCTTCGTCATGTCTCGGATTTCCTTCCTGCGGAAGTTATACCTCATACACAGACACTCGATGGTGCCCCGGATTGTACAGGTACATGTCTGACAGCCAAGACGGAACTCCTCGCCAAAGTGGTATGAGTTGTTTCTATAGGTACAGCCACATCTCTCCCCACAATCTGTCTCCGGACATTGCTTCCCCTGCTGGAAACGAACCACCTCAATGTCAGAGTTCCGCTCCAGATTCTGACACTGGATGAGAGACATCGGTCGACACTTGTACTTGTATCCAGTAGACATACCATAATAATCAAGGCCACGTCTGTTGTAACCATGGCAATTCATGCCTGCCCTGAAAAAATTTGAAATGAGAAATTATTTTGGGATTTACAAAATATTTATTGTATACAGTGATAGCACTGTTCTGGGTTAATTTCATTCATATAAGTTGAAAAGTAATTATGACGAGATTAAGATTTGTCCAGAGTTGTTTCTTGCTATTCAGAAGTAATATTACAAATGAGATTATATTACCCAGTTTTAAATTTCTCAATTTAGAATGACGATGAAAATAAACAGGGGCAATACTTTCCTTGAATACTACGTCCATTACACAAATAATTACAATAACAGCTTATTTTTAAGAATCACTTTTATTTTTGTGGTTTGAAAAAAAAGTAGTCTTGTATGATGTTCTTTTATATGGTAACTTTCTCTTGCTTGTGGAGAATCTAACTTTGTGAGTATGTCTATACATTGTTTGTTTGTTTTACATCTCTTCAAGAATATTTCATTTGCAGACCTGTGTACCCAAAAGAAACATTAGCTGTAGTTTTCTAACAATGTGTCAGTAAGATTGTTCTTTTATGCAGATGATTTTCTAATTTCAATGCAGAAAATATAAAACATGGAAATCAAAGGTTTTTTAATGCAGTACAATACATTTACCTTTACATTAGTTTTATTTAGGTAAAATGTTATTAAAATGGGAAAACAATGTCAAACCTATTGAAAACAGGAAATTAAAAACTTCAGGCTTGACATTAAGACTTATCAGTCCATTTTTCAGGTATCTTTTTGAATGTTATTATGTTGACCACTGAATTCAGTTTAGTTTTTTTGTACTGAAAATGTTTGATTCTATCCACCATTTGGTCATTCTAGTCACCAGTCAAATCTCCTGGTCTGTACCTCAGCACTAGAATTGCCTCCAATGTGTGACCTTTTGGTCAAATGCAGTCCTATATTTTTGCAGTGGAAAAACCGTACTCAGTGGGCACTGCTATGTAGTATGCACTACATATCACACACAACCACACTAAAGCCATAAACTTGCATCTTTAATATAAGTTTTGTACTTATTTGACTTCTTTTTGTGACCTCTCTCTCTCTCTCTCTCTCTTTCTCTCCTGAGTTCTCACTCTGGAGACATTTTTTTTCACTTCCACTGTGTATCTACTCATTGTAATGCCAATGCTTGAAATTGCTCTACTAATTACGATTTTACTATTATTCAAGAATTTCTACTAGTCCAATAATTTTAGTGATAATTTCAGAACCAAAATACTGATAGACATTGAATATCCAGAAAAGTGTTTTAGAAGGTCTAAAATCATAAAAATTACAAGCAAATCAGGAAAGTAAGCAGGTCTGATATTGAGATGTCACCAGCTGTAGGTGGCGTTCCTCAAATTTCAATGTATGCTTAGCACTCAGGGCCATAGCAGTGAGTATTCTTTGCAGTACTAATGCCCGCATATTATAGGGCCTCTGTTTTTAAGGTCCTATCCTAAATATTGGCATCTTTCATTTCAAAATGCTGAGTATTTTGTGAAGGAGAAATTACTACTTAGGTTTGACTCAGCATGGCATGAGTGCAGTTCAAACTCGCACAATCTCCATGTCATGTAACAAACACTCTATCTTCTAAGCTATCATGATCTATGAGAGTATAGATATAAGGAAATCGTATTATTACAAAATTTTCACTTTAAGTGGTGGTAATCATCAGAATTCACATATTTCAATGGAGAAGAAAAAAAAATTCTTCTGTAACTATAACTCGGAACTTTATTGCCATCTGACAATACATACACATGTTGAAATATTGTGAAGTGATTTTATTGATCTACATAATACTAAAACTTTACCTGTTGAACCCCTCCACATTGTATCCCTCCTTGTTATATTCCAGTATCCCATCGTATTCCCCAACCTTGTTGTATCCCTGGATATCGAACCCCTCTCTGTCGTACCCCTCCGCATTGTATCCCTGCCTGTCGTATCCATCCTTGTCATAACCAAATGCATCATATCCTGTAAAAGATACACAAATAATATGATACTGTAAATGTATATATTTCACATGTATGATATGTAGCGGAAATTAAATGTACGATATGTAGCAGAAATTAAATGTACGATATGTAGCAGAAATTAAATGTACGATATGTAGCGGAAATTAAGTTTTATTTCGTTTAGCTTGGGTATGACTTAACATTTTTTGAAACAATACAGAAGTTAAGCAATAACTGTTATAATAAAGATTTCACGATGTACTTGAATTACGTGTAGCAGAAAGTCTTTTCCATCAAAATCGAATATACAGCCAAGTGTAATATGTTTACAGTAATAGTGTAACAGAGACTGATTTGTCCTCTGATGAGAATCGAACCCGGGACCTCTAGCACGACAGTCCAGTGCTCTACCGATCGAGCTAAAGGGTTAACCCACTAGCCCGAGCTAGTAGGAAGGCCATGTATCTAATACTACCACATTGTCCCCCTCCAGAGAGAGAGGCGTCCCGACTCTCCCAGAGTGCCAGCGCCTGTGGGGCGAAGTTCTGGGGGCAATCACTTTCACCCACCAGAGATTACCCGGGCCCCACATTGGGCGCCAAATGTAACAGAGACTGATTTGTGCCTCTGATGAGAATCGAACCCGGGACCTCTAGCACGACAGTCCAGTGCTCTACCGATCGAGCTAAAGCGTTAACCCACTAGCCCGAGCTAGTAGGAAGGCCATATATCTAACACTACCACAATAGTACCGAAGAACTCTACATGCAAAATAGTGGTAGGAATTTATTCTTTTCTCCATGAAAGTTTCTAAATAATTGCCTCCTTCTAAATAATTGTATCCTTAGTACAATAGAGGAACAAAATATGCTAAATATTCCAACTGATACACAGTTATGTATGATGCTTTGTGTGAAATGTTAAATCTTATGATAGTCAAGTGCAATAACCACAAAATTGCATCAGTGTAGTCAAGCCATTGGCCAGGGTTAGTAGGAGCACTGTGTATATCACAGAATTAGTAGGAGAACCATTTAAATCACAGGATTAGTAGGAGCACTGTGTACATCACAGGGTTAGTAGGAGTTCTGTGTATATCACAGAATTAGTAGGAGTTCTGTGTACATCACAGAATTAGTAGGAGAACCATTTAAATCACAGAAGTAGTAGGAGCACTGTGTACATCACAGGATTAGTAGGAGCACTGTGTACATCACAGAAGTAGTAGGAGTTCTGTGTACATCACAGGATTAGTAGGAGCACTGTGTACATCACAGGATTAGTAGGAGTACTGTGTACATCACAGGATTAGTAGGAGTACTGTGTACATCACAGGATTAGTAGGAGTTCTGTGTACACACAGGATTAGTAGGAGTACTGTGTACATCACAGGATTAGTAGGAGTACTGTGTACATCACAGGATTAGTAGGAGTACTGTGTACATCACAGGATTAGTAGGAGTACTGTGTACATCACAGGATTAGTAGGAGTTCTGTGTACATCACAGGATTAGTAGGAGCACTGTGTACATCACAGGATTAGTAGGAGTACTGTGTACATCACAGGATTAGTAGGAGTACTGTGTACATCACAGAAGTAGTAGGAGTACTGTGTACATCACAGGATTAGTAGGAGTTCTGTGTACATCACAGGATTAGTAGGAGCACTGTGTACATCACAGGATTAGTAGGAGTACTGTGTACATCACAGGATTAGTAGGAGCACTGTGTACATCACAGGATTAGTAGGAGTACTGTGTACATCACAGGATTAGTAGGAGTTCTGTGTACATCACAGGATTAGTAGGAGCACTGTGTACATCACAGGATTAGTAGGAGTACTGTGTACATCACAGGATTAGTAGGAGTACTGTGTACATCACAGGATTAGTAGGAGCACTGTGTACATCACAGGATTAGTAGGAGCACTGTGTACATCACAGAAGTAGTAGGAGTACTGTGTACATCACAGGATTAGTAGGAGTACTGTGTACATCACAGAAGTAGTAGGAGTACTGTGTACATCACAGGATTAGTAGGAGTTCTGTGTACATCACAGGATTAGTAGGAGCACTGTGTACATCACAGGATTAGTAGGAGTACTGTGTACATCACAGGATTAGTAGGAGCACTGTGTACATCACAGGATTAGTAGGAGTACTGTGTACATCACAGGATTAGTAGGAGTTCTGTGTACATCACAGGATTAGTAGGAGCACTGTGTACATCACAGGATTAGTAGGAGTACTGTGTACATCACAGGATTAGTAGGAGTACTGTGTACATCACAGGATTAGTAGGAGCACTGTGTACATCACAGGATTAGTAGGAGCACTGTGTACATCACAGAAGTAGTAGGAGCACTGTGTACATCACAGGACCACAGGCAGAGTTCTGATGCACTATGCTGACTTACCCTCCCAGTCATATCCCTTGCTATTGAATCTCTCTGAGCCGTAAGGTGTGGTATTGTTCTGGTTCCTTGTCAGTCCTCTACGACTGTTCCCCGCCACATCAAAACCATACCTATAATAAACACAGAGGACAGCAGTTAATTACACATAAATTCATCTTTAACAAATTCACACACTTTTCAAAAGTTTTCAAACATGAAATAAAACACATCAATCCAACCGTCTATACATATTGATAAAATAATTTGGCAAAGGATCTATTAATTTTATTTGTATGTCATGCACTTAATTACCATACAACCAGTCTCATCTATATTTGTGCAGTCTCATTTATTGTGCTATTGTATACACATGTACATTAATATTTGACATTCTGAATTCTTCTTTTCCTTTGATTAAGACAAATATCAACATCTCCATCTCTGTACACATTCTGTTACTACAATGACACTGATTTAATTCTCATAAACTGTTTTACAACTCCTCCTGTACATTAAGTCATCAAGCACTACCTAATTTTATCTCCTATTGGTAGACTTATCAAGCACTACCTAATTTTATCTCCTATTGGTAGACTTATCAAGCACTACCTAATTTTATCACCTATTGGTAGACTTATCAAGCACTACCTGATTTTATCACCTATTGGTAGACTTATCAAGCACTACCTGATTTTATCACCTATTGGTAGACTTATCAAGCACTACCTAATTTTATCACCTATTGGTAGACTTATCAAGCACTACCTGATTTTATCACCTATTGGTAGACTTATCAAGCACTACCTAATTTTATCACCTATTGGTAGACTTATCAAGCACTACCTAATTTTATCACCTATTGGTAGACTTATCAAGCACTACCTAATTTATTACCTATCTGTACACAATTTTGTGGCCACCTGCACTATCTACCACTACCTCATTACCTGTCATATTTATCCAGGTTGTAGCCCACCAGTCTATTTCTGTACAGAGGTTTTCTGTGACAGCACGCCCCAATCACACACTGGGACTGACACTCCTCCTCTGTCAGGAAGTGGTTCGAATTTCCTCCGCAGCCCGAATAAATAAACGACTCGCAATTCTGGGTCTGATGATTGTAGTACCATCTGGTCTGCCGATCATTACAGTTACCTATAAGATAATATAGAGAATAAACAGTCACTACATAAAATACAAAGCAAATTAAGCACATCCTTCACAGTGTTCTTAATATGAAATGCCTGGGAACATACAGATACATAATGGCCAAAGTTTCAGAACACTATTCCTTTTAAGAAATGCAATGAGGCATGGTTATTCACTCCCTAAATTAATCTAACTAAATGTCTGAGAGGTCAAAGTACAAAGTTTACAATATCAGAATTATTTCAAGTTCTCCTGTTACTGACAGCAGTGTCTTCTGAAACTGACCTGTACTGAGGGGGAGACTGCACACCTCCACAGCTGTGTACTGACACAGGTGTCCATCAAACCCTGGGGGGCAACTGCAGGTCACCAACTGGGACTCTGTGGGCCAGATGCTCTTCTGACATGTCCCTCCATTCATACATGGGTTTGGATCACAGAAATCTACAATGTGCATGAAGAGGCAGAGACTTAAAACAGAGAAGTTCTTCATCATTAGCACTATTCATGTGTGGAAAACATTCCTTTTTGTGGCACTACATGATTTGATCATTGATTACCATGTAAAGATTAATCAATTTAAATTTAGCAGCATATATTAGCCTGGTTTTCCTAATTTGATGACTGTCATAAATATCTTTATTTATTTCCTCCGCAGCCCAAATAAATAAACGACTCACAATTCTGGGTCTGGTGATTGTAGTACCATCTGGTCTGCCATTTTAACTCAAAATTTTAACTCAAAAGCCATTTTCTAAATATGTTCAGCAATACATGCACCACTTTATTTTCAAGTGATCAAATTTTCATAATATCAACAACACAAATTTCCAAGGGGCTTGACTATTAATTGGAAAGACGTAATTTATTCTACCTGGTTGTACAGTACTGGAATTATGGACAGTGGTGTAGCCACCAAAATCGAAGTTTCCCATTAAGGACACTGAATGTTAAGTATTTCAGAATCTGTATGTGATGTAACATGTCATGAAGAACTTAGTTTACCTACCTCGGTCCTCTAAACAGTCTACTTCCTGATTATTGTAGTACCATGTAGATTTACATTCAGAGCAGAAATCTACATGACAGATGGCCTCAGGGTATGAGGGACAAACGTCTGTAAGACACGGATTCTCGGTACAGCTGGTGATGGATGTCTCACATGTACAGGGTGTGAGGTAGGGCATGGTCTCGAAGCAGAAACGAGTGGAGGGGACACTGAGGGAAGTCTCTGGCACAATACTGGGGACCAGTCCTGTGAAGGATATATTAGACAAAATATCCGATAATTAGAAAGATATACATAAATTATCCAATTTATCCAAATATTTTCAGGTACAATCTGTGCAGGAAATAGATTGTAACTATAGATACTACAATTCTGAAGAAAAAACCTTGTGGTTTGTAGATAAATTTTAAACTGCATGCCTTGGAGAACTATGATCAACACTCACAAAAGTGCATTGCTAAAGAAATTCATTAAACATTAAAAACAAAAACCTTTATACAGCATTATTTTACCTGAGACATCCTTGAAGTTTGGTGCCCAAAACTGCCCGCTCCAGGAGAGGGGGACAGGGTCTAGTGCGGGACAGAGTCGGTACACAGACATCAGGTACCCTTTGTCCTGTTGGGTTAGCAGCTCCCAGATCTTAAGTGAGTGGAGGACGTCAAAAGGACCATTAAACAGGAAGTTACAGTTGTCTTTGTCATAACCCACAGGGCTAAATCCGTATCTATCAAAGCCATACTTAGTCAGACCTGAAAACAACAATTATCGTAAATATCCATGGTATATCACTCATGTTTTCACATTTTGAAAAAAAGTGTCCAGTGCACTGACAAAATCATGATAGCAAGCAGGATGGTATGGACTTCATCCAATCTGAAAGAGCTTATGAACTCGGAACTGTTAAGCTGTCTTCTGCATCATCACAAAATCAACTGCCAGGAATCCGGATTCTCATCTTACCTTGTATATTCAGACACTGGTCATCAAATCCACTCTGGTCATAGATTCCCTGGATATCCATATTTCCTCCCCGATCATATCCTGTCCTGTTAAATCCCCATCTGTTGTAACCCTCCTTGTTGTATCCATAGCGACTGTAACCATCCACATCATAGCCATCTTTGTCATAGCCATCTCTGTTTAGGCCTGCCAAAAAAGTCAGATCTTTTACTCCATGAAAATTTGCACAACTACTAGCAGGTAAAATAACATTGGCAAATTTATCCAATTACATAGGAGAAATATAGCTTAATAAAGGATCATTGGATTGTATGGAAAAAAATTATCTTTTTGTTTATTTTCAAAATGTTATCTCTTTGATGTGGGTTATATCAATAAGGAAATTGGAATATTTACCATTTTTCTTATACCCAAATACATCATAACCATTCCTGTCAAAACCATCTACATATCCTGGGTAGTTGACAGTGGGCACTTGACTGCTGGGAGTGTCACCTCTGTCTCCCCCTGGAATGTCAACACTCACATTACAAGGGTGGCCAAGTGAGGGTGGTGCATAGGTCACACAAAGATCAGCCTCAAGGTCAAGTACACTGCTGGGTGGAATGTTGTATGGCACCATAGGTATGTTACTGAAAGTTGCCGGATATTTAAATTTGTTGTTGCCTCTCTGCTGCCATCTCCAGTACAGCATATCAACAAAAGAGTGAATGGCAAAGAATACCGGGTCATAGGGTCCACCAGTGGTAGCCATATCACCACCGATGTAACGATGGAGGTAACTGACGTAGCTCTCAAGACACATGCTCATTTCTGTGTAGTCATCACTAGCTAGGGCCAGAGCTAACTCTGCCAATGTGGGGAGCTGTATGGTGGTGTGGAAACTCCTCATTATACAGGGCTGCCAGCTTCCCGAGGCCCCAAAGCTGTGGTCTGGAACACAGCGACTCAGGCCAGATCCATCTCCACCAAAATAATTTGGCTGCCAAATGATTGCCTCTGCAAAGTTTCCAACATCGGTGGTGAAATCAAAATAGGGCAGAGTGATACCACAGTCCACTTTCTGCAACTTTTTCTCCACCTCCCTCAGGAAAACCCTGTGCCAGGGCAGGAAGTAGGGTCCTCCATTGGCATGCATGCCATGAGCCATGTACATGTCCCGGAATTTCTCCCACTCCTTTTCTTCCAGTCGCAGTTGTTGCACGGCTATTTGAAATCGAGATATTTCCGCTGTAGTCATGTCTCGGATGTCCTTTCTCTTACTAACTCTGTCACACCTGCAAATGATGTGTCACTCAATTTGAAGTTTAGATAATGTCAAACAAGTTATTGAACCTGTTACAACTAAAATGACTAGAAGCACAAAAATTTAGCAGCGTACAGCATTTATAACCAAAGACAAGCTGCATAGTTCATCAACTGACAGTCATTCACTATAAAACAAAACTCTACTGAAACTTGAGCCAACATTCACAACACAGTAAGTTACAGATTTGCTAACTTACTGGCAAGTCCACCTTTCGTCTATCTCACAGGTACACTTCTGACATCCCTGATAAGTGACAGCCCCTGGCTGGTAGGAAATGCCATCGTAGACACACCCACTCTGGGTTTTCATACAGCCTGCCTCCTCACAGCTCAGACTGGGGTAGAAGGCCACCACTTCCTTTGTGTAGTGCTTCCTCTTCTGGTTGTGGATGGCTTTGCAATCTCTCATGGACATCACCTAGTTGTAAAAACTCATTTAATTACCATGCATTCTGCTGCATCAAATTCTATTTACTGTGAATCAGTTTTTATTTGTGCACTGAATAGACATCTACTAGCAAAACTGGCATGCAAGCACCCTTTTATACTCATCAACTTTTTTGTCAGAAAACTGTTCTTTTTTTATGTATGAGGACACACTTGGAAGTATCACCTCATCACAAACATGACTTCCATTAATGATTCATCAATAAAAGTTTGTTTTTAAGACATCATGCCAACATTTTCTATTGTAAACAGAAATTTACATGGGGAAGATGTTTACAGAAAGCGCATCCAACTACTTTTCAATTACCCCCATTCTCATCCGCACAAAAAAATGGTGCTGAAACAACCTCCATGAGGGTTATCCACACTAGCAGTACTGGTACCTTCATTAATCAGCAGAGCATTGCATATGAGATACATATACAGTGTAATTTAAAACTGTGCTATAAATCGGAGGGCAAAAGGAAAGGGGGGGGGGGGGGGGGGGTTGTATTTACAGTTGCACTGTAAATTACTCGTATTTCAAGGGACTTAATTTATAGCAGTACTGTAAATCACTTGTATTTTGAGGGACTTTATCGATAGCAGCACTGTAAATCACTAATATTTCAAGGGACTATATTTCCACAATCTTGCATTGTTGGACTTGTAAGTAAGATGTGCATTTGATACACATGTGCACACACAGATATGCACACAAAAAATTTCATAAGAACCTTACTTTTATATTAAGGCACCTTCATGAATATGTGTGAAAACTTCCTAAATGAACTGTTATTTACATTATCATTTCATTCTGCTGAATTGGGAAATTGCTAATGCAAGGTAAAATGCCTCTAATTATTTCTAAACGTGAAAGTTACATGAACTTACCCGACACTTGGATTCCTTCATTTGGTTCCCACTAATCAAAGCCTTCTCGTCAGCTTTAAACCTTCGGAAACAGCATGCCCCTGTCATGGCTACCTCACGACATACCTCAAAGCTTTCATAGTTGTTCACATTTCCACCACAACCTAAAATAAAAGCAAGGTTTCACCAAATCTATCATCATCACACACACACACACACACACACACACACAGATATATATATATATATATATATATATATATATATATATATATATATATATATATATCTGTAACAGAGATATAAACAGGATTTATCGGGTGGGCAAGTAACTGCTTTACTTTCAAAGGTAAACAAGCATTACTTTCTGAGTGTCTGTGATGTGCATAAATTGAATCAATGTTACAGCATGAATCATGATGTTGTTATCATTGTTAAAACTTAATTCACTCAATTATGAATAGGATGAAATGAAATGTTGACAGCAGAGAAATTTTATATTGTTCTTCTTGATCTTATTGTCATCTACAAGTATATCAACTATACACAACATTTTAACAGGATACTTATTCAGCCTTATCATTTCAATGAGAGGCCCATGGGCCACAATGCTCATCTGAGTCACCTTGGCCCTGTTCTTTTTCAGATTTTTAAAAACCTTTACCCTCATGACAAAATTTCACCCATATTGTGACCCCAACTTAAACCCATGGGGTTGTGACTTAACTCAGGGTATTATCCAGCTTTTATATGTCACTACCCAATTCATATTTAAGGGGAGTTTTTGAGAATGCAGTAATGAGCTTCCAGGGAGGGGGTTAAAATCCTCATGCAATTCTGTGTATAGTTTCTACAACTGAAGAGGAATTTTTACCATCACTTGAAGGGGAAATATTTATTTATTGTCAAAGGGCAAAAGGTACCCTTACCATTAGTACAATTTCTGTAACTGAACTTGAATCCATACAAAATGGGGATGCCTCAATATTAATATGACCAACATTGCCTTGTTGTTCCAAGAAGTTTTTTCCCCTTTATAGATTCCCTATTAAGGCAATCTTACTCAAATATGAATCTGCACTACAATGGAATGCTTGCATATAATATATCTAATCAGTGGTTCTTGATAAAAAATTTTCAAAGGCTATATATATTCCCATGTAAAACTTTGATAACTTTTTTTTACCCTATGCTCCCCATCCCTACCCTTGGGCCATGATTGGAAGTATATTAATCTCCAGTACCTAAAGATGCTTGATATCAATGACCAAAAAAATCATGGCCTGCTGGTCTTGATAAAAAGATTATTAAAGACTTGTCCCATAAATTCCCATATAAGACTTTGTTCCCTTATTGTGGCCCCACCCTACACCACGGGGCCATGATTTGAACAAACTTGAATTTACATGATCTGAGGATACTTGCATACTAATAGATGTAATCATGGCCCTGTTCTTGAGAAGATTTTTTGAAATTTTTTCTATATAGTTTGATCCCCTATTGTAGCCCCAACCTCCCCCATATTTTCACAATTTCTTAATTATTTCCTCCAAAGTTGAAAATGCATGACCCTTTCAGTTGTATAATTTTGAATTCCCTTTACTTAAGGTTGCTTTATAGCAAGTTTGGTTGAAATTGGCCCAGTGGTACTGGAGAAGAAATCGAAAATGTGTCAAATTTATGGATTGACAAACAAATGTATAACAGGTGATCAGGAATGCTCAGTTATAGCTGATATGAGCTAATAAAAAACAAATGAGTGAAGATCTAGCATATGTTGTGAATATATTAGACCATCAGATCTTACATGGTAAAAAAATTCTCCCTATAAACTGTGGTAACTAAAATCTATAATGTGTCATGAATCACATTTACATAAACTGAAGATAACAAAGACTAGCACTGTCAGTCTTAAATCTGCATCATCTCCAACTTGTTCTCTTTATATCAAAATTGAGTATCATGAGAGGATATACCTGTATAATTGAAGGGCAGACACTCCTCCTCGAACCTGTCATAGTAATACCTGACCACTGTCAAGTTGCAGAGTCCTGGCTCCACAGGCCACACGCAGGGGTTCTGTCGAGTCTCACACAGGGGCCCATCATACGGAGGCTGACACATACAGTGGTATTCTGAGGGATCAGGTGTGGTGTCCACACAGAACCCCTTGTTCTGGCATGGTGATGTCACACAAGGGGCTGAAAATATTTCAGACAAAAATCCTTCAATTGTTAAAACCAACTCTTTCACAGCATATATACTGTGCAAGTATCACTCTATGATAACTCACACTTTTAAGAGTATTTAGATTATGAATTGGCTTTTACTTGTGAGGTTATAATGTCACAAATTTTCATGAAACAATGCACTATAGAAAATGAGGGTCTTTTGATAATTTTCTGCTTATAATGTTGCTCAGTGCAACATGAATCACTCACAAAAACTACATTGATGAAGGGAAAAACTAGATATTGGATGATTTGGTGCAATTTCAGCACATCTAATAACAGTATATATTACAACTGATAAAACTTCCCATACTGTAAATCATTTATTTTTTACAAGATTTTATCCAGGAGTTTCTGTCTTGAGTCAGAGAATATTTTCAAAGAATGTTGAATTTCTTTCTTCTTTCTATGACTATACATTCATTTTCACAAAATAAGCAACAGGTTTTTTTGTTTTGGGGGGGTTTTTTTGTTTGTTTGTTTGTTTGTTTGTTTTGTTTGGGTTTTTTTTTTGGTTGTTTTTTTTTAATAACTCAAAGTAACTTCATGAAATTTAGGCAAATTAAATTTTTACAGCAGATGGATTCATTATTAAGACTGTTATAATCAAAGGGTTGGGATGATACACCTAAGTATCAATACTCCAGATACAAGTATTAATACATTGTGTGGACTTTCAATCTGAAAACTTCATATATCTGGTTTCAAAATCTGGTTTTTATCAATATACAAAACTTTTGTATGCAACAGTGGCAATCAAACTTATCAACATTGAGGCAAAATCCAAAAATTTAGATGTGTCATGAAATAAACATAAAAATTTCAAGTAAAATGAAGCGATTTTTATAATAAATGAAATATGTATCATCCCAGCTCTTGAAACTGTACTGGTATGCTGCTCATGACCAGATTTGTCAAAATGATAGAGCCTGACAGTATTTATCTATGATTTCAGTGGTTGGTTGTAATTTATCAATGATTTCAGTGGTTGGTTGTAATTTATCAATGATTTCAGTGGTTGGTTGTAATTTATCAATGATTTCAGTGGTTGGTTGTAATTTATCAATGATTTCAGTGGTTGGTTGTAATTTATCAATGATTTCAGTGGTTGGTTGTAATTTATCAATGATTTCAGTGGTTGGTTGTAATTTATCAATGATTTCAGTGGTTCGTTGTAATTTATCAATGATTTCAGTGGTTGGTTGTAATTTATCAATGATTTCAGTGGTTGGTTGCAATTTATCAATGATTTCAGTGGTTGGTTGTAATTTATCAATGATTTCAGTGGTTGGTTGCAATTTATCAATGATTTCAGTGGTTGGTTGTAATTTATCAATGATTTCAGTGGTTGGTTGTAACTTATCAATGATTTTAATTGTTCGTTTTACTGAACTGACAGTAACTTATCAATGATTTCAATTATTGGTTGTAATTTATCAATGATTTCAATTGCTGGTTGACTGAACTGACAGTAATTCATCAATGATTTATATTGCTGGTTGACTGAACTGACAGTAACTTATCAATGATTTTGGTTATTGGTTGTAATTTATCAATGATTTGTATTGTTGGTTTGTTTGAATCAACAGTAACTTATCAGTTGGTTCGACTGAACTGACAATAATTTATCAATGATTTCAACTGTTGGTGGACTGGGGCAGCTAATAAATTTAATTTACCATGACACTGGGGCAGCTAATAAATTTAATTTACCATGACACTGGGGCAGCTAATAAATTTAATTTACCATGACACTGGGGCAGCTAATAAATCTAATTTATCATGACACTGGGGCAGCTAATAAATTTAATTTACCATGACACTGGGGCAGCTAATAAATTTAATTTACCATGACACTGGGGCAGCTAATAAATCTAATTTACCATGACACTGGGGCAGCTAATAAATTTAATTTACCATGACACTGGGGCAGCTAATAAATTTAATTTACCATGACACTGGGGCAGCTAATAAATTTAATTTACCATGACACTGGGGCAGCTAATAAATCTAATTTATCATGACACTGGGGCAGCTAATAAATTTAATTTACCATGACACTGGGGCAGCTAATAAATTTAATTTACCATGACACTGGGGCAGCTAATAAATCTAATTTACCATGACACTGGGGCAGCTAATAAATTTAATTACCATGACACTGGGGCAGCTAATAAATTTAATTTACCATGACACTGGGGCAGCTCCACTCTTCTTATGCAGTCCTCTTGTCCCTCCTAATAAATGACAAACTTAATGTTAACTTACTGCTTACATATTTATACCTCACATCTTGGTGATGAAACCACCAAGCAGTTATTTAGATAGGTTTCATGGATGATCAAATTTTACATGACTAATTTTGAGGCTAATTTTTCCATTATGTTTAAGTGTGTGTTAGAAATTATGTTAAACCAAACATATTTAATGACATAGCCACTGATATCAATCTTTATACCTTTCATGCCAAAAAAGAAAAAAAAAAGTTGAATTTATACATTTTGGCACTAACTAAAATACAACCAAAACTTTTTCATCTGTTCTGTATCTATATGTCACATCTAATATTTGACTTTACAAACCCTGCAAGTACAGAAAGTGCAAGTGTCTTTTTGCCATGATTCGCCATCTGCATAAATAATACCATTCACAAGGCATTGTGGGTAACAGACACAGGTGTCCAGCAAACTAAGCCGTGCCTTCAAATCCGAATTCTGCAGGATTAAAAATAAATCACCTCATACAACTTCAAATAAAATGACAGTAGATTCCCTTTTTCCCCCCCATAAAACCACATTTTATAATCCATGAAGGTCAGGGCTCATTATATTGTTAACTAAATTTGTAATATCTTCTCAACATTATCCTCAGATGGATATTGCAGAAATTTCAACACCAAAAAATTTCAAACCTCAAAAAAAAATAAAAAAAAAAAAAATACAGTATGAAATTATTTTCTGATGACATTATAAAATTAAAGTTTTTTACATTGTATGTGAAATATTAATAAATAAATAAAAAATACATGATACCTCAGACAATCCATTTTATTATAATATGCTACACAAGGAGAGCTTTATGGACAGCACTGAATTTGCAAGTCAGAGAGGCCCATTTAACAAATGAAATCATGGTCAAGTCAAAACTGCTGAATCTCTCTTAAAATTTTGTTGACTAAGATACTTCACTAGAAATTATAAGAGATATTCTATTTCTTATCATTTCTGAAAATTGACACCCAAGCTCCCTGAAATCTCTATTATTGGATGTGCATCCTATCATAGCTGCTAGCATACAGTATTCTATTTTTCTCATATACAAGAATTCATAGACCATACATCAGCCTTACACAAAGTCATGTGAGATTTAGCAGGTTTTGTGGTCTACATAAAATGTTGTACCTCTGCTTGAAGGGCATCTACTATGGAGGTAAGATGAGACACTCTTCTCTGCAAAGCCCGTAAGTCTTCTGAAGTTGTCTGGGCAGAAATTTTGCCGGCATCTCTTTGGTATGTGGCTACTGCTGCAATAATAAGAAAAAGCGAGTCTCAAAATACAGCATCTTTTTATTATTCAAAACTAGATCTCTTTTCTTCTCTAAAAAAAATGTGAAGGTAAAGGTAAAAGGTGTAGTGAAATCTGAATGTTTAAATGATTTATACAGAACGTATGGACACTCTGTAAATATATTATACAATCTTTGCAGAATCTGTTTGAACTTGACAAATATACATTCTAGTGGAGGACCTGAGTTTAATACTGTGGAATATTACAGATTGTATGTCCTGTAGCAGCTGTGAACCTGGTGAATACGAGTCACAAACAGAGCAAGACAAAACATTCACAGAAACCTAGGGCCAAGTAGTGTTTCCAAATATTATTGGTTTCTCATGTGATTTCTTTCACTTGTTAGATATTTTGTAAACAATTTCAAAGAATTACTGAATAGTCACCATGTACATAAAGTAATATTAGCATTCTTAGTCACATTTGAATTACACCGTTATATCTACGGCTATATATCGCCTGGAACCTTCATTTTGGTGACATCATTTGGCCCAGGTCATTACACATCTTTAAAGAGGTTCGTTCCCGAGTTCTGGAGATTTGTCAAATTTTTCAGAAGTATATTTTGGATTTCTACATTGAAGAGGGCATGGTTATTGAGCTACTTGTGTTAAACTTGAATTTTTTTTGCACTTAAAATTTACTTACAGTTTATTCACATAAAGTCAAATGGTCTTTTGGTGTCAACACAACATAAGCAACACATATTTTATCCTTACATCAAATAAATACATATTCATTTCTTCAATAACATAGATATATTAAAAAATGAGTTTAATGTTAGTAGATTGGAAATAATGACCTTTTTGCACTTAATACATGTATCTACAAATACCCTCATCTAGAATTTGAAAGATTAAAAAAAGATACATGTATTAGGAGTTACATAGGCTTTAAATACATGACCTTGATTCAAAATTCATACACAATTTGAGTCATTGTACCATACTGGAATTAGAGATCATTCCAAGAAACAAAGGGTCCATGGGTCACAATGCTCACCCGAGTCACCTTGGTCTTGCTATTCTTCAGGAAAATATTATAAAAGATTTTTACCCTCTTTAATTCCATGATAAATTTGACCCTATATCATGACTCCAACCAAACCTCATGAGGCTATGATTTTAACCAACCTGAATCCACACAACATGGGGATACTTCATTTTCAATATGACTTACATGGACTTGTTGATTCAGAGAAGATATTAAAAAAAAAAATCAAAAGATTTTTTTTTTTTACATTCATGTATTACGTAAATTTTATCCCCAATATTATCCCCATCATAACCCCTGGGTTAAAAAAAAAATTCTCAAAACTTGGGAATGTATACATAAAGACAAAATTTAGTGTGACCTAGCAGGCTACTCTTGAAAAGGTTTTTATCAAATTTCCTAAAATTTTGAATCCTTGTTTAAGCCCAATCCAATTAAGTCAAATGTGAATCTCCACTACAGCGGAATGCTTGCATATAAATATGACTTATCACAGGCAGTGGTTTTTGATAAGAAAATTTTCAAAGATATATATACATATCCCATTGTCAATTGATACCCTATTGAGGCCCCATCTTAACACCCCCAACCTCCAACTCCCCTTCGACATACTTTGAAGAAACTTCAATATGCAGTACCTGAGGATGTTTGCATATTTATATCACTAACCATGGCCCTGTCGGTCTTCAGAAGACGATAGATTTCTAAAGATTTTACCCCATTCATTACAATGTAAAACTTTGACCCCCTATTGAAGCCCCATTCTACGTGTACCTCCAGGGCTATGATTTGAACAAACATGAATCTGCACTACCTGTAGATGCTTGCATACAACTTATCATGACAATGCTGCTCCAAAGAAAAAACAATGAAGTTTATCTTTATATATTAACATATTAAACAATGTTCCTCTACTGTGGTCCCAACCTATCCTCAGAGCCATTATATGAACAAAATTAAACCTACACTGCCAGAGGATTCTTGTATATTAATTTGACTATTCATGTGCCCCTAATTTTCTTGAAACAGTTTTTCCTTATCCTCATGTAAAATTTAAATCTGGTATTGTGATACCTTATCCCTTGAGGCCATGATGAATCTGCACTACCTGAGGATGCTTGTAAATTAAAGATTAATCCTGACCCTGCTATTTCAGAGAAGATTTTAGAATATATTCATTCAGAAATTTCAATTTCACTGAATTAATTATAGTAGAGTATGACTTCTTTTGTCTTAACAATAAAAGTAAGTGTGATTTTACAAGAAATTGCAGTGCGCCAACTATAAATGAGAATCCTGTGTAAATATATCAAAATATCACTTCGATGAACAAACATTACTATGTGGAAAAGATCTATCAGTCAGACATGAGAACATTAAAACAGACACACTACAGACAATGTCCTAACCTCAGTGGGAGGAGACAAAATAAACTTTTGACACGGTATAGTACATACATTGTGACACACGACAAAAATAAATGATTAACAAAAAAACTCATCATTTCAAGCATTATTGAATCTGATAAAAACAGCACTGCACAGACTCAATATTGTTCGTTTCAATGAATATTGCATAACTTGTCAGTACCATGTAAACAAAAATTCAATCCTCCCATTAATTTCTCTTACCTTTATTAAAACATGTAGAGGGAATGTTGTTAATATAGCTGTATACTTTTGCTTCAAAAAGCAAACCCTGAAAAACAAATGCAAAACATTACGTTATTACGATAAAATTCTTACGCAATCTCTCTCAACACAATGACAAGTACATTGACTTATTTTCATTGTGCAATCATGCATTACCTATAAAGTGTACTAATTTTTACTCATTAGTACAATCTTAAACTACACATTATCTAGGACTATCACAGATCCCCTGTAAAGTTATGAATTGGTTTTGTGATACAGAAAATGGCATGTTAGTCTGTGACTGCAGGGAAAATGGGGAGAGGGGGGCGATGATCTACACAGCTCACAGAGGCTTGTTTCATAAAGATCGTCAAATTCTGTCTCTTTCAAAAATATATTGACATAAATCTATTCTTATCAATTTCATACCAGAAGAAACCACAAAAAAATGTTGTGATATCAAGATTTTAATATTTCTGCAACACTGAGAAATTTCTAGGAAAGATCTTCAATGGACTGAATCATGCAACTGCGATGAAAAACTTATTACTTTTTCATCATAGAAATTACTGCTACAAATATGACCCAATGTTTTTATCATCATCTCTTCAAAAACATCAACAGCTGAGCAAAAAATCACCATCAAAATCAAGGATCAAACTAGTCGCTTCATCTGATTAATATCATCCAGATCCTCTCCTCCTATATGATTGTACCACCATGATTTTGGGTGAGCACCTGTTGCTAAAAATATGGTACGGATACTCTAAATCTACCTCTAAGAATACAATAGTGGTAATAAAGATGATGTTATTTGATAAGAAAATTTGTATAGGATTACTGGATTTCACACTTTTTATGTGGTGTAGTTACGATTTCCCCCAAATCAGGAAGCCATTTCCGTTCTGATTACATTGTTCTCCACAGTTCTAAGCACTTTAATCTGTGTAAATGTCCGCAATACCCTACCCAATGTTATTTTTGTGCTTGCTTCTATTTCAAAAAATTCTAAAACAGCTAAATTGCAAATACACACAAAATCTGCCTTAAATGAAAGACATCTGCAAAAAGCCTGCTATACTACTCAAGATCTCTCCACACAAAATTAGCATTTTTTTCTTATATATAATGACTCATTGACTTTGGGAGGAAATCTGGTCACAATGCTACAATAAATCATTTTAATGATGATAATTTCTACTCCATAAAATAATTCCACAACACCAGATATCTGGATATCATCAACAACTTCACCTTTCTTCAGCTTTGATCTCTTTCAACAGCTTTATTCTTTAGATGGGAAAAATTTACTATAGATCATTATCTCCCTATTTCATTATCTACCTGAGATATTACGTTACAATTAAGATCTGAGAGGAGATTTTTTTATAGCAGAACAAGAGAAGTTAACACACACTGGTGATAAAAAATGAGGATATTTAAGCTTTTTTCTCAGGTATTGTGACTATTACATATAGCTGTCATTCCTGGAGTGCAAATTAAGCTTACTTCATACAGGGACCTTTCACATCTGTGGCCCAAATAAAACTTAAATTTCTATCTAGAGAAATGTATTTTGGAAAATTTATGATTTTGATCTTTATCAAAATGCACTCTTCAACAAAAGAGCAAAATATGGGATTGTATTATTTAAAAAAAAAAACCACACATACACCATTTTACACCGAATTTCTGGTAATTGATGTTATAACCCATGTACTGCACTCCGTCAACTAAATTAAATATAATGATTAATGATATCAAATAAAACTGTACTTGAGGATGGCAGGGGCACCAAGCTAGATTCTGTCAAAAAATAGCAGCAAGTATACACACTAGTACCTATTTATACTTATATATATACCAATACATGAATGCACATTTTACCAAGTACCCACAAATACATTGTGCAAATGCATGTATTCTAAAACAGTGCATTTGAATAAGCAATTGTATATTCACTGAAAAGAACATTGAATCCAAAATTGTTCTAAAAAGCACCTGCAATGTCACACTTGATTGCAAAGGTGTGTATATGTGTATTTGGGGAAAATATTCTGAATATTTAATAAATGTGAAAATTAAATCACCTACACTGTCAGTAAGTGTATAATCTCCAAAGCTCACAGACTGACCTAATCTCTGTATGTACACTTTGATCTACACACAGGATACCAAGGTCATACCACTGTCAGACTGGACTGCCTTCAAAATTTTAAACAAACATTAAGCTGTTGATCTCAGCTAATCAAAGATAAGTGTTTCTATCATCTGATCATTAAATATCTGACACTCTACTGATTGAACTCTAAAGTAGAACTCCAGAGAAGAACCAAGGTATATTGATTGTATTGATAGGAAAACAAACTTTAATAGGTGTGATCTTTAATCTTGGTCCTTGATCCACAATTGAATTCTTGGTGTTACGTCCAGGTGACAGATATTTTACATTTTACCTCCCACCCCCTTCCCAACCAGGTGTCTTCATTATGTTAAAAACTTGTGAGCTCCTGACATATATAACTAACACCAAGGGTACACAATATCGTGTCATGAACACAGCCAATGTCAAGGCCACAAAAGATTTAAGTCATACAATCGCACATAGCCAATATGTCAAGACTGCATGAATTTATTTCAAGGACAGAAGGTTTACGTCAAGGCAGTACAAATTTATGTGAATGAGAAATAACTCATAGTCACTGTCAAAATTAGATATATATTTACATGTATTGACACATAGTCAATGTCTCAAGGTCACAAATAGATTAGGTCAAAGTGATCTTGTCAAGGACATTATCAGTCATATTATCCTTTTATAACAATAGACAAATAAGCTAATATAAAACAATATTTATACTTACAATAATTTTTTCTTTACTCTTGAAATCTTGGAGAGCGATTTTAGAAGAACGTGGGATAGGAGCTATCTTCTGACGGAGTTTGATGGATTTGGACGGAAGACAATCCAACTGTATAGTCACAACATTATTGTTAATCTGAATTATTGCACCTGATGTGGTTTGTAATGGTGAATCCAACAATATAAAACTCCTCTGGAATGAAGTCACTCCCTGATATCGAATTATAACTTTTCCTTTTCGAAAATCTATTAATGTTTCAATATATGGCAAAAGTTTTCGTTTATGATATATAGAAAATATAGGAATAGGCTTAGTCTGTGGTATAATTTGTCCCGAGAAATAAAATGTTAACTTTCCACGATATTTTTTCCAGAACCGTTTAAACTTGAAATTGGGTAAAGTCCTAGGGTTCCATTTGGAAGTGAATTTATAGCCTTTAGGGTCTACTTTTTCTAACCCTGGAGATTTTGCTGCCTTGTCGTAAAGTGAAGCTACAAGATCAACCTCTGAAAATAAGAAAGAGATGCAAAAATCAGAAAGATACAACATCCTATTCACAATTATAGCTCTAGATTATAACTAGTACAAAAGCAACAACAAAATTCATCAAGTAAAATTATATATGTATAAACAGACTTGCTGGATCTTTAGCCTGGATACCTCTTGGTTAGGACACTTGAGAAATGATATATAAAATTATAAATTTTTTTCAGTTCCACTTCAATGGAACATATTACATTCTAATGCACAGTACCTGTACTTAATTAAATGTCCATGTTTTAATTGCCATAGTTAGACAGTGCTAAGTATTTTTTTCAATAAGCCAGCATTACTACACACTGAAATATAAATAAATCTGGGAAAATGTGACAATTGCAATATTCTTTTAAATTGAAAATGGCAAATACCTTCTTGCCACTTCTACTTTTGAAAAAAAAAAATTAAACTGGCCTAAAAATCCCATTTCTAACTTTGTATAACCTAATTAATAGAAAATAAATATTAATACTTATATTTTATACTTATATTTTAGGTATGCTTGCCTTTTCACTATATGTACATGACATATGGATGTCATTTTCACTATATGTACATAACGTATGGATGTCATTTTCACTATATGTACATGACGTATAGATGTCATTTTCACTATATGGCATGACATATGGATGTAATTTTCAATATATGTACATGACGTATGGATGTCATTTTCACTATATGTACATGATGTATGGATGTCATTTTCATTATATGCACATGACATATGGATGTCATTTTCACTATATGTACATGACGTATAGATATCATTTTCACTATATGGCATGACACATGGATGTCATTTTCAACTATATGACTTGACGTATGGATGTCATTTTCACTATATGTACATGACGTATGGATGTCATTTTCACTATATGTACATGACGTATGGATGTCATTTTCACTATATGCACATGACATATGGATGTCATTTTCACTATATGTACATGACATATGGATGTCATTTTCACTATATGTACATGACGTATGGATGTCATTTTCACTATATGTACATGACATATGGATGTCATTTTCACTCTATGTACATGATGTATGGACGTTATTTTCACTGTATGTACATGACGCATGGATGTCATTTCAATCTACAATTTTGACTATGACCTATAGATTCTGTCATTGAAAATTGACATGGATCTTCCAGGTTTTCTGAATCAGTATAAAAGTTCAGAATTGTAAAGGCATCGAACAAACAGCTAACTCAAAGTCAAGATGTATGTATTATCATATTCCTTTCTTTCATTGAGGTTTTTAATTGGACATGAAATCATTGAAAGCATATGTATGCATGTATACCTTTTATTAAATGTTATATGCTACTTCTTACTACATACTGTGTGAGGTAATAAGGAATTGTTAAATAGGTGAAGCATAGTCAGGACCCTTCGCTTTCAGCTGTCATATTATTTTTCCTATTTCATAATATAGATATTTTGCACTTCTTATAGAAATCAGGTTGTCAGGGGAAAAAATGGAAACTTTTTCCTCTCAAAATCGAGTCTTGATATTCAGTCTTATGGATCTCCCTCACAATAGTATATGTATGAAGATGACAAAATATCAAGTTGATGGGTCAATTTTTTTTTCAAAAATTTTCATCCAAACACATTACCACCACTTACCCACCATGGCATCCAACTTGACCAATATAGTACAACATATTTTTACATTTACTGAAGTGGTTTAAATATACCCAGGTACTTTTAGATAAATCCAACGATTAAATGATGGTCGAAATTATAAGGTTACATAGCCACAGTTCTCACACTACACTCCTCATATAATGATGTACTAGGTAATTATAAAACCTGTGTAAATAAAGATAAAGTTTGCTAGTATGCATATTTATTTTGCTTCCCTGGTGTGCTTGCTCCCTGAATAATATTTTGAAAATTAGCTCAATGGTCTCAACCTACATCCATGTTATTACGATTCTCAACACAATCAGTTCAAGTAAACCATTCAATGATGTCTCACATTCCAGTTTTTTCTTGATATGGGGGGGGGGGGGGGGAGTTGCTCAGTCTTCTAGGTCATTTTCAATCCACAGTCACCTAGCTATACTATAATAATAAGAATTATTCTTCACAGTTCAGAAATGGTATATACTTGAGTGTTTTTGCATACTTGGAACTGAACTATAAGAAAATCAAACAAAAAATTATCAAGTACAATTTGGACTGTACTGTATATCATTATTGTGGAGACTCCCATTGCTTGACAGCCTATACAAGACCACCAACATGCACCACGCACGCACACACACACACAGATAGATATATATATATATATACATACATACATATATATATATATATATATATATATATATATATATATATATATATATATGTATATATACACACACCTAAAACTGTCCAAGTCAACAGTATTTTAAGATGTGTAATTTGTCTATTAGGCTAGAGATTAGGGAGTTTATATTCATAGCCCATGAGTGAAACCTTTGATCACAATATGGGTCCAATACTTAAGAGGAATCTACTTAATATTGCTGAAGTAAGGTAAAAGCCTCTTACTGTCTGGAAAAAATTCCTACACTAAAGGGTATTCAATATCTTATTGAAATAACAGTTACTGAAGTAACCAGTCCATTGCTCAATTTGTTTCTGAATTCGCAATCCCTCTGACACAATACACACTTTGTACAATCCGACCCTATAAATGATATAAAATCAACCAAACATTCTGTTTTATATATCACCCTTGTAAAAATTATACTAGCAGGAAAATTATCACCATATCCCACAAGGATCTTATATGAATTCTAAGGAGTATTATCACTTTCCATACATTTTAACCATCTGGAGAGTATAGAATGCTGAGGATGATTGTTGAATATGATAATCCCTCTAACAAACCCAACTTTCATCCTTTGAAATGTCAAATTTGATTCCAAACACATGCCCATTTCCAGGTTTAACAGTTTCATTTTTACTTTGGAGGCAATTAATTGGATTAATAATAGCTTTGCAGGATTATTTATGGTCATGCCTCACAAACCACATACGTAGGGCATCTAAGATATCGCAAAGGAAATCAAATATGGTGTATGTCATGTTGTAGACATCACTAAAACATTATGATGATCCAACACTCAATCTTCCAAAATTTTGGATTCTGGCAAAATTGATTTTTCGAGCCTTCCAACTAGCAAAAAACAGCAACACCCAAAACCTCAGTATAGCAGCAATTTTATTTAACTATAATGGTACGCCATATGAAAGCCCTACCACTAATCATTCAAAAGTAATGACCTAGGTTAAAGTTTGTCAAAAGTAAGTCAAACTCCAGGTGAAGGTCATGAGCTAAAAAATTTGCTTCTAAAGAAAAGTCTAGTCAAAAGACATGGATCCACATGTGAAATATGAAAGCCCTATCATTAATTATTCAAATGTTATGGTCAATTTATAGTTTTCAAAAGTATGTCAAACTCAGAGTTCAAGAGGTAAAATAATTTGTAACCATGCATAGAGAATGGTTTCATCATATAGAATTCACAACACATGTGAAATATGAAAGCCCTATACTATCCATTCAAAAGTTGCATCCTAGTTCAAATTTCAAAGTGAAAGTCAAAAACTTTGGTACCAAAATGAATACACATGTGAAATATGAAAGCCCTATCATTATCCATTCAATAGTTATGGGCAAGGTTAAAGATACCCCAGAAGAGAGTCCAAAATCATAGTTACCCGAGTCTCAGATTACTTATATACCCCTGAATCTTCAATTATTTTCAAAAAACAACTCTAACAAAGCATATGAGAACTGAACTGACCATTAGGCCTATCTGCTAATGATTAAATGATCATCAGTAGGTTTATATAGAATTTGATCTAAGTAACCACAAATATTAGGCCACAGGGGCTCGTCAGGAATTGACCTTTTAGGGTTTCTATTCTATATCTACAATATATGTAATTATAGATATAAATGGTGTTAATTTTAGTAAGACAAAAAGTTCGTGACAAGCCCCTATAAATTAGGCCTAAATTCTTTCAAAGCTGAGAAAGTTCAATTTAAGAGAGAGAGAGAGAGAGAGAGAGAGAGAGAGAGAGAGAGAGAGGGGGGGGGGAAACACAGTGCCCCCTGAGATAAATAACAAAATAATTCATTTATTTTATCATTTTGATACAAGAGCTTTACCCTTTTTTTTTTCTTTTTTTTTTGGTCACCTCGATCCCGATCCAATTCAATTTGAATAAAAAATGTATGGCGACATACTGAAAATTTATGGGATCCTAACTTGATTAACCACTGAGTGTTCTAGTGAAGGGTTTAAATGTTTTACTGTTGATATGGATTTAAAAACCTACATGTAAATTTCTAGATCTAAATTCATTAAATTCACCCAACGTCACGTTTTTCTTTGAAACATTTAATTGCATGTTCCTTCCCTTTGTTATATAATATCATATCTTATCTCCATATGAGAAATTTCACAACCAAAGACGGTCGTAATTGGGAGCAGGTGCCCCTCGTGCTGTTGTATATTATTGATAAGAAATTTCTTTTGTTTTACCACTTGGATCATATCAAATTTACATCATGCATGTGCAACACCACCTTGGTGTCATAAAAAAAAAATCCTTTCTACAACATATTACATCATCGTAAAAGTCCGAATTGGTATTATCGACATAATAACCTCTCTCTCTCTCTCTCTCTCTCTCTCTCTCTCTCTCTCTCTCTCTCTCTCTCTCTCTCCAAACACTCTAAACACTTAATAACTAATTATACATAGGTGTTATATATATATATATATATATATATATATATATATATATATATATATATATATAAAGTTAACGAAAAAGCATTTTAAAAATATAGATACAAGATTTTCGAAATGGATTTACATTTCCTTCAACTGACCAGGGCATAAGACAAAAGGCAACTAACGATTTGTTTCTTTCTATCATTCTTTCTTACATGTGTACATTTTCTGCAAGACATTTTGCTCTCGCACGGAAAGCACTTAAACAAGACCCACTGAGAGGAAACATTTACACATAGGTTAATTATTTCTTTAAAGATAATTGTTCTTTCTGAACATTAACAAACACTTGTATATATACAACAAGGCTGCTACTCAGTACGCCCGAGATTCCATGAGCACTATAAAAATATTTACAAACGCGAATTATGATGCAAAGGAAACGAAACGGGTCTTTTTCCATGAGTGTTATGACCTCAAAATGAAACAAGAGCATTTTGTCTTAAAACTCCAAACTTCATGTTCAATTTGATACAAACAAACACAAAATAATGTAATTTCGAAATAGGCATGTGTTTTATGGTGCACTTTGATTTTAAAAGTTAAAGGGATTTGAAAGAGGAATAACTTTGTTTTATAAATGTACACTTTATATTAATCATCACATCTACTTTTCGACGGGCGATGACTTTGTAGTCTCTCTCTCTCTCTCTCTCTCTCTCTCTCTCTCTCTCTCCAAAAAACCACCATTGTTGACACTGTAACTAATATATATATATATATATAGACATGTGTCTTTTACGAGTATATGCCCGTAAGGTTCTGCTTTAAACCGAGTTACAACGAAAATATATATAGATATACTATAGTTATAATTGAATTCTTTTTAAAAATTCCTTATTTTGAAAGAAAATTGTACAACGCAAAAAATTGTTAATATTTGCTTCTAAATTCTGACACCAGGTGTTTAAATACTGGTAGCCTCCTCGTCTCCACTTTTTCTTAAGGAGGAGTAACACACCAGAGAAATCTGATATGGATGAAAAGTGGAGGGCATGAACAATTGTATTTTACAGTTAAAAACTTTAATTCACCTTATGTAGTTAAAAATGGGCTCCTGCTAGACCTGAACCCATGATCAACAAGGCAGCAGTCAACATGTTCATCTACTGAGCAATTATATTTAAAAGATACAATTATTGTAGATAGGAAGTCGGCCATTATAATGATGTGTTATTCATCCTTAAATTAAGCATCATTTGTGCTATTCCTTTTCATCCCCTATCAAAAAGTGAAGTCTCTACACAGCAAAATGTCTTAAAAACTCATCTATAGTGATAAAGTGATAAGGAGATGTTTCATTCATAAAATTCAAATCCTTAAATAATGCATCCTTTAGACTACCACTGTAACTGAAAGGTCTGGAAAGTGCAATGTCTACAGACTCGTGGATACATTCACGATAAAAAGAATTTACCGTCATCAGCCAGGGTATATTGTTTTCAAACTGCTCAAATGACTGGAAAAATTTAGTTCTCTAAACCCGGGTCTGTTTTCATTAGGACAACATTCATCAGACGTTTGTATATCTTTTCAGTTTTTCTCATAGAAACTTGACACGAGTCGCATAACTCATAAATACTGACAAGTGCGATACATATACGTATTCCAAGTGTACTCGGTTATATTATATTACATAGTGTGATTATGATTTATGAACTTTTTGTAAAATCATCATGACTATGTTGCTGTAGATATGAAGCATCTGCAAAAAGCTTAAATTGCGAAATACCAGTTTCGCACAAAAAAAACTTAATTTTGGGGAATTTTGGGACCTAGATTCGAAAACGAGTCATTTTCTCCCCCTTTTTATTGAATAAAAATAGCATAAAAGCACTAAAAAAAAAAACCTAACATTTTACTGTCTAGTATCGCAGAAGAAAACAGTCCCTGTAAGCCCTATAGGTAAACGTGCCTTGCAGGGTTTATGTTTTGGCCTCACATTTTACAAACCAACAAAGATTTTATTTTCAGTATGATTCATAAACTAGAAGTTTAGGTAACCGAGCGATGAGACAGTCTCTGTTTTCATGAATGAAGCATTTCTACTTCCGATTTAACCACAATACAATCCCCCCCTCGAGATAAAATCAACAGATTGAAATTCATAATACCTATTAAACACCAGATATCATCTTTAAAGGGCAGAGCAATAATGGAATTTCTTTCAGAGTACCTGATACAAGTTGTCAATCTGGCCACCATAAATCTGCAGATTTTAAGAGAGGTTTCTTTCCATTCGACTATTTTTTGACTATTTTCTTTTGACAATTTCCTGAAGTTTCCATTGTTAACAATTTGCCGGATTTGGATACTATAATGGGGACATAATTGAGGGTAGGCACACATTTAAAAAAAATGAAAGTGTCTGCATTTCCGTTTATTCCTATCAGACTGTATAGAAATTAGCAATCCGATTTAATTAGATCCGATGGCGGAAATAGACCGCGTAACAAAAATACCAGTTGGTTCATACAAGTTCATAGAAAGAACATTTTCATCGAATTAGAGTTTTGTTCAATTATTCTTCATTAACATTTAGCTAAAAGTGACTAGCTTTGTCAAAGTTCTTCACCTTAATGCTACAGTAAAATTCATAACAATTTTGTTCTCGAGATGTACATCTACACATTATCTCGCATCCCGCATAAAATTAACATATTTTATCATCAACATGTGCGTCTTCTGAAATTGCTCCTTGGCAGGACGCGAAATTGCAATTCTTTACTACCACTGGGAAAATAGCAGCACCGGCGACCTGAGAAATTTTACAGAAGGAACCAAATGTCCCCCTTTATACACGAAAGTAAGAAAGCAGTTAATAAATCTAGACCCCTTGATGAGAGTGAAATTAAACTCTCCAGAAGAAAAAGCTACGCTAAGACAGTCGCCCACATTGCCACACAATGGGAAACGACGCACTGTCATGGCAACGGTATCCACTGTCCACAAAACTACGCCTTTAAAAACAATTTAGACATGTACATTAAAAACTAATATTAATTAAATATAATCATTAATTGAGCAGTGTTGAGCTTTCTTGAAAAGAAACGCATGTATATCTACTGTTGTACGCTGCATACTCCAAACCGCTATTGCTTTGCGCTATGTTAAGACTGTAAGATACCCAAGATTTTCAACTAATCAAATGAAGTAGGATTTTGCTGTGATTATGTGGGGATTTTCTATTATTTCATTAAACAATTATGCAAATCGGTCGTTATTACATGAAATGTACCAAAAGGAAAACGGTTTTGAAAGATTTTTCAATTTTTGGGTAATGTTTTTTCATTGAAGTTTCAAGTAGACATTTGTAAAAATAAAGGTGGTTTTCATAATTTTGGTTGTAAATGAGGGTTTTTAGCAAAATTAAATTTACATTTACAGATAGTTTTACGAAATTCTAAAAAAAAAAAAAAAATATTTTGGGGTATCCTATATCCTTAATCGTAACAGATTTCCGATATTTAGGTTGACAGGTGACAAAATCCAGCAAGCGATCTCAACGATCCATTCAAGAATTTTGTGACATCTCAATGCTGGTTTGTTACCACTGTACGGGTTGTAACTGGGTGTGTACTCCGTAATATGGTGTAGTGTTCACGACAAAGAGGGCCACCTGCTGGTTTTCATATCATTTGGTCTTTGTCACAATCGTCACCATTTATATCGGCAAATTAAGACAAGTATTATATAAAAGGAGATTGATCTGATAGAGTGTCGACTCTCATAATGGACAAGAGGGGCGCCCCACCAGGCAGCCAAAATTTGATAAGGTAATAAAAGTATATCGTAGACATAAAAATACAATTGATCTCTCTCTTGTGCTGAACTTGTTGGTTTAGGAACTGCTGTGATGACCCCTATATCGTACATTTTAGATCCGCCCATGTATTGCTACATAGGTCAGTCACTCGAGCTAGAATCCTCCCGCTGTCCATATCTATAACCGGATAAATAGGTTTTGTTTACGTTAGAAATCCCGCAGGAAATGTATATATAGCATTAATCTCGTTAGCAGTGGTCATTCCTCATCTATTTTATATTTCTGAGGTAAATTACAACTGCCGGTGTATATATGTCTATGTTATCTACGAATTATCTATTTGCATTTTTTATCCCATTCAAATGCGATAAAATAGCAATTCTCGGTCAGCATAATTCACCTTCAGTAGATAACCACAGCACATGCCATCACCGCACCATGAATGTCTTGGATAACCCACATTGCCCCCGACATCATTTTTGCCGTGTATGTGTGTGTGTTGTGAGACTGGTGGTCCAAGTGTATATTTCATTCTATACTCCTATACGAGATTCCCCTGACCCAAGATTTTGAAACATAACATATGTTTCCTTTCCCACAAAAAAAAAATTAATGTTACTTCTTTCTACCTGAAAAGGCACGGTATGTGATGAATTGAGCCAGGTGAGGAGGGGGAAGATAAGATGCCTGACCCCCTTACTTAAGGTGAAAATACCAGGTGATTAAGCAGACGACAACCTGTGCCGTAAACACCGGATGAAAATGGACCTAAACGTTCAACAGGTAGACAGACTTCGCGTAACAGCAGTTGTATTTTAGAAAATTTGCTCAAAATGCAGATTCGCAGAAGTTGGTGGACACCCGTCGCAGACGACAGTTAGTGACAGACAATGAGATAAAGAACACTTTGAGATTAACATCTCCATAAACCGGTCAACAAATAAGCACTAAAGTTCTCCTATTGTGTTCAGGCCTTATCAAAATGACAGGCGCTCAGTCTTCCTTCAGTGAAAGAAAAAGATTCTTCACTTGGACATGGATTTAAAACTCGGCAGAAATTAATCTCAAGGACGTTGACAATCTGTGATTTTATCTCGTACATTTGATCAAATGATAAGGTCTATTGACACTACAGGATTTTTTAATTCATTATTTATGTTGAAGAATTTTTTATTCCCTTAAATCCTCTCATAGGTCAAACCTAGGATTATCTGTGGATAAATATTCAGAAATCTCTGCCGGAACGAAATGGAATTTTGATGTGGACGGGTTTGAGACAACATCCACATTAATTTCTAGTTTGACAGAAAATTGGACACTGTCAACAGGACAATAGTTTAGGCAACAAATATGAATGATGACTTGGTACATGATAAAAAAAAATGTACACCGCGCGTCGGATTCGTCATGTAGAACGTTCGTTACTAGCCTTTTGTCAGGGATATTAAATCAACTCATGCTTGCGAAGAGTACACATATACCTATAGTATAAGGTCTTACGAACTAAGACACAATATTAAAACTTGAAGCATGAGTCAATAGATAAATACATGAGAGAGAGAGAGAGAGAGAGAGAGAGAGAGGAGTGTGCACATCAATTACAAGGAGGAAGGTTTTATGGAAATTGTATACATTATCCCGTCCAGAGATATAACGATCTGACCCCATAATGGGTCAGACTTACCTCGTCTTTTTGATCTGGGGCCGGTGGCCACTGATTCTAGGTTACTGAGAATGATTACGGATATCAGCAATGCAAGGTGCATTCTACTCATATTCCTCGGTGGTCACAGTTAAAGAATTCCGCTAAACTTCCTCACGCGTGCCGCTATACAGAGAAATGATACATCGCCCATGTATCCCAAAAACTTCATTCACAAATGCTGATCCATTTTCTTATACTGGAGTAAAAACGTAACTCAAGCAAAATAAATCAAAAATTCAACTCGTGGGTCCCGCTCTTCAATGCACTTTCATCTCTGCTCACAAATTAGCTCTCCCAGAATCTTATCGTGTGTACAATGTGATAATTCATAAATAGCACGCTTTTCATAAATCAGCGCTTTTTCACAAGTTTTGATGAGAGTCTATAGGTCGAGGATTTTTAATGTTCAGGGGGATGGTTCGAGAATTAACGTTAGCACACGGTGAGGTAACCAGCGTGTATCCTATTAGAGAGTAAACACATCCGCAAAATGAATAAAAAATAGGCACTAATTGCTCAAGAGCATATAATCCACGGTTGAGAATAATTAAAATATTTCCTCAGTGAATTTGTTATAATAAATTCAAGGCCCTCTTTGCCGATGTGTCAGAATTGCTGACCGGAAAGTCGCAACACGTTTCTGTTTACCTCGAGTGCATCGGTGCATTGAGTCTACACACTCAGACCGAATATACTGCCAGCATACTTCAACTTCCAGTTCTCTGTTTCCTCTCACCTAGAAATTCCGCAATTAACAGAAAAAGTTAATTAGGAAAAAAAATCTATCGCCTCAATTTCTTTTCGAAACGAAGGAACTTTACTTTTGCTTTTGCTTCCGTTCTGTGGGCCCACGATGCTCCCACAGACTTGAAAAGATAGATCAAAAAGAAAATGGTTTAAAAATTCGCTTAGAGTATGAAGGGACCCTTGCTATTTAATATTCCCCGATGTGCGCCGACGCTCTATATAGTTTGTGAATGATCAGCTAGATATACTCCGCCCCAGTGGTATTCAAATACTAATTCATACACGGTTTTATATAGAATTTATAAAACGGGGAAAAGCTATGATACACGCTGAAGACAAACTGTGGAGATTTCTGAAGAACCCTGATTGTTAAACGGCCGTCTGGATTTCATAAACCGACAACACTGCTTTATTCAGAATCGGAGGAAAACATTTAAATGAGGTCACAAGACCTAATTACGGATACCTGTTACCGTTTATGACGTGTGCGCACGGTCCCTTTAAATTTATGACCCAAAAAATAAATGTTTTTTGTCAACTCGAAAGGCATAATTATACATTTTGTTGAAGTTGAACTTTTATGTAAATATTGTTGGTACATGTTAATAACGCATTTTTGTTTTATCGCAAGGTGTTTGGAAGAATTGTCTGTGATAAGTTACATGGTTATCATTTCAGCGAGTTCACATTTTGTTTACACTCCTAATCCCCCACCGTAAATTTCACACGAAATTGCTAAAAGCGCGCTAACCATTGGAAGCATTGTAAATTGTTTACTTTTTAAATTTTCACTTTGCTATATGAATAGAACATTGAACAACAGTATTTGAAAAGCACAAGAATATTACTGTAACTCCATTTGCACTTTTCCCAGGAATTCTCACGGCTTTCATTATTATTAGTACCGCCCCGAGGATTCTGAGAAAAATTATTTAAAGACAACACATTCTCAAGATTATCTCCCGGTTACACACAAAAACATGGTCTCTATATCTCTCAAAGTGGCAAAAATATAAATATTGAATGTTGTCTCTTAACATAGACAAAACTATTTACACTTAGGATTTCATCTCACTTTTGCTAACTCCAGGACACTTTTAACGAACGATACGTTTTAATTAATCTGTTACTTCCCAAAAATAACAACAGACATATTTCTTCGGATTACTTGGGTGCAAATATAACTGAAGTTCAAATCATTTTTCATTCTTGGGGGAAGACACTCTCAGAGAACATTGACCTGATGTACCTCAAGAAATATAACTCTTGTTCCATCCATATTGAAATACAAATTTGATTTAATATATCGAAGAGCGCGGAGTTAAATTACCTGTAAAATGCGGGTTTGAAGTTTCGTAGTTACTGATACAATGCATTTAATGTTGCGGGAAAGGAGTAGTTATACAGACTGAACTGCCACTGCACCCACCATGTGTAGGGAAGCTAAGTAAAACAAGCTTCATGTGTAGTTAGCTAATGAGGCGATTCCCTGGGGATTGTCGAAAGAACAGGGCTGATAAATGTCATAAAATACCGTTTATTGAGAGAGAGATAGGGGAAGAAGGGAGGGAGAGAGCGTCTGCATGGTGTACGTGTGTGTTTGATGGACAACGATATCCGTCCATGATTTGATACTTGGATTTATATAACGCCCTCACAACAAAAATATCAATAAAGCCAGTTTGAGACCTCACGATGGAATCCGATGACAATTCCAGAAGTTGAGCGAGGAAGGAAATCAATATTCGATGATGACTGAATGATTCGCAATAATTTCCAGATGGCTAAAAGGTCATCTGAGTAAGAAAAAAGCAAACCGAAGCTAAATGACACACAATACTGAGGGTTCTGCAAAGAAACTTAAAGACCTGCTATACACAAAAATGCAAACAGTCCCGGGGATCCGGGTTGTTAGAATAGATCCTCAGTACCCTTGCTTATCATAAAAGGCGACTAAATGGGACGGTCCTTCGGATGAGACTGCAAAAACCGAGGTCCCGTGTCACAGCAAGTGTGGCACGTAAAAGATCCCTCCTTGCTCAAAGGTCATAAGCGCCGAACATAGGCCTAAATTTGCAGCCCTTCATCGGCAAAGGTGACGTCTCCATAGGAGTGAAAGACGTTAAACAATATTTAATTAATCAATCAATCAAATCCTAACAGTCAGCTGTAGAATTCTCGCCATAGGTTACCAGCCTTTCTTTGCCCAAATGAAATTCCAAACATACCATACATGCGTCATTGTCAAGTTTGAAATAATCATAAACCAAAGAATTATAAGGCTAGAAGGAAATATTTTCCCTAATAATACATATCAATAAAAAATATTTTACAATCATCATAGGATAGATCATTGCAAGCACAAAAAGTAATTTGAGCATATATTTATTTATTGATGGTGCAACAATATTTTTAAAAAATGACAAAAATAAACGTCTCCTTCGAAGAACTGTTGGATGCCTTACTGTTTGGTTAATTTTTAAGTAATGAATATAGATATTCTTAGCTGATCATGGAAAAAATGCTCTTATTGGAACTCTTCAATAAATAGCTTACAAAAGAGGAGAAAACATAGCGACAGGGCCATCTACCTGTATATTGTTGTGAACAACGTGCTGTAGCGAGACCAACAAGACGTTGGAATTTACACCATGGAGTACTTCGAGAAAAAGTATTCAAGACTGAAATATTCTGATCCGATTGATTCAAGCTTCCATATGATTATTTTCAGGAAATATAAGAGAAAGGCCTAAGACAGTTAATGTTAGTAGAAAAGACTGGAATGGTGCATAAGTGAGGGACGATACACCTAAGGCTGTAGAGGACAGGTCAAATCGATAGTACGCAGGGCAGGGATAATCAAAGCTGAATTTGATACGGAACTGAGGACTGAGGCAGTCAATACATCTTGGATTTGACGCGGCCATGATTCGAAAAGGTCTTGATCTCACGACCTCCCGGTTACGAACAGAACCGGTCGCGGTGGCTCAGTGGTTAGAGCGTTCGCTTCGTAACCGGGAGGTCGTGAGTTCGAGCCCCACTCGTGCCATGGCCGCGTCAAGCCTAAAACGCAAAAATAGGTAGTGATTGGTCCTTTGCTAAACTCTCGGCATATAGAAGTGAGAATCACGGGTCTTTCGGATATGACCTTTAAAACGGAGGTCCCGTGTCACGGTAGACGTTGGCACGTTAAAGAACTCTCACTGCTACGGCCCTGAGTGCTAAGCATAGGTATAAATTTGTGGTACTTCACCTACAGCAGGTGACTTCTCAATATGAGTGAAAAATTCTCGACGGAACGTAAAACAAACAAACAATCAATCAAACGAACCGAACGTTCTACCACTAAGCTACCCCGACCGGTTCAAGGCTGTACTGAAGAGTTCAAGGATGATGTATACAAAACTGAAACAGTTAAGATTTTTGTGAACAGGAGTAAAATACTAGCAGTCATGGTACTATGACAAAGCACTTCCCTCAGGGCTCTAGAATAATTGAAACGACCAAGGCAGAAGTAGATATAACTGAGATATAGTGAAGTGCATGCATGTAGAAAGATAAACGCAACTTAAGACATTGTTTATCTCATTTAAGAATTTTTTCACTCATACAAGGCAGCTCTAAATGATAATACCATGAATTTTGATATGTGCAAGGGTCAGTGATTTTTTTTTATCATGTAAAAGTTTACTATGACATGAGACCTCTGTAGACCCTGAAGTATATAGAAAGGTGAATGTAATTGTATACAGCGAAATGTATAGACAGGTAAATGTGACTGACGACAGTGAAATTTATAGATAAATAAATGTGACGGAAGTCAATGAAGCATATAGAAAAGTAAACGTGACGGAAGTCAGTGAAGTATGTAGAAAGATGCACATAACTGAAGACAGTGACTTAATTATATAGAGAGGTATAGCCACAAACTGTAAAAATTAACCAGGGTAGAACATATCAACCTGAACACAGCAGTATATAGCAGTGAGACAAACGGTCTTCGAAATTGTTGGCCAAAGATGTTCCATTCGAAATAATGTTATTTTGCATATTTCCCAAACGAACTGTACAGCTATCTTAAAAACGCTATATAAAGAGCTTACGTGTGTTTGATTTTGTGATATTATATGATCTAAGGCAGAATCAAAATATATCTTCAGTCAATAATTCTACCTTTATTGATATTGTTTGCTATCAAAATAATAAGCAATATACTGGTAATGGACGTCAATTTATTTTCTGATTCAGGTAACAAATATCTATGTATATATCATAAATGTAAAAAAAAAAAAAAAAATCAAACAGCATTGCAACAAATCTTACACACAGGGAATTCTGGGAAAACAATCGCATAATTATAAATAAAAGTACAAAAATATTTTGGAGGGCAAATTGATCTAAGTTTTGTGCAAATTTGATTATGTACATTGATGAAATTATTATAGGAAATCGATTATTAGAAAAACTGAAATACGTTTCGAATCGATATAGGTAACATATACTAATAAAAGAAAGTGGTACATAAATTAATTCTCCATCAAAATGAAATGAATTTGCCTTATAAGGATCATTATAGGGGCCAGAATAGTCTCATAATATATTCCACATGTAACTATCATGTTACACGTGTTGGCAGGAGAGTTTGAGTGCTGTGTGTGTGTCCTAACTACTGAATAAATAATGTAGAAATGACATACTGTAAACATTTTCTTTCCAGTTTTGTTATTTTTCCTCATCGAAATGTCATAATAGTTTACTACATTTAGAACATCATAAGTCCTTGCACTATTGAAATGAACTTGTCATAGGCAACTTTTATGCTGGAGAATATTTGATCAGTTTTAAAATGAAGCATTTTGTAGAGAAACAAAGGAATATATACAGTAATACATGTATATGCAAGTAAAAATATAGCGATGGAAATACATATCAAATATAAAAATAATAAACTAAAACACTGTTCATTGTGTGTACATTATTGCTGTCACTAGTCACACTGGTAATGAAATGCTGAAGGTTTCTTCTACACGTTTTGATATATTGCTGAAATTGAGATTTTAAATAATTTAATGCATCACCATACAGCTAATTTAAAAAATGTAAGAATATAAACAAGAGGCCGATGGGCCACAATGCTCACCTGAGTCACATTGTTTCGGCTGTTCTACATCAGAAGATTTGAAAAAAAAATTACTCTTTATTCCCACAAAAATTGGCCCCATCTGATGACCCTATCTTGTCCCACAGGGTCATGATAACACAGAATTTAAATCCATACAACATAGGAATATATCTGTAACAAACTTACTAACATGGTCTTGCTGTTGTGTTCTGGAGAAAATATTTTTTAGAGATTTTCTCCTATACAGTGAAAAGTGAAGATAACGAACAGTGATCAACCTAATAACTCCTGTAAGGAATACAAAATTACGAGTTAAGCAAACACGGACCCCTGGATATACCAGAGGTGGGATCAGGTGCCTAGAAAACGTAAGCATTCCCTTTCGACCGGTCACACTCCTATATCTTGATCAGGTAAACGGAGTAATCCGTAGTCAAAATCAGTGTGTAAGGAACGGCCTATCGGTTGGTATAAAACACGTCAGACAACCGAACGGCAGGTTGTATTTGCGGATAAGATCATTATAACAAATACAGAATTTGCGAAATGCTTACTTCAAACGAACTGTTGAAACCCTGTGCCCTGTTACTTCAACTTATTTGTCAGTAGCTTTCCTCGATTTAAAAACTGATCAAACACAGAACAAACTCTTGCGTATTGAATCAGTTGATAGACATAAATACCGTATGCAGGTTATTATAGAATATTGCTACATAAATATGAGAGTTGATGATGGAGCTGAAGTGATCCTTTTTGTCATGTAGAATCGTCAGTTCGTGGTTAACATCTATGTTCAATAAAATATCCAAATACGAAGTGGACATAGACGAATAGTGGTGTTTTGTATTTCGAGTTCACTGGGATAAATTGAATTGACATAGGAATGAAAATGAACATTGGTAGTAGATAAAACGTCGTCAATATATCCTAAATGCTGAGTTGAAGGTAAGAAATTTAGAAATTCAAATGTACAGTTTTATGTAAAACTTTGATCCCCTGTTTTAAGCTCCATTCGAACCTTCTCCCCGGGTCATGATTTGAAGGGACTTAACCCTGAAATACCTTAGGATGCTTGCATATTAACATTACTAATTATGACCCAGTTGCCCTTGAGAAAAATGTTTTAATTTTCCCCCAGATATATTCCCAAATAAAACTTCGTTCCCCTATTGTGGTCCAGCCTTACCCTCAGTGGCCACTATTTAAACAAACGTGAATCTCTTCTACCTGAAAATGCTTGCACATTCATCAGTAATCATGGTCCTGCTGTTCTTGAGAAAATTTTCAAACTTCCTAAATATCCTCATGTAAAACTGTCATCCCTTATTGTAGCCTCATCGTATCTCTGGTAGCCATGGTTTTCACAAGCTTAAATTATCATTATGTCAGGAAGCTGCCACATACGTTTAATTTTTTTGGCCCTGTGGTTCTTGACAAGAAGATATTTAAATGATCCCACACTATTTAAGCCTTTTCTTGATTATTCCCCTTGAATAGGAAGATTGCCCTTCACTTGAACAAACCTAGCTACCTTTACCCAAAGATACTCTGTATCAAGTTTGATTAAAATTGACACAGTAGTTCTGGAAAATAAAATGAACTTGTGAAACGGACAAATTTTGATCAGAAAAGCTCACTTTCTGTGCAAATGTGAACTAAAACGCTTCTTTGAAAGCAGTGTATGAAGAACTTATATAAGTAATATTTTTGATTTGCATCAAAGAGACTTTGGTTACCATGTTCTTCATTTGTTTCGCCTCCTTCGTCGTCACTGTCGTCGTCACTTTTGTTGACGAAGTCATTGATACAGTCATGGATAAAAATGTACTGATCCTACAAATTTAAATATAGGTTTAGTTTATGCATAAAAATGACCTTCGTAATGTCCATTTCACACAAATCCCTGATGGTGCTAACCTTAAATTCAAAACTACTTGTAGAAGCTATGATGCTTTTATCAATGAAGTTAATTCATGGAAAGACAAACTTTTTTCTAAAATTTCTTCACTTTTATCTGAAATGTCTATCTTGACATAACTATAACGGCATATTACATAGGATTTGAGCATTGGGAGATATAGATTGCAGGTTGTACTCGAATTAAAAGTTTGACAATTTTGAATGAAATTGATGAAATTGCTATAATGACGTCCAGTATGGCATTGCAATGAGCAACTGTGGTGACAATTATTCCGTAACAATCTCTTCAATCGCGATGCACTTTATATTTTTAAGCTGAAAAAAAGGAAATTTTTTTTTTCTTCAAAACTCACTGATCAAGATCGGTCCACTATCAAATAAATCATAAATCTTTAGGCACATCCTACACAATTCTAGGGTAGTTTGTTGATTGATTGATTTTGTTTGTTGTTTTCCGCCACACTCAACAATCGACATTTCCAACCTTTCTGACGCCTCGAGGTGTCTTAGTCTGTTGTGTGTTGGAATAAAAAGTACAAACATTTATAATAGGATATTTGTGGACGAGCGGATGGATATTAATTTTTAACACCAGAATATAATTTTAGCCGTGTCAAGCAAGAGCTCGTAACGTCTTAATATTAGAGAGGTGTGTCTCATCGATTTATGTTCCGTACTTATTTAGGTCACCAGAGGAAACTCAGGTGACCTATTGCAGCTGGTCTGCGTCCGTCGTGAGTTAACATTTTGAAGTTCTTGATAACTACCATTTCATCATTGGGACAAAGGAGACATAAATTATAAATTTCAGGACTCCTGCACCCCGAGGCTTTAGGGCGGGGTAAAAACTGTCAAAATTTGACCAGTTTGCAAACTTCTTCTTCTCTACAAACACACACGTGTAAAAAAAACCCCAAACACTAAATGCATAGTGATGTAAAGCAGGAAGGCCTCTGACAAAATTCTAAATGTCATGATCACTTGGATACAGATTCTGACTCCAGGGCGGGGTCAAACTTGGTCTATACAGTGTAAATGTGTAAAACATGTAAGTAATATCTTTCTAATGCTCATGAAACTAAATAGATATTTAGAAGGAGTAGGTTGTCCTTAGGAATAAGTATTTGGTTCCAGGTTGGAATCAAAATTATTAGAGTAATTTTGTATTTATCACTCGGAAGACTTTTTTAAGTTTGCTGATACAGCACATCAATCTAAATGCATATTTGGGGAAAGCAGAAAAGGACGTACCAAAATTGTGAATTTCGCAACCCCAGGGTTTTGACTCTAGGACGGGTCCAAATTAGTTATATCGTGTTAATATTACATATATAATGTTTTAAGAACACATCTTGTTTTGTACTGTTGCTGAATATTTTAATTCAGCTTTGATATTCAGAACAGGAATATTTTCTAGATTTCGTAGCCTTGAGACTAGTGATACTTTAAACTATACTCAGGTGACCGATAAGGACAAAATAATATGGCAAAATAATCAACATGTTGATGGTGGCCATTATTGGGAAGAAGAAGAAGAAGGAGGACTGTAGGCCTCTTGTTAAAGGTACACGTACGCTAACAATTAACAGCCAAAATCAGCAAGCATCAAACATTTCATGGAAAGCAACCAAAAAAAAAAAGTTTTCCTAAAGCTTCTGATATATTATTGATTTTATCCCACTTACTACAAACACAAAACTAAAAATGATTTTGGATGTATTAGTGGTCCGGTATCCATGGACATTCATTTCCTTAGCAAGAGATGCACATATTCTTGTAAAAATAAATGATTATTAGCTAACGTAGAAAGGATATATTTCTTCTAAATATATGTGATATGGTATTTTGTCTAACTAATTTAGTTTCAGAATGAATTTACTCATTAAAAAATAACAAACACCCAATTTCTCTGGGGTAACTGTTGCCATGACATCGGATAAAAACATGAATTTGAACACTTATCAATTTAGCCATTAAAAATAACAAACACTCAATTGTTCAAGGTTAACTGTTGCCATGATAACGGATAAAAACATGAATTTGAACACTTATCAATTTTCAAAATAGAAGTTTATCGTTATATAATTAAAATCTACAACCACCCCTCGAAAAATGAAAACTGTATTCTTCTTACAGGTTATCAGCATATTATATCTGTGAAATAAAATTGATTGGCAACTTAAGTACAGAAAAGTTGTATAGGTATCAAATGTATGTAAAGCTGACAATTGAAAGCTTTTTTAAGGGATGAAGGGGAAATGATTGCAGAATTTATGAGTAAAATTTATATTTGATCTGATAATTATGTATCTATTTCATACTTATTGTTGCTGGAGAAATTAACATGAAATAACATTTATATTTATTGTTCAGATTAAATAATAATAATGTGTTCAGGGTCAATCCAGTGTTACAAAAAATAAAATTTTGCTCTTCGAAAATGATATTGTGCATTGAAAATAACAAACCAATTTTGGTGCTAAAAATCTATTTGTTGTTTTAAAATAAAATTTTAAAAATCTCATCTTAAGGAAGAAATAATTAAGAAAGTACTTGTTTTATCATTCGGTGACCCCCTCCCCTAATTTTACAACCGTCGTAAAGAGCATACAGAAGAAAGAAATCTGGCATATTTTCAGACTTTGAAAAAAAAAAAAAAAGAGGCAAAATCAATGATTTTCAAATACCGGTTAATCTAAGAGTAATGCTTAAAATTCAATCAAATATATTTTTCATTTGTTGGAAAACACCCATATATACAATATTTGTATAAAAATCTGTCTTTGGACTCTCAGTGATAGGGTATGGAAATATATAATGTACTTCAAATAGAACATCTTTATTTTCGATCTTGCGTATAATTCCCCTAAAAGAGTTTTATTTCCAAAGTTACATGGATAAGGCATCGATAATGGCGCTATATGATAACGTTCGCAATGAAAAAGTTTTGATTTCAACAATGTTCAATCCAAATGAAAGTGATAGGTCGATTCTTGACTATATATGTATTTGTACAATGTATGAATTGCGTGCCACTTCGCACGTGGTCAGAAAAGACAATGGCGTCAGAAAAGTTTTGACATTGAGTTTATCTTTCATATATAAATGAATGTGGACGTACCACACTAAAATGACTGTATCAGATGATGCGTAAAAATCTAAAGGGTAGTTAGATTTGCACAGATCCAAGAATTAGTGGAAAATAACACGCGTTATGCTAATAAGACAATCAAGACTCATTTTGGAAACAAAATATGTCATAGACATGAGTCGTATTTCGAAACTACATGTATTTTCATTTATATCGTTACAACTGTAATTTTCTAATGTATATCTAAATAGAGGTTTTTTTTTTGTTTTTTTTTTTGTTTTTGTTGTTTTTATTCCATTTAAAGAATACCGTAGTTTTGATATCTTTATGTAAGATTTAACATAAAATATTGAGAATACGTGTGTCTTTAATGCAAGAGAAATAGGTCAGTCTTGAGCATTTGAACAAACGACCCAGGAGGTGGTACGTTGTATATCATTAGAGGCCTATATGATCATTTATGCATTCAGTTTTAACCAGGACTGGTGAAGAATAATTTTAAAGAAGTACTGTATTTAATTATATGAACCTTTGAGCTCCGCTGTACACAGAGGCCATGTATTTTATAGTATCAATATAAACCGCTCGAGGTAACATAGTGGTTAGGAGCGTTCTCCTCGAAACAGAGAGGTCGTGAGTTTGAGCCCTGTTCGTGCCATGACAGAGTCAAACCTAAGATACATAGGTAGTGATGCTGCTTCGCCAAACGATTAGCATTTAGAAGTGGAAGTCTTTCGGATATAATCGTAAAAATGAAAATCCCTGTCGCTACAAGCGTTCGATAATGTGCCTCACTCCTAGCAATGAACGCTAGGCAGAAATCTTTAATGGTACTTGACCTACAGCTGGTGACGTCTCAATATAAATTAGAATTCCAGAAGGGGACTTAAACAAACAAACAAAATCAGTAATTCTATATCATAAGTCCAGGTGGAGTAAAAATAGGATAAATTATACATGATCACAACATGACCCATTAAGACTCCTTCTGTAACAGTAGAACCCAAGACCAAGGGCCCATCATATTAACAATGTTGTTACCTTACTGTCACTAGGGTTGTTTGATGTCCTGGTATCAAGAAGTTTTGGGGATAAAACATGCATAACATGAGTATAATCAAGTGGCATAATGATATTTTCTCTTGTTTATCAGATAATTCTAAATCTTTGAAATATATGATACTGATATAGTCATCTTCATATTGTATGTAATGCACAAACATACAGAATCGTTGATACATACAGGAAGCGCTGTGATTTAGTTTTCAGTAGGTTTTCTTCTATAATAAAAAGTTCCCCACATAAAATGTAAAGTACCTGCATATAGTGTATTTAAAATAATACAGCACCAAGTACATAATTGATCTGTGATGCAAAAATAAAATTATAATACACATACACGTGTACAAAAAACCTGTAGGAGGAGTTAAAAAAAAGTATCAGGATCGAAAATCTTTTTTTATTTCGATTCAGAACAGCGAGTTACTGTTGTTATCTGATGGACGGACACTGGCCTTATGCTGTCCAATGAGACTGTGATTACAACAATGTTGGCTTAGTTATTTCTATTCACTATCATTTCTAAAAAAAGGCATGTGTCATCTCATAGTTAAAAATAAATGCAAAACTTCCTTACCTCAGTTTGCACCATATTTGGTCTATTGTTACGCATTTTCATAACCAGGTTATAGATGTCAATGACGTCACTGCCCCTCACATATTGCATCAAATAGTCTACGGCGATAAATGTACCAGTTCTTCCAACTCCAGCACTTAAATTAATCAGTTAATTTTATCATTAGATTCGAGTAAATTTTTACATATTCATTTCCCCAGAATATGTATACAATCTTACTTTGAGCAAAAGTTATCGTTTTCTTAACAACATTATTCATTCTCAAATAAATACATTTGTGTTGTACAGAAGGAATTCATGATATATATTACAATATTAAACATTTTCTCAATTTACCACAGACGGATTATAAAAAAACATCCAAAACTATATAGACATTTAGAATACCCCTGACTTAAAAAAATCAAAATAATAAAATCTCAATGTATGCTAGGAGTAAAATGACAATAAATTTCTGCATGCAGATAGTTTTAGAGTATATATATATATATATATATATATATATATATATATATATATATAATTCATTATGTAACGTTTACCTGCAGTGAACAACAAAAGGCCCTCGTTTAATTGAAGGAGGAGGTTGATGGCTCCTGACCTCTTTTACAAACTTAAGCATGGCATCCGAGGTTTCAGGAATACCCATGTCAGGCCATGCCAAATACGAAAAGTGCTTAATAGTTTTTCTGGTGTCGCCCTATATAGAGTACATTATATCGATATATATACATATGTATCATGCACGTTTTCTTACACATGGAACACAACATTGTATTTCAATTATCATGCTTCAATACAAATACATACATGCGGGCATATATATTTTGCAGTAATAGCTATGATTCAAAATGCGCCAACATCAATCAAACATCTAAATGCACTAGTTTCAAAACTCTAGACATGGGTATATTTTCAACAACTGGTTCGGGTCAAGCGATAACAGTCATTTCTACATGTGCAGTAACAACATTAACCCATTCCACAAATATAGTCATGCTTGCTACAAGGTTATTGGTTTGGGCAAGGCTGGTTTTACCTGCAATGAACTACTATTGGACCGGGGTCATTGTGAGGCAAGTACAGACGTGTAGCGCCCACAAAATTTAGGAGCAACCATGTGGTTTCCGGACAGCCCATATCTGGCCATCTCAAGTAATGCAGTTGTTTAACCTTTCTTGTACGGTCACCCTTTGTGTTAAATTGTAAAATAATACCTATCATTTTAATTTTTTTATTCAATGAATTATTTTTCCGATTTCATTACACTGCATAAAAATGATACGTACCAATTTGACCGACATCACTCTCAGAACGTAGTCAGGCAGGGTGGATTCCGATTCAATTTCTACCACGAGGTCTCCGTAATAGACAGGTTCCCTTGTGGCTTCTGGCCAGTATATATCACATTTTCGCTTTACAAAAAAATCTTATGAATTAGCAATGACAAGAAACATATTGACAATTGAGCGATAAAGAAGGGCCGCAAATTTGTTTCATTTCACTGTGCGTATAAAATGATCATTTTGCATATGCACAAGTATCAATGATGCAGATTATAAGCATGTTACATGCATTGTTTTCCCATATATACTGGGTAAAGAATATTTAGTTTATTTTAAATGTTTACGTCGCTAATGTTTTCTTCTTTATATTCTACAACACTGTAATTCTAGAAGTGGTGAGAATTCGCCATTTCATCGGAATTTAAAGACTAATCAAAATACTGGTGGGTCATGTGAATGAATTTGGTGACCTAATAATAGTGACGAACACGAAATATCATTGTAATTTTTTTTAACTACATTGGCGAAAAATCCCACACCTGTGAACGGTAACTGAGTCTAGTTTAAAAAAATGGTCACATCATTCATGAAAAGGTGAAGATAAAGAACAGTGATCAATCTCATAACTTCCATAAGGAATACAAAATTAAAAGTTGGGCAAACACGGATCCCTTGATATACCAGAGGTGGAATCTGGTGCCTAGAAAGTCTAAGCATCCTCTGTCGACCAGTCACACCTGCCTTGAGCCCTATACCTTGATGCATTAAACGGAGTAATCCGTAGTCAAATTCAGTGTGTAAAGAACGGTCTAACAATTGGTATGAAATACGTCAAACAGCATTGACCCAATGACAGGTTGTATTGGCAAAGTAGATCGTTATAACGACCAAAGAATTTGTTAAATACTGACATTGAAACCCATGTAACATCAACTTGTTTGTCAGTGGCCTTCCTCTATTTAAAAACTGATCATACGCAGAACAACCTCTTGCATATCGAATCATTTGAGAGACATAAACATTATATACAGGTGATTATGGAGCATATTGCAACACACACACGCACACACACACACACACACACAGATATATATATATATATATGTGTATATATGTATATATATATATATATATATATATATATATGGGGGGGTTGATTGATGATGGAGAAGGTGAAGTCATCTAATTGGTCATAAAGTTGAGTTGTTAATTTGCCGTTAACATCTATGTTCAGTAAAATATCTACCTACAAAGTACATGTAGAAGACGCTGCGGTGTCTTTTACTTCGAGTTTACTGGGATATATCAAATTGACAGATGAATAAAAATTATTATTGTTAAAAGATAAAACGTCGTCGATATCTAAATACTGAAGGCCACAGCACGATATTTTCCTTCTCATGTAGAAGCTTTTGAATAAATTGTTCCTCAGAAGAATATAAAAACAGGTCGGCTAACAAAGGAGCACAATTCGTGCCCATTAGAATTCCAACAGACTGTTAGAAGACCTGATCACTAAACAGCCCATGAACAACATTGACAAACAAACTATTAATTTAAGCATATTCAGCATAGATTTTCTGTAATCAATGACACGGGGCTATGATTTTACCAACGTTGAATCCACACAACATGAGGGTGCTTCAATTTTGATATGATTCCACCTCAAAATGGACGAAATATTACCAACACGGCGTAAAACTGTAAACTATTAATCAATCAATGATATGATTAGAATGGACCTTGCTGTTCTGGAGAAGAAAATGTAAAAAAAAAAAAAAAAATTAAGAAGTACTAACACATGAGATAAATCTGATATACACGAAAACTGGAAGATATGTAGAATAAAACTTTGAAATTGAAAACTTTCAAATTTACCTTATATAGTTAAGAACCCAAGATTTACATATTAGCACTCAATGCTCTCAAATTTTCTATATATGTATATTCTTATGTAAAATTTTGAATCTCCATTGAAGCCCAACCCTACTCAAATATAAATCTCCAATAAACTGGAATGTTTGCATATATAATATGACTAATCATAGTCAGTGGGTTTTTTTTCCATATAAATAACTTTTCAAATACACTGTATTATAGTTATTAATTCTAATATCAAAATTTGATCCCCTATTGAGGCACCATCCTAACATCCCCCATTACTTGAAGAAACTTCAATCTGAGAATGTTTGCACATCAATAGGACTTATCATATCACTGTCGCTCTAAAAAAAATCAAATATTTTTCTCTATGTATTCCCATATAAAACGTTGTTCCCAAGTTGTAGCCCTTCTCTTATCTTTATTTTCTCATCATGACAGATGAACAACTGATCACAGCAGGTATTCTGAGCGGCTCGTGTGATTTTAACAGCATTTTACATACCCGTCCTCTTTCAACCAGCTGAGTCAACATTACAATAATGCTGACATTTTGTTCCCAAATCATCCTCCAAAACTCGTCACGTGTAAATGGTAAAGCCCCTTGTGTGGCAATGTATTCCCGTGGTGATGAAAATCCCTGTAAGGAGCAAGTTGAAGCTCTAAATTTCAAATGCGCTATAAATACATCTCAATAGTGCATTTCATTTTAGAATAGGAGTTTGAACTTTGCTCTACGTTTGTTCCACTTAATTGAGAGGAAAGCTGTACATGCAAAACAAAACTTTGAAATGAATGCCTATAATCCTTTTTTTTCTGTAGTTTGGATTATATTTTGACTACATGAAAATCGATACCGGTATGTAGTTGGCGTTGATGTAATCCGACCCCTCATCATCCTCTGTTGGCAGAAGTTTCACTCTACTGTGGTCATCTATAAAATTAAAAAACAAATTACAAACATTCTTCATCTAGCAATATTTTCCTTAGCAAATGATGTACTAGTATTTGATTAAATATTTCGATAATTTCCCCATGATCACATGAGTACATAAAGGTTTCTGCACAGAGTTATACCAGTGGATTGATCATTTCACTTTCGCCAACATATGTTAGAAAGTTTGCCAGTTTACTTTCAGAAGGTCGGTGGTGTCTACCCGGGTACATTGTATCTGGGTTCTCTCCTCTACCAATAAAAACTGGACGCCATCAGATAACTGAAATATTGTTGAGTGTGGCCGGCAACAACAAATATTCAATAAAAAATAATCCTAACAAAGTTTTAAAAAGGATATCATTTCTGAAAAAACCCGTATATAAATAAGAGCAATAATAAATGGTTGAAATTTGTAATAACTCCGTGAGTCCACTTTGGAAACAGTTATTCATTGGATGGAGGATATATAACTCCATAGTAAGAACGAATTTTCAATATATTTACTGTAAAACGCATGACCAGTCTTTTCAATACTGAGTAATATACTCACAGGCAAGAATATTGGTGTATCTGTTTTTGATTCTGTTTACTTGTAATTCAGCGGCTTTTGTCGTATGTGTTGGACACGTTTCTTTCAACAACTACAACGAATACAAGATAAAGGATTAAAAAAAAATCCTTAAAAAGATGTGATCGATACGGAATTATGGTCTGACGTTTCGACAAGTTTAATGATACTAAAAGACTGGCTGATATTTTAATAATCTTAATGAATTGGAAGATCTATTTGTCAATCATATACCGGGTATTATTTTTATGCATAACAATTACTTTTCATGAAATATAACACCGCCTCTAGATATGAATATGTAGACTTGTCCACTTCTTTCCTTAAACAAACCTTTCAACTTGCCAAACTTTATAAATACAACATGTTAACCAAAGGTCATATGTTCTATTCCACACAATCAGTGTATGCGTTTTTCTACTAATTGAAAAACATTTCTTGAATAATTCATAGGTAAATCAATTAACTCATTCTGACGCTTTTTATACGTTTGAAATATACAATGTAGTTTACCTTGTATTCACGTGAAAATAAAAGGTTGCTATCAGCGTGCATTTTCTGAACGTATGCAGCAAAATCAGCAATCTTTACCGCCCTGCAATTTACAACTCTTAAATATGATGTTTAAATATTTTCAAATTACAAAATAATGACTTCAAAGTTTTAAAAACAAGTCTATATAGCTATTTGCAATTTTGATTATATAGATATAGTACAATTCAACTCCTGCTGGAAAAGAATATCGAATATCCTCCACACAAACGTGCCCGATGCGCTTTGGATTTATTGAATGATGCAAGCTTTATTTGCAGTTACTGAGAAGAACATGTTTTGGTGTCCTTCAAATGGACCAATTTCAAAGGAACGTTTGGTATAGGACCATAAAATAAATGATTTATTAAAAATATCATCTTAAAAGAGAAATCTGTTGCAGTCCTTTGTCAAGGTGACTTTATACACATTACTCAAAGGAATTTGAACTATGATTGAAAACAACCCAAGGGGAGAGAAAATATTAACAAGAAGTTAATTACACATATAAATAACTTTTAAAAAATATTATTCAAGGTCGAGGAACATCACCATCGGTTAATAACTGATTTAAGCAACCAATAATTGGATGAAGAGCAAAAAACAATCTTATTAACTGTTAAAATTCTTCTACAGAAAGGTACGACTTGCCCTTGACCTTTGAAAATAAGATAAGTAAAGGTCACTGCACACCACCCTGCGAAGAATAAATCTACAGAAGATGCAAAATATAATTCGAATATGATATCTACATATTAGTACAGAAGGTCTGATTGACATTAACCTTCGTACTTAGATTTGGATAAAGTAAACAATTTATTTGACCGATGGGATAATGGTACTTTCTGCTGAATTTGTGATTTAACAGCACAGCTACAGAAATCAGTCTTGATATTGTTGAATCTGAGAGAGAGAGAGAGAGAGAGAGAGAGAGAGAGAGAGAGAGAGAGAGAGATTGAGCTTGGACCAAAATTCTACATAACTCTACATATTGACTCTGGTAAAGTGACTGCACATGGCCCACAGTAGGTCAATGCTTAGATGAGAAAAGACAGATTGGGTCATAAAGCAAGAAACAATACTGGTCACTGTAAGACGAAAGTACCAATTGGGATCCTAATTATGGTATAGTGGGATGGGAGAACAAATTCTATTTCTGCAAACCGCTGAGCAGCACGGTTTTCGGCACATTTAATGTTTTTTTAACCATTTATCACACAATTGCTTGCTATTTTAATATTGCTGTCAAATAGTGTGACGTACTGCATATAATGAAGAAAATGGCTTAGTATATTCCTTAAGTTCAAAAGGTACGTGGAATATTACTGATGTGTTGCTAAATACATTCAATCACACAAATCTTTTATATTTATGAAGAAGATAAACATAACGTGTAAGTGAATTCAAATTTTGTGAAAATGAATGATTTATTGCATTCTTGAAATAATAGCGAAGTGTGATACCTTACGTCATGCAAGAAGACTATATGATGTAATGAATGAATATATAGTGGCTCGAGGAATACGATGATGTATCAAGTCAAAGTACAAGTACATATAATATTGATGACTTTCACACCCTTCAAAATATCTTTACATTGTGCTTTCTAGAACAGTTAGAATGTTATCCATATTTCTACAAAAAATTTTAATTTCAAATATTTCTGGCATAATAACAACGATTTGAAAAAAAAAGTCATAGAAAAGAAAGTTTGTACAATATAAGCAGGTGTTTAATGAAAATTAACTTTTCCGAAAATTTTTTCGTACATTATCAAATCTGGTTATTTGAATTCAACCTTCGAATAATTTTACCATTGCACAATCCATTTAATTGATAATTTGAATTGGTTCCACGTAAAAATCAGGCAAAATCATATTTTCGTGATAAGTCCATGTTCACGAAATGATCCCAAATGTTGCATACTAAGTCACCTTAATATGTTTACCAAATGTACAAGTAATTTTGATTTATTTCGTTTTGTTCCAAAAATATGGACAGGTATTTTTGATCCGAGAGATCCATGCTTAGAGTAAATCTATACAAAACACTACTCGTATTACCTTTGAAATCTAAAAACAGCAAAGCGGATATGAAAATAAGTTATTATATAACATTAAACAAATGAAAAAGGCATGCTTTGAAATAAATATTTTTTTTTAAGTTTCAATTTAACAATATAAAACCTCGCTGAATATTTTGATTTTCATACAATCTCGGTTGTCGTTCTTGAATTTCAGTCGATGATCGCTAGGGGCGCTGCGTTGTCAAGAACGCTAAGTGAGTGGAATATGGCGGATCCAAAAATTTATGTAGCGCATGACAATATTTCGACAGAGTGCGATTTACCTGCTAGTCTCATCTAAAAGAAATGAACCTAATTACCCGCGGGGAGTGTCAGAAAGACATTGACAATGCATGTAGCGTCATTGAAGATAGAGGGCACACAGACCGGGGCGTGTGTGGAGCAGCCGACAACGATGATTGAGCAACTTCCCATACGTATGCACGCAAGCCACTGAATCGGCACATTTCGGTAATTTTGAATAAATGATTGGCATGTGATGCATCATGCAATGAATCAACATGAATGATTCCAATTGACTATATGTAGAAAAACTTATATCTTGCAGCTGAAATAAAATATATTCTGAGTAAAGATATAAAAGTGCTATATTTAGAATTCAACGAGTATCATAATGTGAATAAGAAATCTTACTTCGGTGGTTTTGTTGCACTGCTCATCTCCATTGCAGATGCGAATCCTTCATTTTGTTGTCCTGATTCGCCATTTTGAACATCTTTAGATGGTCTTCAGTATAGGAAAATACGACATGAAAATCATCAAATGAATACCAGAAGTTAGTACACTTTAGAATATTGCAAAAAGAAAGTTTAAAAGAATTTAAGTTTCTAAGAATTGAGGCAGCAAAAAATATCTATCTAGCACTTTTTTCTATATATATTGTTTTTAGCATTTGTACACGTTTTATTGATTGGACTACTTTGTGTCATGTCACTAGTCAACACATTTTACACTCCAAGTTACTGATTTAAACTCAGCCAATCAATTGTTATGCAAGATTATGTAATATGCAATTTTAGTCTAGTTATTTTCTAGTCATTTGTTAGTACTGAAAAATGACGAATTCACACAATGGGATCATTTCTTATTCCTTTCATATGTAATGCACAATAAAAACAAGTTGCGAATTTTCGGATTTGTTTATCCTTGTATCCTTTGGGCAAAATGGTGGATATAAAATATATCTTTTATATCATCAACATTCTACAAAAAGCATAAGTTAATTTGCTTGATAGATACCTTCTTCTTTTTATAACAATGATGACAACTACTATTGCAATTGCAATGACGATAATACCAGTAACAGAACCAGCAATTAAAGGTACGTTGTTCGGGGCTGAAATACAAAACAAAAACAAAAACAAAAAAACATTTACAAAGTCACAACATTTACAAAGTCACAGCATTTACAAAGTCACAACATTTACAAAGTCGTTGTAGCCAAGTGATTGGACGCCCGCTTCACGATCCGGAGGTCTCAAATACAAGATTGCCGATCCAGACATTGCGTTAAACGTAAGACCTTTAGAATGAGTAGTGACTGTTTCTTTTCCAAGCGTTTGATTGCTTGTTTTACGTCCCTTTGAGAATTATCACTCATACTGAGACGTCGTCAGCTGTAGGTGGAGTACCTATGCTTAGCGCTTAGGGAGTTCTTTAACTTGTCAACGCCTGCCGCGACACGAGACCCCACGAGCGAAACAGCGAACGCACTACATTGAGCTACCGTATATTGGTGCAAATTAATGACATTTTATCTAAATCGAGTGACGTCTCTACATGATTAAAAAAGTCTCCAATGGGAAAACAATAAACAAACCGCCTTACAATTTTAGATCGATTCATCTCGTACCTACCGGCTACTGCGAAATAAACTTCGAATTCCTTACATGTATAGTGATTCGATACTGATTCAACAAATCATAACTTAAAACTGTTGTTTTTAAAAACAACTTTTTTGATTTTAAGGTAAGCGTTGGACCCTATCCCCATCCTTCTTGCCCTTGAGAATATATCCCAAAATCATTTCTGTGGATACGATGAGGTTATTTATATTCGGTCATTCCTATAAATATAATAGGACTTAAATCACATCATTCGATATATAGTTCGCTAAAGAATGTATTCTGATATTGAGGTCAGAATAAGTTCATAAACAAATTTGAAATTTCGTATCATTTTTATATGGAACTGAATATATACAAATGCTTGATAAGTATACTGTTTTAAATACAGTGCTTTATTCTGTATGTTGCAAACAATGAGGTATAGTTTAAACGAATTTTAATTTTAATTCTGTCGGAATGCCCTGCGAATAAACACATCGTTTGCAACTGCAGCGTGTACATGAGAATATAGCTATCGTTACAATTTGCAAAAATATCAAAGGTAAAAACATTGGAAATGTACAATTACTTAAATGTTGGGAGCGTATTTGTATTTTCTGTCTCCCAATGAAAAAGAATCTCTTAAAATAATTGTTTTGGTCTAAAAAGAAATCAAACATGACATTACTTCATTTTTGACGTCGAAAATATTTAATGAGCAATTACCAATCTTTAATTCTTTATTAACGTTTAGAGCTAAACAATGTAAAGGGTAAGGTTAATATGTGTTTGTGAAACACTGATGCCCATGGATTACAACAAAATGGAACTATAAGATTTGTAAAGGTCACTAGGTCAAAAATTGTGGTGTCAATGGAAAGATCTTGCCACAAGGAAAAATACCATATCATATATGTAAGGTCTATCTCATATGTTTTAAAATATGAGACCAAGGCTAAAGTTTTTTTTTATTTCCAAAAACTAGTCAAAGGTCTATGTCAAGGTCAATAAATATGTTAGCGTTGGAAAGGTCTTCGCACCAGAAATCCCCATGCTAAATATAAAAGCAGTGCCTTCTACGATTTGAAAATATGGCTTATATTCGAAATTTCAAAAAGTAGGTCAAAGGTCAATATAAAGGTCATCAGGTCAAAGATATTGGTGTCACTGGAAAGTTGTTCCCACAAGGAATACATTTGAAAGGTCTGCCTCTTATAACCAAGGTTAACACTTTTTGCCACAGACAGACGGACAGACAAAAAACTAGATGAAGTTTCTGGCATTTTCTTCATCTCCTCGATATGAAGAATTCTTGTATGATTTCCAAAATAGGTTTAAGTTTTATGATATATAGTATTATTACCAAATCATTTCACACCGGCCTGGGAAACACATTGGTTTTTCCAAAGATTTTTCTTCACTTCTTTACTATAGTAATGCCCATCCAATTACACAGGAGGGCCAATCTGATTGAAATCAGATCCTAAGATGTCTAGTGTAGCGATCTATGGGAGCGGATCTTAGGTCTTTATTTTATGTAGTAGAGCTGAATTTTCATTTTTACTTGCAACAACCAAGAACTATCAAAATATGCTAACCATAAATCAGACATGATAATATATCCCAATTTGTTTTTTGAAAGAAAGGAGATAGAATGCAAGAGCATTGTGAAATTTCACGGAAAATTATATACTATTGAGAAACATCGCGTACGTCCTTAAGTTAAATAAAAATCATTGCCTATTCTTCTTGTGAATTATAAATGGTTTGATATACAAATACGAATCTTAAATTCCATACATTTCTGTTTATTAAAATATTGATTGAAGAAAAAAAACCTGTCTTATAGTGGCTTCAAACTGATTTTTTTAAAAATTATTTAATATGATAAAGGTATTTGCTTTATTTTTCTTTTAAAATACCTTAAAATAGTAACAGGCGTATGAAATAAAGACGAAGAAAACCCATCTTAGATAAACTTTTTTTGGAGCTTTAGATCAGGTAAGATAAAAGCGTCGATTTCATAACGTATCACTTTATGATAACATACCGATATAAAGTGTTCATTAACACAAGATACAATTGATAGAACGGATTGTCACCAAAATATTCTAGAACAAAGAATGACTATTAGTATTCCATTCAAAAAGGTATATCACTTTTTCATTCCTTTATAACTATGATTATAAAGTTAGAAGTAACTTTAAAATACTTACCAGTAGTAATTGGACTAGAAAATGTAGATTCAAGACACCCGCCGTTAGTACAAATAGCATATCGCATCCTTAATGAAAAGATGACATACATTAACATTAATATCTCTGAAATCGTTTTCCAGATGCAGTATCTTAATGACAACTACTCGTCATCTCATATAAAAATGGGTTTTAACATCGAAAGAAAATAACTGTACGTATCTATTTGAATAATTGGAGATTATTTTCAGAATGTCGGGAACAGTACCGGTATGAAGTGCCCGGCTCCAGGTATCCATTACAATATTTATTGCTTCCAGTACATTCCTTATCTTTTCCAACGATGAACTCAATGGCGTCAACTGTACTTCTTCGAAATCGCCGTCCATTATCTACAGAGAATCTCTGTATTACAATAACATAATGTACAGACAATATTATATGAGGCTAATGAGTTTATCCATATATTACTTTATGGTAGGAGAGTTTCGAGTTACTACCGGAACACCGATTTACTCTGAATTTACACATTGCAGTCACGTGATTTCGAAGGCACTACCTCCGTTACAGGTCATATATGTACAAATATTTCACAATGCAATGTGCTATCGAGGGTTATCAAACTATATATAAAACAAGTGGGACCAAAGTAACTGGAGCAGGAGGGACAGGACGACGGCCATTGCCTTAATACTTTTGGGGAGAGAGAGAGAGAAAGAGAGAGAGAGAGAGAGAGAGAGAGAGAGTTGTTAAATTGGTGACGGAGATTTGTGCTCAATGAACAGTGAATGCAATGACGACTCTTGGAACAGTGAAGACTTCCTTTTGAAACTTGCATCAGCAATTCCATTTAAATTTAGCTCAGTCGGTTAACGTGTCGACTGCTGATCTGTAGAACGTTGGAGTCAGCAGACGTTTGAATTTTTTCACATTATTTTCTATTAAAATTCTATTTTCAACTAAATAAGATAAAGTTGAAAGTTTCAAATTTCAAAATATTATTATACATATGTATCCCCCACTTTCCATTCATACGAGATCTCTCTGGTATGTTGACTCTATTGTTTATATTTGGACGGTTTTGATGAGTTTCACAACAATCAGGGTTTAGACAGTGGTGCTTCAATGTTTGAACTGAGAATTTTTCAAGTCAAAATATATATATGTGATATGCGTTATATTTTCTTTGCAATATTTACAATTGCAAAGTGTATATGAAATGAAACAATTATATATAGCATAAGATTTGTTTTATTTCACATTGCGTCATCAGTCAGATCAAGTTAAGGTTAATGAGCAAAAGAAATAAATTCTCACGAATCTGATGGAATACGCCCGAACCCCTCCTTCTATTCTCTCTAATGTTAATTTTAGTTGAATTACACATTACGTCTACCGATCACGGTGGCTCAGTGGTAGAGCTCTCGCCTCGTGAACGGAAGGTCGTGAGTTCGAGCCCCGCTCGGGCCGGCCGCGTCAAACCTAAGACGTTAAAATAGGTAGTGATTGCTCCTTCGCCAAGAGCTCGGCATTACGAAGTGAGAGTCACGGGTCTTTCGGATGGGACCTTATAAACGGAGGTCCCGTGTCGCAGCAGGTGTGGCACGTAAAAGAACCCTCACTGCTAAAAGCCATTAGTGCTAAGCATAGGTCTAAATTTGCAGCCCCGTCACCGGTAATAGTGACAGTCGCCGGATAGCTGAAAAATTGCTCAGGCGACTATAAATAAAAAACAAACAAACAAACAAACACATTACGTCTAGTTTCTCGCACTTTTGTAATATTATTGTTTCAATAAGGACAACAATAATTGCTGCAATAGGTATGTTTACAACAGTTCCCCCTCTCCGGTCGTCGGCTGGTATTCTGTATCAAGAAGTAATTCCGTTTTAAGCCCTATCTTGCAAACTTAGATTGTTTAAGTACTGGTACATTTAATTTTCTTTCACACTTAGAGCCTTGCAAAAAATGAATAAATAAATAAAATAAGAAAAACAAAACATAAGAAAACAAGTAAAAAACAACAACAACCAAAAAAAAAAAGCCCCAAAATAAATTCATAAAAACAACACACACACACCCTAAAAGAAATCAAAAACAAAGCAAAAAAGAAAAAAGAAAAAAAGAAAAGAAAAAAAGAAAAACCAAAAAACCAAAAAAAAAAAAAAAAAAATAATAATAATAATAATAATAAAAACCGACAACAACAAACACAAAAAGAAAATAAATAGATACATTAAAATGAATTAAAATAAATAGGAAATCGATAGGGCTATCCAATTGTAAGGATGTGTATAAAATTCGCAGGGAAACCTGAGTTCGGCATCCACTCGAAAGTCGCCCATCACAAATATTCTATCAAACATACCAGTACTGCACTTTGGTTTCCAAGAATCACTGGCTACATAGGCGAAAGTGTTGTCTTTCTCATACACATCATTCCACGTTTTATACTTATGTTTTATGATATTCAGATAGCTTTGCTTTGTTCCGTGAAATCTGTGTTTTTCTACAGAAATAATGCATTTCCATATATTAGAATATTTTAGATGAAATTTTTTGTAAGATGATATCTCGTACAAGATAATTCATTTACCTGATAATCCAACTGAACCTTTCGATACAATCACAAACCACTTTACTAGTTCCCCGTTCCTGTCATCACATAAAGCCTGACGATTAAACACAACCGAGACTTGTTTCTGATCGTTGGAAAGACGTGAACCTTCCTGGATAAATGGCGTCTTCTGAGGGAGGAGTGGGAGTGGAGCTATAAAGCGAAGAATTAACTGTCAATATACACAACATACTGTTTAAATCTAAAATTCTTTAAGTAACTTTGAAGCATAAAGTTATATTTACGGACATATCATGTGAATTTTAGGGAATCGGGAGGCCTTGAGTTTGATTCACGCTCGTGCCTAAGACGTAAACATTAGTAGTGATTGCTCTTTCGTTAAATGATGGGCACTTAGAAGTGCGAATCACACGTCTTTCAGATATGACTTTACAAACGGAGGCCTCGTGTCGTGGCAGGCGTTGGCAAGTTAAAGAACCCTCACTGCTACGGTCGTGAGCGCTAAACTCGTAGTAATTCAGCTACAGTTGGTGACGTCTCAGTATGAGGGAAAAATTCTCAACAGAACGCAAAACAAACAAACAAAAGGAAATAAAGGCAAAATATTTCGACGACAGATAATGTAGTGTACGTGTGTCATTATGGGGTTTATGGAAACATTTTCTTTACATGCAAGGCATCATATTAGACTGACGGAAGGTGTAGCTGATCGTTTTGGTGCCCGCAGATTCAAGTCTCTTATTTAAACAGTATGAAAATTCACCATTCTTTAGGACAACCATACATTGTTTTCAGTATTTAGATGATTATATCATTTTACTATATTCACCGATAATTTTATTATTATGTTATGCTAATCAGTGAAAGAATAAACCATGTTCGGTATACGTCTCAAATGTTTTCATGCAAAAGAATTTGGGTTCATATCAACAGCATGCACTTTTAAGAAATCAAAAACAGAGTAGAGTTCAGTTGTCAAAAGGTGACAAGATAGGTACCTATTTATAATACTTCTAGATATTCTGTTTTTGATAGTATATCAATCAATTCAAGAACCACTTGAATTTATTGAAGTTCAATAAAGGGGAATCAAAATGCAAAATAAATATCAGTACAGTAGTACAAGAATCTAGTTTCCTCCCCAATCACTTTCAAAATTGGAATCGACATATTTTTTTTTAACTGGATAAGTTCAAAGAGACACTACAGCTTATTTTCCACATTTTAGTCAAGTGTTTTAAAATGATAAAGATTATTTTCGATATTGACAATTTTGAACAATTTGAATGCATCAATTTGCTTTCAACTGCGCTTTGAGGATCATCCGGAATTGAAAGATTTCTTCATGGTGACTCGGATTTTTAAATGCAATTTCACTTGATATAGATTGATAACACAAGGGTTATATAGAAACTTATTTAAATACTCCTTAAGGGGTTTACACTTTCTTTTAAGTATGGGATTATTCAATTAAGTAATTATGAATCATTATTCTAACGAAAACCCTTCCCTGTCCGTATTGAACAAACAATGTTTGTAAACTAACACGTAATATGTTCTTATAAAAGTAGCACCTACTTTTAGAACCTTCCTATATGTCTCCTAGCTCTTAGTTTATCAAACAATCATACTTATCTCCAGGTAAATTTTAGTTCGCGTATGAGATGTATCTCGATATGTTCTTATAAAAGAAGCACCTTCTTTTAGAACCTTCCTATATGTCTCCTAGCTCTTAGTTTATCAAACAATCATACTTATCCCCAGGCAAATTTTAGTTCGCGTATGAGATGTATCTCGCTCTCTTTTTACCCATTATCTGTCAAATTTCTGGTCTACCCACTGTATGCTCTCTCATTGGACGACATGCGGCACTGTTTACCGTCTGTACACATGCATTTAAATACTGAAAGTAGGAGACTCAATTTTTTACTTTTATTTTTTGAAGGGCTGTCAGAAAGTATTAATTTTTGCGTTTAAACGAGAATTTTCAGCTTCAGAAATTTGTTATTTTCGCAAAGTTCATACATTGAACTATGCAACAAATTTGAGACAGCTCCGAGAAAACTGTCAGGTTTTATGATATTTGCTCAAAATGAGCTGTAGTGTCTCTATAAATAGTAAATATGTTATATATTCAGACTGATGGATGAAGTATACAACCATTAGCTTAGCAGTTATATTATTCCGCGCAGTTATGCTCAACAACTGAGGAGCAAATTTCCTTAAATTAATTGAGGACTTACCGCCAGCATTGATATGTAGCTGCCGCACAGAATAATTGTCTTTTGTTGCATTTTGATTTGTCATTGCAAATATCTGAAAGAAATAATGAAGAGCATATTAACTACTAGAGCATATACTAGTATCTATACAATAAGAGACATTCATGGTTTGATCATTGCCTATAAGGGGATGTATCAAGAATTTGAATGGTAACTCCATCTAAAAACCATTCATTTTCCCAAAAAATATAAATGTATGCATTTTGTGACACACAGAAAAGTGAGTGATATGATTCGTGCTTTTGTGTATAGGTTAGTTCAAGATCAGATGCATCTTTTTCATACTAAGGTCAACCTTTTTTTAATCTGTTTTGCGGAAACGCCGACTCACATGTTGGCAAAATTGAAATAAAAATAATAGTACCCGTTCATTGTTTTTCCCCCACCGACCGTTCCATGTCCAGTGAAAAAAAAATAAATAAATAAAACGTCAGTCAGGTTCTCGTTCCCGCCACTCAATAATCGCGTTTGGAGTGATGCATGATTGGAGGGGACGGGAACCAGATTAATAACTTTATTTATAAAAGGCAGCATGTCATTGGCTGATTCCACGGACATCATCCAATCAGAGACATCGAAACATATGACGATATTTAGCTCGATATAAAACAGCGCCAAGATGTCAGCCCCAGGACATGAGATATTTGGTTATTCAAGATCGTTACCGTAAAACTTTAAAGGTTTAAGAAATGAATCTGGGTTTCTCTGTCAATGATGTCATTAACGATATGGACGGATTCTATAGCCGTTATGAAATGTTATGGTGAGGGTCACGTTGAAGTGGACAGCAGTGTTGTGAAATCTCAGCCGAGATTCGGTTTAGCTGGATAGTAATTAGTAAATTTTATTTAGAGTCGGCACTGTGTACAATACAAACAAGTAATATGACATCTGCATAGTTCTTTAACCGATTATCACAGACAAACTAAATCATAAACATGAGCAGGCAGAACACATATGTATTTACACGCATACTATATAAATAAAAAAGTTAAGAATTAAATACAAATCAACAGATAAATTTAAGCACTAAATCTAACCACAGCAATAAAATTAAGAAGCACTATATCAGTTATACTTCAAAAATAAGGAAAATAATAATAAATAGATAAATAATAATAATGATAACAATAAAAAAAAACACCCATAAATAATAGCAATTAAAGCTGGTAGTTAAAGCAGAAGAAGGTGTCAGTCCAAATATTCGAACCGAATATCAATCGAAATCATGTCACTAAAATATTCCATTGACACACTTGATAGATTTTTCAATACTTGGGTTTTGTTTATACAATTACAAGTAAAAGACAGATTGAGAATAATCATAAATTAAACAGGGCCTATGATTGAGGAAATTCAGATGAAATTGCATCGCAATAAAATCGATCTATATATTATTTAAATGATGACATTTTACATAAACAAGCCAGTTATTAACAGTTGTAAAACAGTAACAGTGCCGTGATTAAAGAGATCCACAAGCTTGAAGAATAAATGATTAAAAATAAGAGAGAAAAGAATTAAAAATTCCCCTTCTATTGATTAGTTTTATTATTTGGACCGACTGCTTGAATTAGTAAGTTTTTTTCTTAACCCCCCCCCCCCCCCCAGCCAATTTTTAAAAAAATCACGTAACACAAATAATAAAAAAATAATTCATTACTTATCATTAAAGTATTTCAATACATTAAATGATAAAAGATGATATGATTTGATTGTTTGTTTGTTTGTTTATAGCCGCCTAAGCAATTTTTCAGCTATCCGGCGGCTGTCACCATTACCGGTGACAGGGCTGCAAATTTAGGCCTATGCTCGGCACTCAGGGCCTTTGAGCAGGGAGGGATCTTTATCGTGCCACACCTTCTGCGACACGGGACCTTGGTTTATACGGTCTCATCCGAAAGACCGGCACCCACGTCCCACAGTGGGATTCGAACCCCCGACTCAAGGATCATCAGATCTTTGAGCCCGACGCTCTAACCACTGCGCCACGCGGGCGGCTTATTAACCATTTATTCTTGGATTACATTTTATGTCATTTGGAGATGATCGTAGTGATTTGAATACATAACTAGAAAACATCATCTAAATCCGTTAATTGAGGCTTCCACGAACTGTCGAGCTAACAGGTTTCTTGTGAACTGAAACGTGTAGTTTTGAAAGGATGAGTAAAAGATTAATTCTGTAGATAGAAAATTGCTGGAATTTCGTTGAGTGGAACTGGCATAAAGTCCAAGGTTTGATGTTGGTACTAACGACAAGCGTAGAAAATATGCCTGATGTGGGATGCGATCAGACCAGACAGGCAGGATTCTCTTGAGGGTATCCACGGCTTCCAGGTGGACGAATGAGTGTTGCAGAAGGTCTTGCGAGCTTTGCCAGTGAATTGGTAAGGCATTGCTCCTGTTGTAACATTATATGGAAGCCTCGGTCCATGCCCACTCATGAAGATGATATGCCGGAGTTCGAAACCGTCGTCGTTAAGGGTTGAAAATTGCAGTCGCTCTAATGCAGTGTGCAGTGTATGTGGCATTCCGGTCTGTGACATGGAGAATTTGTTGCAAGGTGTTATCCTCGGCTAAGTACATTTGATTCTCAAAATTGCAGAATTTGCAGAAGCAGACGTGTTTTGTTTTTCTTCAAATAGTCATGTTTATTTTATTTGGTGTAATTTATTTGTTAGGTCATTCTTGGCACACTGACCCTGACTTCGGATTGCCCCGTTTACCTGATTGGGATGTAGGGCTCACGGTGAGTGTGACCGGTCGACAAGGAATGCTTACTCCTCCTAGGCACCAGATCCCACATTTGGTATATCCAGGAGTCCGTGTTTGCCAATCTTTTTGGTTTGTATTTTCTATAGGAATTACGAGATTGAATACTGTTAGTTGTCTTAGCCTTTTCATTTTTATTTATTATTTATATTTGATATGTTTTTTTCTCGAATGAGCAGGTGAAGATAACAAAATGCAGAATTAACTGAAGCAGGTGTGGGTTTTTTTCAAATAGTCATGTTTATTCTATTTGGCATAATTATTTGTTTATTTATCATTTATATTTGATACATGTATTTGTTTTTCTTGAATGAAATAGTGAATATAACGAACAGTGATCAATTTCATAACTCGTATAAGGAATACAAAATAGAGAGCTGGAGAAACAAGGACCGCTAGGTATACCAGAGGTGGGATCAGGTGCCTAGGAGGAGGAAGCATCCCCTGTCGGCCAAATTGAATACATATATGGACCGCTCTCTGGGAAAAGGGGTCTTAATGACATTTTTATCGAAAATGAGTTTTTTGCTAAAAATTGATGACGATTGTCTGAAATATAATATCTACAAGTTTGGACGTCCAACTCCTGTTGGTTCCCGAGATACGGGTGCTTGAATGACGCTATGATAAATGCATTATATCAAATCAACGTCAAATTACGTCATAACGTCATTCCAATTTTAATTGACGTTATGCATATTATAACTTTGTTATCTTAATGCATGTATGCTTTATAACATCCTGCATTCATTTTTCATTATTATGAAATGGATTGTAAGGGGACTTCTATTGTTAAATGTTTCAAAATTTCTCTAAATGAAAAAAGTACACGTATATTAAGGTGTATTTAAATTCATTATTCGATAAACACCATTCACAACTTGTATGCATGCATTTACAAACATTTTTGCAATTAATGAAATTCAGAAAATTAATTCAGTCAGTACCATTCTTGCAATGGGGTCGGACAAGTTTCCTCTTGAAATGCAGGTCGCACATAGGGTCTCACGTGCGAATACAAATACCGCAAACGGGTTTCAGTGAGTCCACTTGCAGGAAGTACATCTGGTCTTCTGATTTCATTAAACTGGAAGCCGTGCTGTTTCAAGATATTTATCTTTTCCTCAATCCCTTCACTGGTTTTCTTCACGGTTACAATACCAGGTTCAGCAGAATCAAATGCGAAATGCTGGTACTGCCGTATTCCCTTGATAGCTTTGAAAAATTGGACAAGAAAAACCTTCCACGATCTCCACTGCCATTCTGGATATCGGACAGCTATATCGGTAGAAGAGGACTTGTTAACAACATCTTCGAGTTGACCTATACAATCACAGTCACAGCGTCTGAATAGTTTCTTTATTAGGGCGAAACCTCCATCAATAAGACATCGTGCATGTCCTGGTATCTGCATTTTAAACTCTATTTTGTTGTGTTGTTTAGTCATAACTCGCCACATGAAGTAACCAATGACAAACTGGTTTTTATTCTGACCGCAGCAGTTATCCGCATGGATTGTACATGATGTTTCACCGGAATTGTGATTTTCCAATGCCAAGTCCAACATCGATATCACTGAATCTGGTCCATGAATGCAAGTCCCATCTGACCCGATGGTTTCATCTTCATTTATCAGGAAGTTTAATTGCTTTGGTTCTCCATCGCTTCGGACACCAAATATATGTACCTTCCGTAGAGTTTGGAAATAGAGCGGCCCCATCTGTCGTGAGTGATGTGGAATAGACACATTTTGACTGAAATCAAAGGTGTAATGAACAAACTTGTCCTGCAAGTGGTATGTTTCACGTGATCGTTTAACACAGCTGTTGTAAACATCTCTCTCTGCTTGTGCATGTGTGATATGATCCCGCATCCTCCCTGCTGCTTCCAATTTTTCGTCCTCTGAAACTGCATCTATAATACATTTTCTTAACCTTTCACACGTGGCACAAACATCATCTCTTGGTTTGGCAATTCGTATGTGAGGAAGACATTGATTCCAAATATTACAGAAGGTGGAATACTGTACATGTCGATCATTTGGACAGCTCTCTACGTATTTCTCGTGAATTATTTTCTTTGTTTTGTCTGATGGGATGTAGATGGGTGGAACAGCGTCTCTTCCCCTCGGAGCAGCTGGTTGTGGTAACCCAAAGTCATCAGCAAAACTTGAAATGAACTGCACAACAAGTCTAATGTCTTCGTACATGAGTGAATGGCTCGGCTTTTTCCCAGTGTTTCCATGCTTGCGGGGTGTTACTCCATGTCTATTCATGTGAGTTGTAATGTTCTGGAGCAGGTGCTTACCAATGTCAAAGACTAACATGAACGTTTTCTTGCAAACTCTCTCACCAGAAAACATAAACGTTTGACGTGAACGCATTCTTTTCTTTCCCCGCTTGGTTGTATCTTTGCTGTTTTCCACGAGTGACCCCATGATATACATGTCCTTCTCTTCTTTAGACATTTCCCTCATATTCAGAATGTGACTGTAAATAACATCGGCACTGAAGGAACAGACGCATCTATTCTTGCATCCACATCCCTGGACTTGCATTTCTCCAATCTTACGAAGATCTGGATCATCTTCCGATAAATGGATATTTCCTACACATGTCGATTGTCTGAAGACCTGTTCATCCTCACTTACATCTGTGTCCGTGTCAGTGTCCGATATGTTTGTTTCATCAAGAAACTGCATCACACGTTCTTCTAAATTCACAACTTCATCTGTGGGTTCTTCATCCAGTTGATCTTCATGATCGCTAACTTGGGACGCAGCAGGTGTATTGATAGGAGTTCTTCCAAAATGTTCTGCGAGAAGATTCTCCAACTCCTGAAAAAGTGTACATTAAAATAGATTAAAGATTGCAACACTATGATAATGTGGGTTAGGCATGGTGTAGATAGCTACATATACATGGTGTTTAAAAACCACATTTTTGACATTCATTGTTAATTTGATTTATTTGAAATAGAAATGAAATAAAAATTGTGTGTGTAAAATCACATAAATTCAGGTAGAACACAAATTGTTTCCTTCAATAATTATGCAGTCTATGGCTCTATGCATAGTGTTTCTACATTTATTAATATAACATGTAAAATTTGGGACTTTCAATTTTTAAAACATAAATACAAAAAAAAAAAAAAAAAAAAGAAAAGCCTAGATCTACAGCATATGTATATAATATTAAATTAAAAAAAAAAAAAAAAAAAAAAAGGTGGGGAGGAGAGATTTACTTAACCACTAGCATATATGCAATAAATACACAAATCTGAAGACGAAACTTTATTTAACAGCTTTGTAAAAGGGAGGGGTACGAAATCAAATCTTCTTTCACAACTTTTGGTAATATCAAAACAGAAGTCATCATTTGTTTAAAAAAAAAAAGAGAAACAATTAAGAAAGAAAAAACAAAAGGGCTTTGAAAATAATAATAAAAAAAACCCAAAAAAAACCAGACACGGTGCGATTCGAACCTGTGCTTTAAAAAAAACTCTCATGATGAGACCTTCACTCTAACCATTACGCCACCGCGCACTTCACTCACAGTGCGTGATTATTACGGGCATTTAAAAGTGGATATAGTTTCATATCTTCTTTTTTCACCAAGCCCAAAATTCATATAAAACTCATAATTAGTTGAATATAAACTACACTATAACACAAATACTTGGTGAACAACCACAGTAATAAAAAAAAACAAAAACGCACACACAAACAAACGATTCAGCAAGTCAATTTTACTAAGTCCACGAATCTGTATCGTGGATACTGTAGACGTTTAATTTACAGACTCCGAATATATTACAAACGTGGCCCGATTTTCTATAGTATATTTCATTTTGTCCTGTATAACAATTTTTTCGTTCATTGAAGAAATCTGAGGTTTAGCGTTATTACATTGCTGTATACGCGCTCAACGGGATTTGTTGTCGTGAGTAGGGCTATTGAACAGACCCTCTAAAAAACATATTATAAGTTTAACATCAATAAAACCTTATCACATGTAATTCTAGACATATTACTCACCTCAAATTCGCAATCCATTTCCTTATCAACATTCAATTACCATTGAAATCTGCTATTTCAACTCCTTGTTTACTGACATGTGTTTCGATGACGACGCTCTAAATTATGACGCGACTTCAACCGCGATTTACAACGTCATAGTACCAATGTCAATAAGCCCGGTTTTGCCAGAGAGCGGTCCAATAGATCGGTAGAATTGTTACGTTTTTATTTTCCGAATTCGAAATATATAAATAGATCTATAAATACGAACCATCCTGATCAATCCCCAACATTCAAGAAGAAAATAGTTCCGACAGATTTTTTTTTTAGAAATCGTTTTTTTATTTACAGATATATATTTTGCAGATATATCACTAATTGTTCAACCAATGAAAAGGTGTGTTACATTTAACATTAAATGATTAGTTATTCAGGACTATTACAGATGCTTGCCACAAACAATCTCTATTTAAAAATGATGAAAGTAAAAGCTAAATTTGATGCTTTTATATGTAAAACCTACAATTGACTGTAATTCGTTTCCATAATTTCTCAATGAAGTTAAAAACAGAAGGGAAAACAATTAGAAAATATACAGGGAGGGGTAATTTATTATAACTTCTGAACATCATAGAAAATAATAATAATGATAATAAATAATAATAATAATACCATATTTATATAGCACCCTTTTCATACATTTGTATGCTCAGAGGTGCTTTACAGTACATAAAACAATTAAATAAAACATTGAAATAAATTGATATAAACATAAGATGCAATACATATGCTAAATAAGTATAAAACATAAGTTTCAAGGCATATTTAAGTAAAGATGATGAGATAATGTTGTTGAGATTGTTTTGTGTGGCTGAATTAAAACTATATATAAAAAATCCATCTCACCTTGATGGAGGCTAGTTACTGAAAAACTGATGAAAAAAAGTGTTTTCAATGACTTCTTGAAGGCGCATAGTGATTTACAATCCTTCACATATTCTGGAAGGGCATTCCACAGTTTCGGAGCTGTTGACATGAAGCACCGATCCCCGTACGTAACAGGACGACTTTTAGGAACTACTAGAGTGACCGATCGTTGTATAGACCTAATATTTCGGGTAGGCCTATATACCTCTAGTAATCGTTTGATATAAATTGGGCACTCATCATGTAAGGCCTTGTAGGTATAAGTAAGTATCTTAAACTGTGCCCTATGCTGCACAGGCAACCAGTGTAGTTCTCGTAGTATTGGAGTGATGTGGTCGTAACGAGAGGTCCTGGATATGAGACGTGCGGCAGTGTTCTGAACTTGTTGGAGCTTGCTCAGAAATGTCTTTGGTATACCAACCAGGAGAGCGTTACAGTAATCTAACCTTGATGTAACTCGGGACCGAGGAGAGAACCCAGATACAATGTACCCGGGAAGAGACCACCGACCTTCCGAAAGTAAACTGGCGAACTTTCTTACATATATCGGCGCGAGTGAGAATCGAACCCGAGCAGACTAGAGGTGAGAGGCCTTGTGATTTTAAGCGTAATGATCTAACCACTCGGCCACCACCAATAAAAACTGGACGCCACCAGTTAACTGAAAAATTGTTGAGTGTGGCGGAAACAATAAGCAATCAATCAATCAATCATAGAAAATTTACAAGTTCATTCTTTTTTATTCAGAAATTTTATAATTGTACTTATTACAAGCAAATTATTCCAAAACTATGTATCAATCCATGTATCCATTTTTTGGTTTGTATCAAGTGTCCTTAACACGCAAGATAATTTGCCACTGCCAATTAAAAAACCACATGAAACTCTAAACATTAGCAACACTTTTATGAAAAAATTGAACTTAGTTAACCTTGAAGACAATAGTTCTGAGAATGTTGGAGAAAGAGTGTATTCTTTCGAGTTATTTTCTTTATCAAAATAAAAAAGTTGTATCTTTAATTATTCTTGAATTATCATTGCATAATATCTTTTAAATTGATATTCAAATTGCTATCATTACTGGTGGGTCGTCCGTGGCCGAGTGGTTAAAGCATTACGCTCAAAATCACAAGGCCTCTCACCTCTAGTCGGCTCGGGTTTACTCGGAATCCATGTAACTATATGAACATATACATTTTTTCGCAAAACTTACCTCGAAAGTGTAAGTTCTTCCAGCTTTTACAATTATTTTCGCATTTGTAACGTCGGCTGTATAGACAAATATCTAGAAAGTAAAGGTGGAAATTATGTACTCAGCATAAATGATAATTCATCATGTTTCCAAATTTAAACTTTTGATAAATCTTGCTACATTCAATCCACATTGAAATGAAATAATATTTAACATGACTTTTGCGAATATCTATACACAGATACCTGATTCTCAAAACGTGCTCATACCAAACCAGCATATTATAAATTTATTTCATCATACTTATATTACTTGTTTAAAGATGTTAGAAAATTGAATTAGAAATTTAATTTGTTCGTTATGGTATCCTTTGGTGAAAACAAATCTTACCTCTTCATCACTTGGAGATGTGCTATACCGAATAAAATAATTTTCAAGTATTCCATTCAAATCTCTTGGTTTGGGTGGAAGCCATGTAATATGCACATTGGTTTCTACAGTAACATTATCATCTTGTTTAACGGAAAAATTGACAACCTTTCCTGGAGCTGAATGAAATAAAACCATTTCATTTAATAGACCTACGAAAAATCACACTGTCTAGAAATACAGAAAATACTGAAAATTTAAATGTTTACCACTCTGACGTGTTTGAATGTCTTTAGTGACGAACTTAGGCGAAAAGTTTCCAGTCAGCACAGACACGTTAAGGGTGTAATTCCAGTAAGCATCCAACCCCTGAATTTCACAGGAAGTGTTGTAAAAGCCTGTGAAATACATGATTTATGAAAAAGAATATGCTGGTAATAAAACAATAGGCCTTGTCTAATGAAAGCGATTAAAGAACGAAAATAGAGAGATAGAGATAGACATCTAACCTTTTGTATGGCAACAGTAAACCAAAGTTGTATCATATTTATCGGTAGCGCACACTCTGTAGGATGTTGGACCGGTTTGTGAAGAAGGAGAACCCCACTTCAATTTGACAGAAAAGGCTGATATTTCAAGGGGAGATATAGGTCCGGGTGGATAGGGTGCTAAAATATTTGTTGTTATTATACATTTACACTACTGGTTCGAGTTAGTGGTATGTATTTGAATCGTAACATTATTTAGATATAACACATCATTTTCATGAAAACAATACTATAAAAATATACCTGCAATCTCCGTTGTAAACATATCAGATTCAGAATTCGGCCCAAGGCCAATTACATTGTCAACTTGGGTGGATATAATAAACTGATATGTGCAGTAAGGTAAAAGGCCACCGACATTAAAAGAAGTATTGCTGGTGTTGGTATCTATTGTCTTCACTGTTGATGATGAGTCACTTAAATTCTGTACTTTTATTTTGTAGCTATTGATGATTCCATTTGGATGGCAAGGTGGTTCCCAAGATAGCAACATTTCCCTGGATTTTACATTTGTTGCCCGAATATTCAGTACGTTTTCTGGAACTAAAACAATTCATGTGTTAAATTTAACACAAATAACGTGATATCATAGTCTAGTTCTATAGTACATGCACCAAAAACAATAAAACAATTGTTACATGATAGTAGTGTTTCGTTTTAAGGAATGAATTTGACTTGTATCTTACGTTCACAAGTTTGTGATTTGTGATTTGTAAGTAAGCCATTACACACACACACACACACACACACACACACACACACACACACACACACACACATATATATATATATATATATATATATATATATCATAAAATGTTTTATATACAAGCTTTTGTCAGTACATATGTCATTATCAAATATTTGGTAGCTACAAAATGTAATTTTAATTAGCATGTTGTAATTATGTTCGGGCTCGATATGGAGTTTACTCGGAATCCATGTAACTATAACCAATGAGAACCAGTTTAATTTACACGTGCTGAAAATGTTTGATGAGTGCTTGAAAAAATTTAATGTGGCTCTGAAAATCTAAGAGTTTACAGTGTATAACCGACACACTAACTACAGGTTCCTAATTTGCATTCAAATCTCCTTTAAATGGCAAGGAGGTGCAATGCGATCGAACGCATCCAACTACCGTGGTGTTGATGGGTCACTCATATATTTAGAGACTTGCGCCGCTAGACAAGAATGTAATAATTTGCGCCTGAACAAGTATTTTTTGAGAACAGGGGGGGGGGGGGGGGGAGGGGGGTATCAAAAATTCGTGAACTAGTTAAGATTTCCAAGACGTGGATACTGTTGGCCGAACTTTGCTTCCTCCAGATAGGGGCAATGACCTGACAAGTTCGCGGATCACCCCGCATGGTATTGTCCACTAAATCATGAGTCTGGCCAATTGTTTTTAGTTTCTAAAAACTTTCTTTATGTCATTATTGGACAACTGGTTCGTAGACACCCCATCAAAGTGGGTGCCTCTTACAACTGTAAAGTTATAAACACCGAAAAAATGCTTCATGATCAGTGCAGCAATACCAACAATATCATCTTCTGGCATCGTCGTGGTTTCTGGGATGAAGCGATGAAATATCTGGTTCATTGAAACGAACAACAGATGAACTACTAAAGCATTAAGAGTGCAGTCCTCCATGCCTCCCATAAATACTGACACTAAAGCAGGACCAGATGAGTATCAGTACTGCATGTATACTATTATTATGGGATTGATTATTTAACACAGGGTCAGTGTAAGCCTGGTTCATATTTGATTAATTACACATGCAAGTTCAGTATTTATATAGTTCAAACTATACTAAAATACTGAATATTCACAACATTACTTATTGAATTAATATGGTGTAATTTAAATCGCACAAGCCATATGCATTTTACATCAGCATTTGATAACAAGTTCAGAATCATCAGTATTGGTCAGTGAGGATCATGGTGTGATTCCATTATTATTATAATGATTGGCAACAAGAAAACCCTTTTATTCATTTGATATTAGTTGCCTTGCTTCTGTTATTTGATAGCTGCAGCTAAGTTCATTGATTAATACCCCATAGAGTTTGATATGAGGGCGCACCCTTTTTAAATATATATTTATTATGAGCTGCAGCTATCTGTATGACATGACATGACTATTTTGGATACACACTATGTTAGTGTATCAAAAAGTTATATCTTGGGTATACTATCACCACAGCAATTCTCATTTGTTGTTTATTACAAATTATGACTAATTGCCAAAGGCAGTTTATATCTGGCAAAATTCCAATATTCTCATTACGTATTATAGTGAAATACCACCAACGAAAACTTTGCAATGCATGAAAAAGCAAGCTAGGACTGGTAAGCAGTAGAAACTATCTTCTGTGTAAACCCAGAAGGCGACTGAACCCACGGCAGAGGTCACACAATGTATGGCAGAGGTCACACCACCCGTACAGCAGGTAGACAATGTCATAAGTACAATAGACTATGATCAATTGGCCTCTGCAATCTTGAGGCAGCAATGACAATTTGGGCAGACATTCCTGCACATACCGCTGCTCCCAGCACTTATGCTAGTACCAGTCATAGCGATTCCAACAGCTTTCCATAATATCCTGCGCCAAACACTACCGCTTGCACCAGTCAGACGAATTCAAATAGTACGAATCATATTAACACCATCCAGCATCTATTTTCAGGTGAGTCCGTGGCAGATGCTTGCACAAGCATCAGTTACACATCACATCTTGTTCCCATGACTGTAGGCAATGGCATACCATTGGGGGCAAATGTTTCTATTCATATAAAATCAAAATTTGGAATGATCAATTCATTGACCCTAAGTGCCTTCTTTCTAATTTCAAGGATGAAAGCATTTCCATTCATACTGAAAATAATGCCATTCAGGTAAACTTTCAGACATCCAAACAGTCAATCATGTCCCTACACCACTGGACCTCAGCTTTTCTCATCTTTATATCAATTTACACTGACAAGTCATCCGAGAAACATACTAATTTTTGAAATACTGCTACACAGTTAGGGAAATTGGAACCTCCAATGGTGATGATGCATGGAGATACTATGACGAAAATTTCAGGAAGCTTCGTCAATGGAACAACGTTCCGTGGCAACTCCCTATTCCTGAATAAATGGTGAAAATTATACTCTCACTCGTACTTTTTGTCCCTCAAACTGTGCAAAAAGAAACCGTGTCTGTTTCAACTACAATAATGAAACAAAATGTAAATACTTACCATGCTATTTCAAACACTTCTGTCAACACTGAGGTGAGCAACATTCAAGAATCAAATGTGTCAACGCAGACAAAAATACGCCCAACAGTAATTAAGTACCAAGCACAATAAAGCATGAAGTCCTTCAACAAGAATTACGGGGTTATGATAAAGACGCACTTTAATTTCTGGTTCATGATTTTAAATATGGCTTTAAAATTGGATGCACTGAATTTCACTCAGATGTTGTACACAATAATTATGCTTCTGTAAGGAAAAGTTCTAAAGTAGTCAGGAATAAAATGGAAAAAGAGTTGGGTCCAAACCGTAATGCAGGCCTGTTTGCATCTAGACCCCTTTATAATCTTAGTTTTTCAACACTAGGGCTTATTAAAAATAAGTTACCAGGAGAATTTAGAATCATTCATGTTTTATCATTTCCAGAAAGTAATTCAGTAAATGAGCATATACCTAGGGATAAGGCAACCGTTCAGCATGATTCTATAGAGGTACATCCTCTCAAAAATTTTGGGAAAGGTGCACTTATGGCGAAGCTGGATATAGAGGATGGGTTTCGAAACATCCCAGTTCATCCTTCAGACTGTCATTTTTAGGCTTTGTATGGGATGGGAAATTTTACTTTGATAAGTCTTTACCAGTGGATGCTAGCTCATCATGTCAATTGTTCAAGACGTTAAGTACAGCTTTGCAGTGGATTATGTTCAATAAGTATAAAGTATAAAGCCACTGGCATGTCACATCTTATTGATGATCTCTTCTTCATAGGCCCAGTATCATCTCAAAAATGTCTTTCTGATGTCCAGAATTGTGAGAACTTGTGTTTTAGATTGGGAGTCTCAAACAATCAAAAACTATCCTTCCAACCACTTATGGAATGGAGATAGACTCTGTTCATATGAAAAGCCGGTTACCCGAAGAGAAAGTCATTAACAATAAATTATTTTCAGCAAGGACGGTACATAGAAAGAAAATACAGTTGACGGACTACAGTCTTTTATAGGTCTTCTTCACTTTGCTTGTTAGGTGGTCACTCCTTGTCGTGCATTCTTGAGACGTTAACACATTTCACTATACACTATTTCATATGCTGATTCGATATATCCTAGTGCACTAGAAATAAAAGACACCACAGATTCTTCCAGGGCTACAAAATTCAGTCCTATGCTAGGCGCAGGGTTGTTCTGTTTATCTGATTTATTATGCTACCTAAGATAAAGGGCATAGGGCGGGTGTGACCAGTAAAATGGGGATGCTTGCTCCTTCTAGACACCTGATCCCACTTTTGATATATCACGCGGTCCGTATGTGTCCCACTCTTAATTTTTTGTTCTTTGTAGTGATTATTGTACGTTACGTTGATGTTTTCATATACTAGTACATACATCTATATTTTATGTGCGCGGATGTGTATGTAGATGGACGCGGATGCAATCATAGATAATTCAATTGTAAACTTAGTGTTATAAAAAGGTAGAAAAGCAGCTATTACTATCACGACCTTTCGTTGTCAGGAATAATGCGTCACCTAATGAGTTATTTTTAAATCATGGTCTTATAGAAACAATCTGGTGTCAGAAGTATTTGAATTTATACATGGAAAAATATAAAAGAAAATACTTCAATCGTCTTTCAAGAATTTAGATATATTTAATAAAATAGTTTTCAATAATAGTGCTTTATCCTGGAAGATAGAGGCATTAGAGGAGAAATTTTTAAAACAAAATCAGATATTGAAAACCGAATATATAAAATTCATCATCCTAGACAGACAAGCAATTTATGGCATATTATGAGGGTTGTGGTTTGTTTTATGCTTTCAAATCACTGGTGTGAATGAATTAATATAGTGTAGATACCTGTAAAGAAATTCTCCCTACCTGTTGGAAGTGTTTGAATTTGTTGTACATCACTAAAGTTGCTGTATCCTGCATATGTCTTGACCCTAACTCTGATGTCATACTTCCAGAATGGTTCAAGCCCGTCCAGAGATGCCGCAAACGTGTCCTCTTCTTTTTGTATCACTTGCACACGTCTCTCTGTCAGCTTGACAGATTTTTCTGTCTCTGAGGTGCATACGTTATGTGACTGAAATGAGTATTCAATCTCTTGGTGTGTAATTTTTCCATTTTCATGAGTTGGTTTCACGTATACAAAAGATATTGTTGAAATGTTTATATTTACTCCTTCCGGTTGTCCCGGGACTGAAGGTTCTGAAAAAGAGGTATTAGTTAGACCAAAGATACTGATACAAAGGATTAACAGACGTATAAATGTTATTGGTGTTAGATAAAATTATTAAAAAAGACGAGATAAGATATTCATATTCGTTCAAATTACAATTAATACTGTTCTCTTACTATCTGCTGAAGTTTTTATTTGCTGACTGGAATCCGCCCCTTTTGATTTAGCAGTATATCCGCGTACTGTAATATGATAATCTGTAAATATTTCTAACCCAGGTACATGGTACTGCAGCAAGCTGTGACTAGCACTGAAGTTAGCAGATTTTGGAGTGGTGCACAAATCCATGCCCTATATGAAAACCCAACGGCGATAAACATACTGGTAGTCTTAAATTATTTGTAAAATAATGTGATTAGCCAGTATAACATTAAAAGACATTCGTAGACATGGTTTATTCGCATGTAGAATTTTTGCAAATGAAGAGGGTGGTTACATAATTCCATTTTTCAGATAGAAAGAAATCACACTGTAATAGATACTTATTTTGCTTTTTAGATAAGATGAAGTCCTATCTCTGATATATATATATATATATATATATATATATATATATATATATATATATATTACATTCTGGTATTGAACTAGTTCGTTGGTTTTACATGCCGTCGAGACGAGAATTTTTCATTGTAATTGAGACGTTACCAGCTGTAGGTTGAGTACCACAAACTTGGCGCTCAGGACTGAGGGTTCTTTAATATGTCATCGCTTGCCGCGATACGGGACCATCGTTTCTAAAGTTATATCCGAAAGACCCGTGACTTCTAAGCATTTGACCTTATAAAGTCAACACTTACATTGATCTCATTCTCAGGTCCTTGTATGTCTTCCTGAAAATAGAATGAATCACGTGTGACCACAATTCGATTTCTACCCAGTTAAATGTTTATATCAAAGTCATTTCGTATGTGTATAACATACTACTAATGGCGTGATTCAATTGAACTGCGCTCCTAGATTTGATAAGGGCTTAGCATATTATTATTTTATACTGTATTCAATCTAGTGTTATGCAGAAATGAATACAGTAAAACATAAAAATGTTTCGTTGGGGTATTCGTTCTATTCTTTTGGTATTGCACACATACTAATGAATTAAGATCCATCACGACCAGGAGACGTTAAGCTGCGTCAAGAATAAGTCTTCACTCACCAAATCAAGACATGCATATGCTAAAAGTTATTTCAATGCCACGAAAATTTCATCCAGCGAAAATATTCTCTGGGTGAATTCATTTTGTATTTTTAAATATATCTAACCGAAGTACATGCTATTGTAACAAGTTGTTAATGACACAAAAGATTTTAGAAGGTCGCACAAATTCGTGTCCTACGTGAAAAAACTAACGGCGAAAAGATACTGGTAGTCTTGAATTATTTGGAAAAAAATGTATGATTAGCGAGTATAAAATTAAGAGATACTTGTAGACATGATTTATTCACATGTAGAATTTTTGCGACTGGAAAGGTTCCTTTTTCAGACAGAAAAAAATAGCACTATAATAGATACTTAGTACGTTATTTGTTAATTAAATGTAAAGTCATCTCTCTGATATCAAAATTTCATTCTGGTATTGAACTAGTTGTTTCTTTGTTTTATGTCCCGTCGACACAAGAATATTTCACTCAAATTAGCTGTAGATTAAGTACATATATTACAAATTTAGACCTATCATTAGCGCTCAGGGCTGTAGTAGTGTTTATTAACGTGTCAACGCCTTTCGCAACACGGGACCTCCGTTTCAAAGGCTATATCTGAAATACACTTAAATCTCAATTCTAAATGTCGTGCGTTTGGCGACGGAGCAATCACTGCCTATGTTAACATCTTAGGTTTGTCGCGGCCATGACATGAGCGCGTCTCGAACTCACAACCTCCCGAAGCGAACGGTCTTCCACTGAGCTATCGTGGTATCTAACTGAATTGAAATTATGAGAGTTGAATACAGTAAAAATTGTAGATAGTAAAATTTGTTTTGGATCTTAAAGGAATCTTATAAACACGTAGTGTTATTGTAGGGGATAAAGAGATCCATATTAATTATGTAACAAACAGGAATAACATAAAAGCTTTGCTTTGCTTTGTTTTGTTTGTTTATAGCCGCCTGAGCAATTTTTCAGCTATCCGGCGGCTGTCACCATTACCGGTGACAGGGCTGCAAATTTAGGCCTATGCTCGGCACTCAGGGCCTTTGAGCAGGGAGGGATCTTTATCGTGCCACACCTACTGCGACACGGGACCTCGGTTTATACGGTCTCATCCAAAAGACCGGCACCCACGTCCCACAGTGGGATTCGAACCCCCGACTCAAGGATCATCAGATCTTTGAGCCCGACGCTCTAACCACTGCGCCACGCGGGCGGCCGAATAACATAAAAGACTGTATGTATAGCTTGTTCTTTAAAATAAGTTTCAATTTTTTAAAGCAAACTTTTCTTATCTTAATGAAAAGGTAAGTACAACTTGGCTATACATATGTATGCACTTTAAAAGCAATTTGAGAAATTACATTTATATTCGACTTTATTACCGCATATATTTTTTTCTACAAAAAAGTACATATTTTCCTAGCATTTTCCTTTCTTGCAAACATAAACAAGATCAATATTGTTACATGTTTGTCTTTAAAAGACATGCCATTACGTCCGACTCACCCCCAACCACAAAATAAGAAGACTAGAAGAAAAGCAGAATTTATAATGGCGCTTCAGATCACAACACGCCAGCAGGTGATACAATGTTTCATTTCTTAACGACAGGTCTCAAGAAGTGATGCGATATTGTTCGTAAATATCGAATTAAAGATTACTACTAATAAGAATTGATACCTAGACTTATCAAGATGTCATACATGTCTATCTTCCTTTCAAAATTCATTTTATTCCTACTTCGACAAAGAAAAACTATAAGGATATGATGGTCGAATAATTGAAATCTAACGATATAGTACAGGTGTGCTGAATGCTTTCCTACCTGAGATACCATTATGGTCTGAGACACAGGTTTCAACCATTTTATGTTTGCATTAATAAAGTCAACACTTACATTGATCTCATTTTCAGGTCCTTGCATGTCTTTCTGAAAACAGAATGAATCACGTGTGACCACAATTTGATTTCTATCCAGTTAAATTTTCACATCGAAGTGATTTTGTATGGGTCTTGTATAGTATGCATGGTATGGTGTGCTACAATTGAACTGCGCTCCTAGATTTGATGAGGGCTTAGCATATCATTATCTTATAATACATTAAGTTTACTGTTACGCAGTAATGAATACAGTAAATAAAAAAAAAAGTTTCGATGGAGTCTAATGGACATTCTTTTGGTATTACACACATTCTAACGCATCTATCAAGATCAGGAGAAGCGAAACTTATCACGAATAAGGCTTCACTCACCAAATCAAGACTTTCCCAACATGTATATGCTAAAAGTTATTTCAAACCCCGAAAAATATACTAATTCTGTAATTTCCCGGCATTTATCATGAATTTTGAAATAGATTTTGTTGGAAATCCACTGGTTTTAAACTATAGTTTTGAATCGTTTGAAATCGTTATAATGATCAAATTTGCATCTGCCTGATGTGTTTCATACCAATTGTTAGGCCGGTCTCCATGTACATGACAAAGGTATGAGGCTCACGGTGGGTCAACAAAAGATGCTTATTTCTTCTAGACACTTGTTGACACTAGGACTCCATGTTTGCCGTCCTACTTTGAATTTTGTATTTTTATGGTATTTATGAGTTTGATCACTGTTCATTATCTTCACTTTTTAAAATTGTTCTTAATAATAAAATTGTGTTTACCTGATGATCGACTGCGTCTGGACATGGGTCCGTACAGTCTTTGCAATACAGATTTACTCTCCTAACACATATTTTGTTTTCGTCGGCAACCCTTTGAACTGTAATTTCATACCTTCTCAACACACCGTTTGTTACAGAAGGTTTGTGCCACGTAATATTTATAGAAGTAGACGAAGTATTTTTGACTGTTAAATTGTTGACGGCATCAGGTCCTGAGAGAAATTAAAATATGAAATGAAAACTATATTCTTTAACTCGTTCGATGCATGTTAACATTCATTTATCTGTATGCATAGATTATCACATGAAACGTTTAAAAAAAACATACATACACAGGAATAATGTGCAATACCTGTTTCAGATGTATAGACAAATCTTTGAGAAGTCGCTCCTACTCCTGCTTTGTTTTTTGCATCCACGGCAATTTCATAACAAATACCTGCATTTTCATTCAATGAAAAATTAAAGGATGAATGTTTGTGAGTGACATATTTGATTATATTTTTATTGTTATATGCATCATCGAAGCGTCAAAAAATCTCCATGTACAAAATAGATGTAATTCTATTGAAATATGTTTCAGTTGAGACCCAAATTAATGTCCTATTGAATTAAATAATTTTTTCAAATAAAAACAATCTGGTCTAATTTGCATAATATTCTTAGCATTAAACTGAGATTTGATTCATTATTGGTCTTGTGATACATTGTAATTTTTCAGAAAATTAATTTTCTATAAGTATGTTTTAATACTTGAAATACGTTTTGTAATCTGTTGAAATAAATCATTTCATCTCCGCAAAAGTTGATTAAAAATTGCTTCAACACGATACCAATAAATTGCTGACATATTAGATCAGTTGTATTAGTTATATATAAATAATTTTGTCAAATTTCCTCTGCTGACTTTTAATATCGCACATAACTGCACGTAAATTTATATTTCGCTCACCTGGTTTTAAATGATGAAAACGATATGATGTTGTCGATGCAGGCAAAATCACAGCGCTGACGTTTAAAGCTGTTGGTGGCGATATGTGGACAGTGTAGTTTAGAAGATCGCCGTTGGGACAATTAGGTTTACTCCATTCCATTTCAATTTCATCACTGCTTATATACGTAACTTGAAGGTTTGTGACATTACCAGATACTAATACAAAAAAAAAAAAAAAAAAAAAAAAAAACAAAAAAACAACAAAAAAAAAAATAAAAAAATAGATAAATAAAAATATAATAATGAAATAAAATAAGATAAACAAAAACAAACAAACAAACAAAAAAAAAACCTGTAAGAAATTTCAAATTAATTCCTTACTAGGTTTGATCATGCTGTTAAAGGACAAGTACAATTTACTATGAATGGAATATTTTTTCATTACCTGTTTCATTTGTTTTAATTTTCGGGTAATAGAATGGTGAACTTTTTAAATTTCCCGATATTGCTTGGATTGTTATATTACATTGTGTTCCAGGTAACAATCCCGTGACGTTAGCCAATTTATCGGAGTCATTTGAGTGGATGACCTGTGGAGCACACACGGTGGGTTTCTGCGTTGTTAATTTTTGTGTGCTTCTAATTAGTGTACATTCTTTGCAATTAGCTTCGATACTGCAGTTGAGAGACACTTGGTAAGAATCAACATGTCCTTCGACGTGACTCCACTGTATGGAGAAATAGGATTGTCCACGACTAATGATTGCGAGATTCGTAGGCGAGGAAGGAACTGTCAAATAAAAATCAATTCGTTTTAATATAGTTGATGACAAAAGGAATGTTTTCTTCTGAATTTCCTACGTGACGTGTGTAAGGACTATATATATATATATATACTTCAGTTTATCTAATCATATGCGTATATATATATATATATATATATATATATATATATATATATACTCTGCAAAAAAAGAAACGCATAATGGGTTTTTTAAGATTTTAGTAGATGTATTTTGGATTATGATTTTACAATAAAAAATGTAGATATTCACTAGAATTGTTTCAATTGAAAAAAATTACAGTCCAAACCTTAGATATTGGTGAAAAAAAAGTCAGATCATCACAGTTAAGAACACTTCCTGTCACGTTTAAGTTAGTACCGTGTATGACCACCTCGAGCTGCCAACACAGTTCTGCATCTCCTTGGCATAGAGTCAATCAATGTTCTTACGTTATTGCGTGGAATTGTTCGCCATTCCTGTTGTAACATTTGACGGAGCTGATCGACGGTCTGAGGCGGAGGTTGGCGCAGGCGCACACGTTTATCCAGTTGGTCCCATAAGTGTTCAATCGGATTCAAATCCGGTGATTTGGAAGGCCATGGTAGCACATTAATGTTGTTCTGCTGAAGGTAATCAATTGTTAAGCGGGCTGTGTGAGGCCTAGCATTGTCATGTTGGAATAACTCCCTCTGTCGGTCAATTACGCGCATAAGGTGAGGTTGGAGAATTTCGTCTCTGTACCTTTGAGCCGTTAAATTGCCCGGGACATGTACCAGTTCTGTTTTACGGTCATTAGAGATCGCCGCCCACATCATGACGCTACCTCCACCGAAGCTATCCACTTCTTGGACACACGAGGAAGAGAAACGTTCATTCCTGCGCCGGTATACACGGATTCTTCCATCACGTTTCTGTAGCAGAAAACGGGACTCATCGCTGAACCAGATTCTACGCCAGTTGGGGAATGTCCAGCCCCTCAATCTGTTGCACCATCGGACTCTTTCTCGTCTGTGTAACGGTGTCAAAACTGCTCCAAAATACGGTCTTCTAGGTCTAATGCCATATTGTCGAAGTCGGTTGCGGACTGTCTGCGAGCTGATTCTTCTCAATCCAGGTATTTCGACTGCAGTAGCTGTTGCAGCAACGGTTCGATTCCGTAGATGAAAGACCCGGATGTAGCGATCTTGTCCAGGAGTCGTAATGCGAGGTCGCCCACTCCTCGGTCGGTCATTAGTAGAGCCAGTCTGCTGGAATCTGTTCCACAGCCGAGAAACTGTGCTCTGATTTACGTTTTCAGTTCGTGCAATCTCACTTTGGGATACTCCGGCCTGGAGACGGCCAATGACGATATTTCGAGTAGCAGGATCCAACCTTGGCATGGCAGCATTTTAACGTTATGATGAATTCAAGCTTCAAACTTCGTCCTTTTATACGCTTTAATGTAGTGGTTGAATTAAGCACAAAGTTCTCGTGAAAAACGTAAGCCAAATTCCATGGCGATAGAGGTGATGTGCAATTTTAGAGAGTCGCCGAGCTAATTTGGCAGAGAGCCAAATCAAATGAACAGACCTTTAAAGTTTCATACTTACCTGTAAAAAATCAATTACTCAATTGACCATTTCAGTTTACCTGGTAAAATACATAATTTGCATTTTTTAAATTTCAAAAGGGCTATGCGTTTCTTTTTTTGCAGAGTATATATATCGATCGATCTGTTGTCAAAAATGATGATCATTTTACAAATGATACTGGAACACAGAAATGTAGCCAACATGAAAGTCACATACCAGTGTAGTTTGAGATACCACAGCTTCCGTCGCTCCTTGTACCATTTTCCCCCACCGCAAATATAGAAATATGGTACATTGTGCCGGAAGAAAGAGACGATAACATTCTCCTGAAGGAATTATCTTTGTTAAATGTTGCATTAAGAATATTCCCAGACACATTGTACTCTGCCAAGTAATAAATAGCACCACTAGTATGTAGACCAGAAAGTTCAATTTCCATTGAGTTTGTTGTTAAATTGAAGACGTGTGCATCCTTGCAGGTCGGATCACTCGGTTCTAAAATGACATACATACGTACATTAATTCTAAAACCCGAAAAATACTTCAGTTTATCTAATCATATGCGTATCTTTTTTGATTGAATATTTTAATAATATCATAAATTACCCATTTACAAAGTCTAGCTATCCCGGGTCAGGACAACCAGATGACAATAAAAAAATATTATATATGTCTCAATTTACAAATCAATATGTTTGTGTGTGTGTGTTCTGAGATCAGAAGTACATGATGATGAATTAGGGTGGATAATGAACTAAATTGTACAATTAATATATATATATATATATATATATATATATATATATATATATATATATATATATATATAGTAGGTTATGATCAAATGTAGTTGATGTATATAATTGAACAGAACATAGTATTGCGTGGTAAACAATGAATAATTTAATTACAGTGTGTCATACTTTTCATACAACAAAGTCAGGCTGACTTTTAGGGATCACTTCCGCTCACTACAGTCCGTTTACACCCCTAAAAGACAGCGCTACTAGAGGACAGCACTCCTCTCAGTAGTGACTTTATTAATCAAAATTTATCACAGTTTATCAACAAATCTCTCAATAAATTGTACTGTTTTCGTTTTGTAAACAATCTAAAGCTGACGAGTATTACGTTAGAGATGATTTCACATGATTCCTAATTTCATATTCTCCCTCATCTTTTTTTTTTCTAATCAACAATATATTTTGTATTTATATAATTTAAATGCAATAATCGAAATAATAAAGATTAAATCTTAAGTTTTTCTATTATTTTCGAAATAAAAACCAATAAATATATGTTTCCACTTTACATCAAAGTTTAAATACGTACGCAGCAATTTCCAAGCATTACCACAATTATGTATTAAATGCTCACATGTTTCTAAAGTATTACACATTCTGCAGTCTGACGCGACATCGGATTTCCATTTACTTAAATATCCGGAATTGCATAATATGTTATTCAGCAGTCTATAATTAAAATCTGCTAATTGTGAATCTTCTATGTATCTGATTTTATGCAAATAGTTTTTTTCCCATTGATGCACATCATTGATTTCATAGTCGTCTGATAGCTTTTTCTGATAATATGGCTTTGCAATTTTTTTCTTTATTAAATTATCGTAGAAAAATTTGCTATTTTCCCCATTCAAATAATCAAAATCAAAAAGTATGAAAATTAAACCTCAAATACGGTTTTATATTGACGTATTTAACATTTGATAATTTTATTTTTTGATTTGAAGTTTTCAGTGCAGATATAATTTTGTATTCACACAACCAATTTGATTTTTCTTTTAAATGTTCGTAAAGTTTTTATCATCTATAAAATATTTTACATAAAGCAAACCACTTTTAATCATGTTTTGAAAAAATAGTGGTTTTTCTTTATATTCTATGTTGCAACCATATCTGTATCAATTATGAGCTATATGTACTTCCAACCCTCAGTCGACATCTATTTCATATTAGATGTAACTTGATTGATTATATATTGTTTAACGTCAAGCTCGAGAATTTTTCAATCATATGGAGACGTCATCATTGTCGTTGAAGGGCTACAAAATGTAGACTTATGCTCGGCGCTCAGGGACCTTGAACAGGGTGGGACACACCTGCTGTGACACGGGACCTCGGATTTGCAATATCATTCGAAGGAACACTCCCCCCCCCCCCTTCATTTAGTCGCTTTTTACGACAAGCAAGAGGTACTGAGGACTTATTCTAACCCGAGTCCTCACGGGATGCTGCAACTTGATAAATTCAACTAACAGGAAATTCCTTGAATTATAGATTAAGATGATTTGTTTGTTTGTTTTACGTCCCGTCGAGAATTTTTCACTCATATTGAGACGTCACCAGTTGTAGGTGAAGTACCACAAATTTAGACCTATGCTTAGCGCTCAGGGCCGTAGCAGTCAGGGTTCTTTAACGTGCCAACGCCTACCGTGACACGGGACCTCCTTTTTAAGGTCATATCCGAAAGACCCGTGATTCTCACTTCTAAATGCCGAGCGTTTGGCGAAGGAGCAATCACTACCTATTTTTCGTCTTAGGTTTGACGCGGCCATGGCACGAGAGGGGCTCGAACTCACGACCTCCCGGTTACGAAGCGAACGCTCTAAACACTGAACTACCGCGACCGGTAGATGAAGAAGACTTGCTTGTTATAACACTGAACATGCAACCGTGAAAACTCGGTTTATCATCAGGACCAATGGAATGGAGTGTGAAATTGTATGCCCTTCCCGGTTGCAAATTTGAAACATTAAAAGCAGCAGGGTTTGAGTTCTTGGATTACAATTTATTATTAGTTGTTACTTTTAAGAAATTAATTTTAGTGGACGATTATAAAGCAAAACCAATTTAGACAGACAAGAAGGTGAATAGTACGATTGTCAACTGCACGGAAGACCATGCGAATATTTGGCAGAATTTAGAGGGCGTGGTATAGTTTCTTTAAGAAAGACCGCGAGTAGGAGACCCTGGAGTGTGGGACTTCTGGTCGCCGTTGCCATCTGATAGGAAACCTGGCGGAGGAGTGTTCCCGGTTCAGAATGCATGCTTAACATGGGGTGGAGGGAAACAAGAACAAAGTTTTCTTCGGGGTTCATTCAGTGACATAATACAAGAATTATTTAAATATTTGCATTTATATAAGGCATGCAGGTGTCAGTTGCCATGTTATGCAATTTTCCATCCCTTCCGTAGGCTTTCCGCGGTTTATCAGTAGCTGATTACGCAATTTCAAGCTGTCCATGATCTAATCTCACCCCTTTGATCTTATCAGCCAATAGAATATTATTTTCATGACCACGTGATTTGATACGGACTGGTAAGTGTCCAGGCAGCGTTGGTCATTCTCACTTAATCAACAGCAGTAAAAGCATCAGAGAAATCTCCTAACACCCACCACCACCCCTGTTTTCCTACCTTACTTGCATCTACATGTGTAATTTAATTTTCATTTCGGCATTTTTGTCTTTTGATGTGCCATCGTTTTACAGTATACTTTATGTAGTTTGTATTTTTGTGCATATATATTGTACATCTGGAATTTTAGGGGATCAGCATATTGTAAGATCTTTTTGCATTGTTTGATTAGCTGGCAGTCTGATCCCCTATTATGGTTAATTTTCATCATTTCGTCATTTTTCAATAAATGACAGTTTTCATTTCGACATGTCTATTTGGTTGATCCTTATTCAGCAAAAACAGAGCTGCGGTGAGATTGTGCCGCACGAGGAAACAAAACGAGTTAAGTGATTCAAAATATAGAACGAATTTTTTAAATAATAAAAACATAAAGATACATTTGTAGACTTTCAATCTCTGGAACTATTTTGTAAACTTCTATTGTATTTAACTTGGTGATTTGTAACTTGTTATTACATCTGACACGTTCTGGGTCTATTAGACATTAATAGTGACGTTAGCAACAAATAGTGCTCTAAAAAGTATCAGATATCAAAATAGTGTTATTTATTTATGCATTCATAATTGTTTTGTATGTGGAGTGAAGAAAGTGAGAGTGATTATTTTTCCTATTATCTTTGATTTAATGAATAAATTTATTTTCGTTAATTCTACAATTTATTATTTTTCTTCCTCAGCATAATAAACTCCAAATGAACTCATACTCTAACTGCCCTTTCAAAAGACGAAACTCTTCAAAATCATGCTACAATTTAAATACATCTAATATCCCAGTCAATACGATGACTGAATGAGTTACCATCTCGATACTGCATTCCTAAACTTCACAAAAAACCCTTACAAAGATACATTGCTGGATCCAGTAAAGCTCTAGCAAGCCCCAATTTTTGCTCCTCACGATAATTTTAACAGCAAGGAGGCAGAAACGTCAAATGTATTGTTCCATAACAAATGCCAGAAGTGGTGTAAATCAAATGTGGATTCTACAAAATTCTAAAAAAAAAAACCTTTTAATATATTTGGAATCACAAAAGAATCTCAAATCAGCAAACTCAAAACGTATGAATTTTCAATACTTTACTAAACCATTTCTCACGATAAATTAAAGACTAGACTTTTTGGATATAATAGATTGTTATGATTGATTGATTCCGCCACACTCAACAATTTTTCAGTTATCTAGTGGCGTCCAGTTTTTGGAGGTGGAGGAGAGAACCCAGATACAATTTATCTGAGAAGAGACTACCGACCTTCCGAAAGTAAACTGGCAAACTTTCTCACATATATTGGCGCGAGAGGGATTCGAACCCGCGCCGATTAGAGGTGAGAGGCCTTGTGATTTTGAGCGAAATGCTTTAACCACTCGGCCATGGAGGCCCCTGGATATAATAGACAGTTGCTTCAACAAAAATGGAAAAAGGAAATCTTCATATCTAGTCATGTCATTCAAATAATTAGTTTGTTAAAGACCATTCTGATTCTACTTCCAAATACTCTGAAGTTGATATTAAAAAGATGCTGGAGTTCCTCATTGACAATATATTCGTAGTCTTTAGTGATTAGGTCTTCCAACAGTCTGTTGGAATTCCCATGAGCATAAATTGTGCTCCTTGGTTAGCTGACCTGTTTTTATGTTCGTATGAGGCACATTATTTTACAGAGACTTCTACATGAGAAGGAAATATCTTCAACTGGACATTTAGATATATCGATGAAGTTTTATCTATTAACAATAATCATTTTCACTCATGTGTCTACTCGATATATCCCATTGAACTCGAAATAAAGGACAATACAGAGTCTTCCACATCTGCTTCATTCTTAAATATTTTATTAAACATACAAACAACTCAATTTATGACAATCAGATGACTTCAGCAGACCCGGCAAACAGTGGCCACGATTGTTTTCTTTCAAGATGACAGGTAGCTTGAATGTAACCTTTTCTTCTACTAGGGGTAAGTTGGAACTATTTTGTATTTTTTGAAATAGCTGTAGTTTAATATTGCTAAGTTTATATTAAGTATTTTCTGTTACATTTTTATATACTTGTTTTACGAGGTAAAACTTGAACATAGGTGAATTACTCAAGCGTGTATCTGTGTACTCGCGTTTTGAGTGCGTGCTTTATACAGGGATATAATCGCAGGATATTTTATGTACTTTGCCGTCTAGTTTTTCGGTGTTAGTCCGTTATTGAAACCAAGGTTTATAATTGTTAAGTAGTGTGATACTCTTAACGTTATGTATTTAGTGTTCATATACATTGTGGTTTTGTGCTTTTGTATGGTGTGCTGTTACTGCCATATTATGATATTAGTCGATTTGACTAAACCTATGGTTATGTAAGGTACGCTAATTATGTAATACGTTTCACATTTATACGTTTACCAGGTTCCTTGCTAATTCCTTACAACCTATCGATGGGTCGAAAGTCGTCTAACTTGTTGTTTGTCCGTTCTTTACATATTGATTTTAACTACGGATTACTCCATTTAGTTGATCAAGATATAGCTCACGGCGGATGTGACCGATCGACAGGGAATGCTTACTCCTCCTAGGCACCTGATCCCACCTCTAGTATATCCAAGGGTCCGTGTTTGTCTAACTCTTAATTTTGTATTCTTTATAGTGGTTATAGATTGATCACTGTTAGTTATCTTCATCATTTCATAAAATGAATATACATGCACAAAACGAACTTTGTCAAGTTTGATATTGTTTCAGTCTTAATGTCTACAAGAAATCTAGAAACAACAAATATATCCAAAATAGGTCATCAACGACTTTACGGACTGAATCTCGTGTGTTTCGCAGAAGAGACATCATATGGGCGAATAATTTCATTTCTACCTGGAGCATACTTGTCTAAACAGAACTACACTTAAGTTGTAGTACACCCTTATTCCCGTACCGCTTGTTCAGGCCTTGAACAAAAACAACTCTTTCTACATTGTCGCCAGGTTCCAGTAGAGAATGGAAGGTTGATTGGTCACTTTTACTAATGTTATTGATACGAATGTATTGATCTTCTCTTTTTAAATACTGATATTTTAGTCAGACGATAAGAATGCTGCTTGATAGGCAAAGCGTCACCAACTACGAGATCATGGCAAGCAGTATTGATCTTTCGTGGAACATCCAGAAAGATTCGTAAAAAATGCAAGGTTAATTAGTCACTTTTACTAATGTTATTATCAAGCATGTACTGCTCTTCTCTTTTTAAATACTGATATTAAGCCGCCCGCGTGGCGCAGTGGTTAGAGCGTCGGGCTCAAAGATCTGATGATCCTTGAGTCGGGGGTTCGAATCCCACTGTGGGACGTGGGTGCCGGTCTTTCGGACCGTATAAACCGAGGTCCCGTGTCGCAGTAGGTGTGGCACGATAAAGATCCCTCCCTGCTCAAAGGCCCTGAGTGCCGAGCATAGGCCTAAATTTGCAGTCCTGTCACCGTAATGGTGACAGCCGCCGGATAGCTGAAAAATTGCTCAGGCGGCTATAAACAAACAAACAAACAAAAACAAACAAAAAATACTGATATTTTAGTCAGACATAGGTCACACCACCAAATTTACGTTCAGTTTCATAGGGCCATAATATATGGCAAAAGTACAAGAAACATATCACCTGGTTTAAAAATTCTGTCTGGCATCTTTGTCATATCATACCTTCATTTTCGCTTAAGAACTCTCTATATTATTTTGTGCATTTTTGCAAGCATTGTAAAGTTTCTCTTTAATGTCAGACGCATAATCTAAACGATATAGAGCACTAGTTTCAGTCAACCACTTTTCCTTCAACAATATCGAAGGGCCTCTAACCGTACGTCCGAACACACGTTCAAATTAAATTATGAGATTTCTGAACTGCCTCTCATGTAGCAAATTGAATGAGATGAACCCTTTAATACCAGTTTTTCACATACTAGTAACAATATATAAGGGTATAATCAAAACGTTCAATTGCCTCCTGAAACTCAGGATGATAAGCAGTAGACTTATTTTTAACCACTAACTCGTGCATTTATTGAAACAACCCTGGGACGAAATTCGAAATCCGTTCTGCCTGTATGGCCTAGGGCACTCCCATAAAACTGGATAGCTTGGCAAGGGCCAACCATGGTCTCTACCTTAACATTCTCGAGATACATAGCCCCAAGGAAGCAAGCGGATGTACACACAATAGTAAGTAAACACTGGTTCCAAAACCCATTCTTAGGCAAAGGTCCGGCACAATCCACTAACACTCGACTAAATGGTTCTTCAAAAGTTGAAGGGAGTTGAAGAGATGGAGATGGAATTTTCTGATTAGGTTTACCTACCATCTGGCAAACATGAAACGACATGCAAAATTCAGAAAAAATCCTTTCTCAACTTGGGCCAATAAAATGATTCAAAATCCTGTAATAAGTCTTACTGGCACCCAAATGACCTGTCATGGATGTGTAAGCCAAACTCTTCCGGTGAACAAAACGCCATACTTCATCGGGGGAGGTTGTCAGATGTTCACCATTTTCGCATAAGGATGCCACCTTGCATATACTAGTACTTTCCTACTTTGTAAGCTTCTTCTAGAGGAAACATCCTCTTGCTAAGTTGGACAGTATCTGATCAGGAAGTAACTGCTCTCTTCTGAAGGTGTCCTTGCTCTGATCTAACTGCGGATTTGGACAATCCTCTATACTGCATTTAAACCGAAAATGACTTTTAAGTAAATGTCATTAGGTCCGAAAAAGAAATTATCACCGAGGTAAATTCCATGAGATAAACTAGCGAATCACTGGCTGGAACAGATCATTTTAATTTCTCGTCTTCTTTAACCTTGGCCATAACTTTTGAACGCTTAGTGCTAGGTCTTTCGTATTTAATTTCCGTATTTCTTGTCTTAAGAACTTTCTTTTACTCCATGGGGATCCGGATTAGAATATTTCTTCAGTACCCCTTAAATTTTGCATGTGTACTCCCCGTGACAAGGCCAAAATTACTTTGCTACCATACCGGGGCATCCATGTTTAACAAGAACATCTTTTTGTAACTTTACTTCAAACTCAAATTCTGTCATTTTTCTCTAGTACAATTATTTGTTTTTCAAATAATATGTCTCCCAAAAAAATTTAAACGCTTTCTGCAACCTTAATCCTAATCTCTTTTTTCCCATAGAATATTTAACCTCTAACCCGACGTTTACACAAAATGCAATCATTTTTTTTCAACATTCAAAAGTATCCAAAACCTGAACGGTCAGCAACGCAAGGAATTCTGTGATTTCTGCTGGCAATTAAATCCAATCGAATCAAATAAGCTACATTTAAATATGCAAAAATGCGATATTTCTCTATTCCAGACGGACCTACAATTCTGTTATCAGTCAGAATCGCCATATACTCGTACGTCCATCAAAATCAAATACATAATTCAAAGATTTAAGAATTTATTTTCAATGATTTGTAGTAAAATAATATCACTAAAGATTGTGAATTTTAAGAGGCCTGTCAATGTCCACGAAAAGGTCTATGTTGTTCATCGTAGAGCTAAATTCCCACACGAGGATAAGCCTAAATAACGCTGTCAAATTTGGCCTTGAAATTCTGGTCCTAGGAATGTAATAACCTATATAATCTTCCAGAATGTAGCTTGCCACAAATCTACAGTCTATTTATACTAAATCAAAATTCAAGTGAATTTCTTTGTACAAGTATTAACGAAGGAACTTGTTTACTTTCCGAGACAGAACGTCTTCAAACTTCTGAAGGTATATTGTTTAACGTCCCACTCGAAAATTTTCACTCATATGGAACCGTCATCATTGCTAGGGAGGGACTTCACAATTTAGGCGAATTCTCAGCGTTTACGCCCTTTGAGCAGGGAGGGATCTTTATCATGTCACACCTCCTGTGACATGGGGCCTCGGTTTTTGCAGTCTCATCCGAAAGATCACCTCATATAGTCACCTCTTAAGATAAGCAAGGGGCACTGACGGCCTATTTTATCCCAGATCCACATGGGAAAAAGTATAGATAGATCGTATATATCAATATCTATGTAGATCGTATATGTCAATGTCTAGGACACATGAACTACGCAACAATACCCCATGCTACCTCTCTCTATGATTGTGTCAAATGCTTCACTTGTGATTTTCAAATCCTCATAAATTTGTAGTTTTTGGAGAAACAATCTATTTTAAACATAACTAAAGTAATTCTTTTGGATTTTAGATCATGGCAACACGATGGAAACTTGAAAATTCCATGTCAAAAATCTCTCTAAAAAAAAAGAAGTTTGTACAGTGTTTGCTAACGCCAAAATTACTACGTTAACGTTCTGCTTAAAATTTATATCACTATCACTGAACCATTGCTGAATCTCGTCACATTTTCTACAGGATGTTGCATATATATAACTGAATGAAATGGTAGGAAACTTTAACCATAACATTTTTCTTCAAGGTAAACTAATTTTTCAATGAGCCATTTCTAGAGTCTTCAGAATTCATTTTCTAATGAACGTGCTCAGTTACTGATCAAGCGTACTAAATTGACTCTCCAGGTACGAAGCCCTTTGCCCCTTCCCCTCCTCCATGACCTACAATGAACTTTGGCCCTCTTATGTTGAGAATTGTGACTCCACTCTTATCTGCACTTTGAGGAAAACTTAGCTGTGTATCCCGTTTCGACTCAAGTTTCCTCCAGGTAAATCAAATTACATCACTGCTCACGAAATTCAAAATATTCCTTAGATATTCATATCGTAAATTTACAATGTCGCACATTACACTAATTATGGGCTCGTTTCCAAGAAAATGCCATCTTTTTAATAATGTTTCGATGAGATCTTCCATTAAAATTAACGTATTCCTGACGAAAGTGCAGGGCGGAAAGTATTGGAAGCTGTTTTTTATCAGTGTAAGATTCAGAAAGTGTTTTGTCTAATTTGACATTCATGAGAGTCATCAGTTGGTTGATGCAATATTTTCTTACGGGATCTGGTCGCTGCACACAAAAATAAGCCCCCTTACATGTATACCTTACGCACTGATTTGCTAACACTTAACGTATTCATAGTTTTTTTTTTTTTAAATTCTCATTTTAAAAAATCTGATCATTTCATACAATTTCTTTTGCCTTGGAATTTATGAATGTCGTTTACTGTCAGACATCATACTTAGGATTTGTAATAGAGATGATAATGTAGCTGATTCACGCTAGCTAGTAAAAAACACCTTTTCCGTATCGTGCTTTGATTTAGCAAGAAAACCCCACATTTTCTTTCTTTCTTTCTTTCTTTTTTTTTTTTTTTTTTGATATGGGAAAACATTTTTTTAAAAAAATGTTTATAGTCAATAAATATATAAAGCGTAATATTCAATGATGTTCCATAATTATTATTAGAAGACAAGTAATTTATAAGATACTTCACAACCTTTACAATAAGTCAGCTGTCATAATCTCTTATGGGAAATTTCACTGTACTGTTGACCTGCCATAACCCAAAAACGATTCCAATCCGCACTAAAACGTTCAGTGATTCAGACGATACCATTTCCACTTGACAGGAACTCGACAGTGAAGTTAAAAATGTTAGAAAATTATAGCTGTTTTATTTACTGATTTTAAAATATCATTATAAGGTTGGGTCACATCATTCACTTCAGCAATTGGATTTTTCCATGTAATATTTTAAGCCCCTCTCGGAATTGACGATGGTGACATCTCCATATGAGTGAAAGATTCTCAAGAGATACAATCAATTAATCAACCAATCTAGAATCCAGGGCCATGGTGTAAACAAACTTGAATTGCATGAGGAAAACACTGCATGATGAAAATTATCTAAGATATTGTGATGCAAATAGATTTAATATAAAACATAAACGGTATCAATTTTGATGTACCAGACGCGCATTTCGACAATAATTTATCTTTAGTGCTCAATTCAAAAATGTTGGAAATCCGAAATAAGAACAAACTTGGAAGAACTGAAAGAACCAAAAATGCCAAATAGTAGAGCCAAATCCGGCAAAGGATCAGAGCTATGCATTAGGGAGATAATCCTTAATTTTCAAATGATTTTTTTTTATTTTAGCACAACAATTTTGTTTATCCATAATTCATGGTAGTACCGAAGTACTTGTATAATAACAAATTATACATTTGTAAATCTTAAGAATATTTTCAATGATTTTGCCTATATTTCCTATATAAATACTGTGGCTTTGTGATGGGCCTATGGCCCCATGGATCGTAGTGTGGAAAAGAAACATAAATGTACTCTACATGGGGACGCTTGTATGCTAATTTGAAAATTTCCACCCTTAAATTGTCGTACAAGAGAGGATTTAAACATGTAAACTTTTATGTAAAACGTTAAACCCTTCTTTTCATCCCCGCCCATACCCTGAGGTCATGGTATAAACAAACTTGAATCTACACTATATGAAGATGTTTGTGTACCAGACAGTTTGTATACACATGGCAAAAAAGTATTGCTATACTACAGTTACCCCTTCGCAATCTTTTGGAAAACCGAGCAATGATTTTGAATTCAGTCCATACCCTTGTTTACAATATACCTGTTGGCCGAGAATCTTCCGTTCGACAATTGTGCTCACTTCAAACAGAATATTGCAAGTTCCGTACACAGTGCGTTAGCCTGTACAGATTGGTTGAAAAAATTAGGTTTACATTTCTACCACATGAAAAGTTTGGGTCTTCCGCAAATCTCATAATGTAATCCGATTGCAGATTATGAGAATGAGGGAAGCAATGAGAGGAAGTGGTCATCAAGTCGGTCATCACTATTCAGCTATCTAAAGAATTGTAAAAGTACCACTTAAAAATGACTTCAAATTGTTCCGGAAAACATGAATACATCTGCTCGGAGGGATAATGCACTCAGATGGATAGTTAGAAAAATCATTTTACCTTTAGTTCAGTTTTAACGAGGGAATCTTTGTCAATCGTTTGTTTTCAACGAGAACAGTGCAAAATTACCTAAATTCAATTGGCTATTGTGCAAGAAGACCCATAAAGAGACCTTTACTTACACCAAACCACAGAGTAGCACGTATACAAGCGTGGTGTTAAGCTCACCAACGTTGAAAGCTAGCCTCTTGAAGGAAAGTCCATTGGTAAGACGAGTAATTTGTTTCTAATTCACAGATGGAGGAATGTGTGTATAACCGCAGTCTAGAACTGTAAATGCTGAACAAACTATTGTAGAGACGATTCCGTTTGATGGTGGGTCAGTCATGGTATTGGGCCGCTTCCTACGACTGTAAGCTAGATCTTATAACATCTCATACACAAAATTATCAAAGGAACGTTCTTGCTCCAAGTGTTGTGTCTCATTTTGATAATCATCATCTGTGACCAAGAATGTTCATGAGTGACAATGCCAGACGAGTTGTGCAGGATATTTGTGTAGAAAGTCAATACACTATCATGGCTTGCTTATAGTCCCTATCCAAGTACTCCGATACCTTTTTACTATTCATGAGATGCGATCTTACTTACTTTCTGTGGTGCACTGTTTTTAGGCTCGAGTCTAGTTTCATATTCTATTTGTATGTTCATTACCACTTAATTTTAACTTTACTTTTCATTATTATTTGCTGCATCCACATTTTTTTTCAGTATGTAACAGATGTGAATTGTGGTCCGTTTGATATTGCTTAATATGTAGGATTTATTGGGGGAATCGCATACAGTTTCACAGACGAGGGGAGGGGGATCTCTAGTAGGGATATGCTTATTTGGTAAGTATTGTTTCCGTTCACCAACATGTTGCCAAAAGGCATTAGTTAAACATTCCTGTCGATCTATTCTATTCATTGTTTTGTAATGTAAAACTTTTATCAACAGTTACTTTTGTGCGGAAGGGCTCAATGTATTCAGGGGAAATACATTATCAGGCAATTTGGCAATTCCTCATGCAACTGAATATATTGTTGAATTAATAGCAATTATGCAAAAAATGCATTAAATTTAAAAACTCAATAAGTTGTCAGGGGCACTTCTACATATAAATTTGGTTTCATGACCTATAATCAATAAGAACGGATTTTAGTAACAAACACACACAGATTTGTTCTACTCCATTAAAACACACCGTTTCCAAATTATCACCGGTGTAAGACCGACATTGCAATGTGCCACGCTATATATATATATATATATATATATATATATATAAGCACGAAGTTGTTCAATCGACACCCAAAACAACGCTAAACATGTAATTGGCAGTGTGTTTGGTGTAGCTTTAGTGTTTTGGTTTGGTTTGGTTACATATCATCAATGAATATTCTGCAAGTGACGAAAAAACAACCCCAAAACAATCAACATCCAAATTATATAGTTACCTTCGTCATAAGCTATTGATATTTGTCTATGAATAGAAACATAATTGCAGCAAGTGTTTTGTTACGTCATATATGACTTTAACATATGAGTAACTGAGAGAGAGAGAGAGAGAGAGAGAGAGAGAGAGAGGCATATATGACTTTAACATATGAGCAACTGAGAGAGAGAGAGAGAGAGAGAGAGAGAGAGAGAGAGAGAGAGAGAGAGAGAGAGATATGATTGGGTATATTTTCTTCAGAATTATCTAACAAATTCTTACTTGTATAATTCGTAATGTTACAACTCCCCAAGCTTCTCTCTTTATTTTGGCTAACAGAATATACGACAAATTCGTACTTTGTTGCAGACGTGAGATTTGATATGATTCCTTTGAACGAGTTGTTCTCATCTAATCTAATCTTTGGTGATGTTTCAGACCACTCGTGCATTACTTCGTAATAAATCACCCCTCTGGCGTTTTCATGGGTCACTTCAATTTCTATACTGTTTGCCGTAACATTGATGACATGTATATTTGTACAAACTGGGTCGTTTGGTTCTGCAATAAAAATTTTGAAGAACAATTCAAACAATTAAATTCTAAGTCACTCACTCAATATCTTCTTTTAAAAAGTCCATGTGCTTACAGAACATTTAATCAGTAACATAAGATAGATTTATATTGCAGAATATTCCAAACTTTCAAATACTTTGCTTTCCTTTTCCAGAATAGAAACATTTGCAAATTGTACATTTCATTAATATAAGTAATATAAATTGAGCAATATTGAAAAAAACGTACTTGTTATAATTTCAACTGTGCATCCATGAGACCTTTGATTTCCAGTTCCAATCACAAAAAATGAAATATTGTTTATTTGTCCAGGGTTCAAATTGTAGACTGGGAAAGTGATATTGGCTTTTGTAAATGTCATATTCTGGTAATACTGGATATTTGTTAATCTTAGTGTTTCCGGTAATGTGATTTGCGCAGACTGGTTAGTTGAAGTGAATGTTATATTTGAGCAGTTTGCATCTTTTGGTCCTAAACAGGTAAAACAAAATTTGAAATGAAATGACACATAAAACACGAAGGATAAAATATAAGCAACAGTGATAAATATAGACTGCATCCCGATTTTTCTTAATATTTTAATCATATTTAAACTGTCAATGAGCATATATGTCAATACATTGATGTATCCGACGTTAAATAAGCTGTTTCCGGACCAAATTCACACACATTAACACACTCAACAAAATAAATCAATAATGCATCAATAAAGAGAGAAAGGGAACTACTTCTGTCATCTTTTAAGATAAAAGTAAGTAAAAATGCATTGATAGCTCCAGTACTCACTTGTGTATATCGTAACATTTGTACATGGATTTTCACTGAGTATTCGAGTCTTAGTCGGTTTGGTGAAATACGTAAATATTCTACAGAAGTATTTGGTGTCTGGTGTGAGTTCCTCGATATTTATTGAAGTGCCTTGAAATGTTCCACATTCATCTGGGTGAGATGTTCGTAAAATTTCCGTACAATGTACACAAAGGTTTGCAGGATCCGAACTATTTTGAGTCAAGGTAAGGCTTGTAGATGTGATGGACTTCTCAAAATTGATACCATTCTTCGAACATAAAGGTCCTAAAATAAAATGCACGAAAGTATATACTGATTTGCCAAATGGAAGATATAAACATTCCCCTTGATTAACGTATGCCGATATTTCCCTTATACCGTTAAAACGTTACAAAATTGGAATAATATTTATATATTGTAAACCATCCCGAGTTAAACATTCTTGTCGATCTATTCTATTCATTGTTTTGTAATGTAAAACTTTTATCAACAGTTACTTTTGTGCGGAAGGGCTCAATGTATTCAGGGGAAATACATTATCAGGCAATTTGGCAATTCCTCATGCAACTGAATATATTGTTGAATTAATAGCAATTATGCAAAAAATGCATTAAATTTAAAAACTCAATAAGTTGTCAGGGGCACTTCTACATATAAATTTGGTATCATGACCTATAATCAATAAGAACGGATTTTAGTAACAAACACACACAGATTTGTTCTACTCCATTAAAACACACCGTTTCCAAATTATCACCGGTGTAAGACCGACATTGCAACGTGCCACGCTATATATATATATATATATATATATATATATATATATATATATAAAAGCACGAAGTTGTTCAATCGACACCCAAAACAACGCTAAACATGTAATTGGCAGTGTGTTTGGTGTAGCTTTAGTGTTTTGGTTTGGTTTGGTTACATATCATCAATGAATATTCTGCAAGTGACGAAAAAACAACCCCAAAACAATCAACATCCAAATTACATAGTTACCTTCGTCATAAGCTATTGATATTTGTCTATGAATAGAAACATAATTGCAGCAAGTGTTTTGTTACGTCATATATGACTTTAACATATGAGTAACTGAGAGAGAGAGAGAGAGAGAGAGAGAGGTGGGGCATATATGACTTTAACATATGAGCAACTGAGAGAGAGAGAGAGAGATGATTGGGTATATTTTCTTCAGAATTATCTAACAAATTCTTACTTGTATAATTCGTAATGTTACAACTCCCCAAGCTTCTCTCTTTATATTGGCTAACAGAATATACGACAAATTCGTACTTTGTTGCAGACGTGAGATTTGATATGATTCCTTTGAACGAGTTGTTCACATCTAATCTAATCTTTGGTGATGTTTCAGACAACTCGTGCATTACTTCGTAATAAATCACCCCTCTGGCGTTTTCATGGGTCACTACAATTTCTATACTGTTTGCCGTAACATTGATGACATGTATATTTGTACAAACTGGGTCGTTTGGTTCTGCAATAAAAATTTGGAAGAACAATTCAAACAATTAAATTCTAAGTCACTCACTCGATATCTTCTTTTAAAAGGTCCATGTGCTTACAGAACATTTAATCAGTAACATAAGATAGATTTATATTGCAGAATATTCCAAACTTTCAAATACTTTGCTTTCCAGAATAGAACCATTTGCAAATTGCACATTTCATTAATATAAGTAATATAAATTGAGCAATGTTGAAAAAACGTATTTGTTATAATTTCAACTGTGCATCCATGAGAACTTTGATTTCCAGTTCCAATCACAAAAAATGAAATATTGTTCATTTGTCCAGGGTTCAAACTGTAGACTGGGAAAGTGATATTGGCTTTTGTAAATGTCATATTCTGGTAATACTGGATATTTGTTAATCTTAGTGTTTCCGGTAATGTGATTTGCGCAGACTGGTTAGTTGAAGTGAATGTTATATTTGAGCAGTTTGCATCTTTTGGTCCTAAACAGGTAAAAAATTTGAAATGAAATGACACATAAAACACGAAGGATAAAATATGAGCAACAATGATAAATATAGACTGCATCCCGATTTTTCTTAATATTTTAATCATATTTAAACTGTCAATGAGCATATATGTCAATACGTTGATGTATCCGACGTTAAATTTGTTTGTTTTTTATTTATAGTCGCCTGAGCAATTTTTCAGCTATCCGGCGACTGTCACCATTACCGGTGACGGGGCTGCAAATTTAGACCTATGCTTAGCACTAATGGCTTTTAGCAGTGAGGGTTCTTTTACGTGCCACACCTGCTGCGACACGGGACCTCCGTTTATAAGGTCCCATCCGAAAGACCCGTGACTCTCACTTCGTAATGCCGAGCTCTTGGCGAAGGAGCAATCACTACCTATTTTAACGTCTTAGGTTTTGACGCGGCCGGCCCGAGCGGGGCTCGAACTCACGACCTTCCGTTCACGAGGTGAGAGCTCTACCACTGAGCCACCGTGATCGGTGCCGACGTTAAATAAGCTGTTTCCGGACCAAATTCACACACATTAACACACACAACAAAATAAATCAATAATGCATCAATAAAGAGAGAAAGGGAACTACTTCTGTCATCTTTTAAGATAAAAGTAAGTAAAAATGCATTGATGGCTTCAGTACTCACTTGTGTATATCGTAATATTTGTACATGGATTTTCACTGAGTATTTGAGTCTCATTCGGTTTGGTGAAATACGTAAATATTCTACAGAAGTATTTGGTGTCTGGTGTGAGTTCCTCGATATTTATTGAAGTGTCTTGAAATCTTCCACATTCATCTGGGTGAGATGTTTGTAAAATTTCCGTACAATGTACACAAAGGTTTGCAGGATGCGAACTATTTTGAGTCAAGGTAAGGCTTGTAGATGTGATGGACTTCTCAAAATTGATACCATTCTTCGAACATAAAGGTCCTAAAATAAAATGCACGAAAGTATATACTGATTTGACAAATGGAAGATATAAACATTCCCCTTGATTAACGTATGCCGATATTTCCCTTATACCGTTAAAACGTTACAAAATTGGAATAATATTTATATATTGTAAACCATCCCGAGTTAAACATTCTTGTCGATCTATTCTATTCATTGTTTTGTAATGTAAAACTTTTATCAACAGTTACTTTTGTGCGGAAGGGCTCAATGTATTCAGGGGAAATACATTATCAGGCAATTTGGCAAGTCCTCATGCAACTGAATATATTGTTGAATTAATAGCAATTATGCAAAAAATGCATTAAATTTAAAAACTCAATAAGTTGTCAGGGGCACTTCTACATATAAATTTGGTTTCATGACCTATAATCAATAAGAACGGATTTTAGTAACAAACACACACAGATTTGTTCTACTCCATTAAAACACACCGTTTCCAAATTATCACCGGTGTAAGACCGACATTGCAACGTGCCACGCTATATATATATATATATATATATATATATATATAAAAGCACGAAGTTGTTCAATCGACACCCAAAACAACGCTAAACATGTAATTGGCAGTGTGTTTGGTGTAGCTTTAGTGTTTTGGTTTGGTTTGGTTACATATCATCAATGAATATTCTGCAAGTGACGAAAAAACAACCCCAAAACAATCAACATCCAAATTACATAGTTACCTTCGTCATAAGCTATTGATATTTGTCTATGAATAGAAACATAATTGCAGCAAGTGTTTTGTTACGTCATATATGACTTTAACATATGAGTAACTGAGAGAGAGAGAGAGAGAGAGAGAGAGAGAGAGAGAGAGAGAGAGAGGCGTATATGACTTTAACATATGAGCAACTGAGAGAGAGAGAGATAGAGATGATTGGGTATATTTTCTTCAGAATTATCTAACAAATTCTTACTTGTATAATTCGTAATGTTACAACTCCCCAAGCTTCTCTCTTTATATTGGCTAACAGAATATACGACAAATTCGTACTTTGTTGCAGACGTGAGATTTGATATGATTCCTTTGAACGAGTTGTTCACATCTAATCTAATCTTTGGTGATGTTTCAGACAACTCGTGCATTACTTCGTAATAAATCACCCCTCTGGCGTTTTCATGGGTCACTTCAATTTCTATACTGTTTGCCGTAACATTGATGACATGTATATTTGTACAAACTGGGTCGTTTGGTTCTGCAATAAAAATTTGGAAGAACAATTCAAACAATTAAATTCTAAGTCACTCACTCGATATCTTCTTTTAAAAGGTCCATGTGCTTACAGAACATTTAATCAGTAACATAAGATAGATTTATATTGCAGAATATTCCAAACTTTCAAATACTTTGCTTTCCAGAATAGAACCATTTGCAAATTGCACATTTCATTAATATAAGTAATATAAATTGAGCAATGTTGAAAAAACGTATTTGTTATAATTTCAACTGTGCATCCATGAGAACTTTGATTTCCAGTTCCAATCACAAAAAATGAAATATTGTTCATTTGTCCAGGGTTCAAATTGTAGACTGGGAAAGTGATATTGGCTTTTGTAAATGTCATATTCTGGTAATACTGGATATTTGTTAATCTTAGTGTTTCCGGTAATGTGATTTGCGCAGACTGGTTAGTTGAAGTGAATGTTATATTTGAGCAGTTTGCATCTTTTGGTCCTAAACAGGTAAAAAATTTGAAATGAAATGACACATAAAACACGAAGGATAAAATATGAGCAACAATGATAAATATAGACTGCATCCCGATTTTTCTTAATATTTTAATCATATTTAAACTGTCAATGAGCATATATGTCAATACGTTGATGTATCCGACGTTAAATAAGCTGTTTCCGGACCAAATTCACACACATTAACACACACAACAAAATAAATCAATAATGCATCAATAAAGAGAGAAAGGGAACTACTTCTGTCATCTTTTAAGATAAAAGTAAGTAAAAATGCATTGATGGCTTCAGTACTCACTTGTGTATATCGTAATATTTGTACATGGATTTTCACTGAGTATTTGAGTCTCATTCGGTTTGGTGAAATACGTAAATATTCTACAGAAGTATTTGGTGTCTGGTGTGAGTTCCTCGATATTTATTGAAGTGTCTTGAAATCTTCCACATTCATCTGGGTGAGATGTTTGTAAAGTTTTCGTACAATTTACACACAGTTTTGCAGGATGCGAACTATTTTGAGTCAAGGTAAGGCTTGTAGATGTGATGGACTTTTCAAAATTAATATTCGTCAAACATGAAGGTCCTAAAATAAAATGCACGAAAGTATATACTGATTTGACAAATGAAAGATTTAAATATATTAAAGAATTAACGTATGCCGATATTTCCCTTATACCGTTAAAACGTTACAAAATTGGAATTATATTTATATATTGTAAACCATCATGAGGTTAAGTATGACGTCGAAACTTGCTTGTGTATTTTGGAATTTGGCAGGAACCTGTACTCAGAACGAGACTTCTACTAGAGCTCTCAACGTAAGAATATAAATCAAAAACATACATAGAAGCTGATTTGAGTTCTTCAAAGCTTACATTGGTATCTTGTATAGGGATGCATTTTTTGGAGTAGTATTCTTCAGAATAGTTCCTACATTTCACACACAAATTAGTATTTTGCATACTAGTTACATGAAGAGTGATTGTTGTCGAATTCGAATAAGCTTCCATAATATTTTCACAAGATGGCTTTGTTGGCTCAGAAATAGGAGAATCGTGTCATGTTATCAACTTTAGTCAATCCATACACATATGAATACCAGTAATTTAATCAATAATATTTGTGTGGGATAACTAAACTGTTTTTTTTATATACATCTATACAATCACGTACAATAACGAGCAAAACAAGATTATACACAGAAACATACGGATAAAAAACGAGGCAGCATCACTATCCAACAATTTGATTGCCGGTGTAAATGAAAACCATGATTATCAATACACAATGATAATCTGTAATGGGGAGTCTAGGCCTTTCCGTCAAACCCATTAAAAAGGTAATTTTTTAATTGAGCATTTATCTCCCACTTAAAGTCTAAATTCTGTCGTGTAAGGTATATTTGAACTATTTAGTGTAAAAAGATACTCTATGCGATAGAGACACGGTGCATGTATGTACCAATATACCTTCAGACTACCAGTTATAGGTTGTTTCTTAAAAACTACTAACCGTATCTATTCCAAAAGCTAAAAATGTATTGTGAACTGTACACGCTTTAATTTAACATTAGCGATATATTTTTAACACTGTCAACCAGTGACAGAACAGTATAATAACATTGAATACTGAGATGGGTTTATTACCTTCCGCAATATAATGATACTAACGTATGAATATCGGATCAATAAAAGAATTTTCCAGTTGGGATTACAGTTTTAAGGGTTATAGTCTTCACAGAAAAAGACAAACTTGAAACTAATAGCGTGCTTTCCGATAACTATACCACAAACGAAGAAACTCCCTTTTTCGACCACTGAAAATAACAACTCGTAATCCATGTTAATTTCAAGGGTCGTTATCAAAGCAAACCATATGATTTGATTGCAGCAATCAACATGATATGTAAAACTGTTTTATTCTAGCACCAATCACGGAATAATAACTATATGTAATTTTCTGTGTTTGAAATTCAAAAGGTAGCAAATTTGAAAATTCCTAAGAAGTTCTTTTTCATTTGCATATATGTGTTTAATAATTTATTTTTCAAACAGTTGTCTTAATTATTCATCAATAAAAACCTTTACTATTAGAATGAAATTTATCTTTCTGGGAAAATAAAATTTAGAGGGATAGAATTGAAACCAATAGACCTATTTTCTTTCTCTTCTTCTAATCATTTCAATTGAAATTGAAATAGTACTCACTTGGTGCACAATCTGTACCATTCCAATATTGCACCGAGTCGTTACATTCGCATATCATATTTTTGCACGTAAATTCTGGTGGGCAGTCAGTTTCATTGAAACACTGTGTACCATATTTCAGTGCTGTTTTCAAAAGAAATCATGCAAGAAAAAACATTAATTATAGTAAGCTCTGTTATTGTATGCAGCTACCAAACCCCTTCCTTCTTCCACATCAATGCGATGATATAATTTAAATTTCAATCTAAAATACAAATGTCTTTAAAGTATACATCTAATTGAAGAGAGGGAGTGGCATTGTACATTAACAGTGGCAGATTTACACAAATTTACAAAATAACGTTAGTAAAACTTCAGATTTGGCACCGAATATGGCTGAATATTGGCTGATACTTGGCTTTCACATGTGGACCCACTTTTCAGAAATCCTGAATCTGCCACTGATTATCTCAATGTGAAATATGTCGCTCTTTATGAAAATTCAAGTAAAGTAAGACCAAATAAAATTCAAGCGAACATGATTGTGAAATTCCGATCATCAAAATACTTACCTGGGGTTGTTGAGAAAGTTGTTATTGCTACTGTTCCTCTAGAAGCTGTTAAATAAGCATTCAAATAGATCATATTTTCTTTTAGATATTTATAGTCTTGAAATATGTTAATATTTTGAATTGATATCTAGGGGCCTCCGTAGACGAGTGGTTAGAGCATTGCGCTCAAAATCACAAGGTCTCTCACCTCTAGTCGGCGCGGGTTCGATTCTCGCTCGAGCCGATATATAAAAGAAAGTTTGCTAGTTTACTTTCGGAAGATCGACTCTTTCTTCCAATAAAAACTGGACGCCACCAGATAACTGAAAAACTGTTGAGTGTGGCGGAAAACAATAAACAATCAATCAATGAATTGCTTTCTTCGATACATTTTTTCTATGTTCTTATATTGACTATTCATATTTTTACCGCATTTTTGCAAATAAATTCACTTTGAAAAATCTGATATTTCATTGAATATCTGTATGAAAAGTTACACATCACACCCAAACCGTAAATACATTTTATTACATGCATACAATGTTTATGACTCGCAAGTGATTCGATAAACAAGAGCTTGTTATGCGTATGATAAATTTTTAAATCTAGGTAGACTACTGACAAATAAGTTTATGTCACAGGAGTTTCAACATTTATAAAGTCAGCATTTTGAAATTTCTATGGTCGATATAACATTCAAATTTACAAATGCAACCTTTCATTAGGTCAAATGTTGTCTTATGTTTCATACTAATTGCTAAGGGGTTCTGTACTTTTTAATTTTGACTACATATTCTTCTGATCACAATATACATGACAATGTGTGTTACCGGTCAACAGGTGATTACCCCTCCTAGGCACCTTATTTCACCATTGATGTGGCCAGAGTTCCGTGACTGCCCCCTACTCTTAATTTTGTATTCTTTTTAGAAACTATGAGCAATACGCTATACGAAATATAGTATTTGTGTTCTAAGGTAGGAGAAGTAAAACTGATTGAGGATTCCGATTTGCATGTAGGTAATCGTTACACTTACCTGAGGTTGTTAGGAGAGTTTCTTCTTTATCTTTTCCTTCAGAATCTATTCAATAAATATACACATAGATAATTATACGTATTTGTATTTTCTAATATTCATATTCTTGGAATGTTTTCCTCTATTTAATTCTCTCACTTTGATATATTTTGCCACGTATAAGTATTGACAATTCAGATTTTTACCTCATTTGAAATGAATTGATATAAAATGACGTTATGGTAGAAGATTTTGAAATCTGATTGTTCATTGGATATTTGTATCAAACATCACACACCACACTCATAAAGTACATTTGTAGTTACAAGATCTTCTTGAGTAGGAAGTGGTGGAAATTGTCGGCAATTGACACTTTCAAAACACCAAAACGTTACCATGGTTATTCCCAATGTAATTAATTTGATTTGTTTGTTGAAAGGAATACTTTTAAATCGTAACATGAACAAAAACAATTTTATAGCTTTCTTTGTTCCGAAGGACTGCATCTTGCGTTTGGTCAAACTTCGAGTCATGATTGGTGTCCATTCCAAAGAATTATTCCCATCTCCCATTATCCCATTACATTCATGATATGTAATGTTGACTTGATTGTAAATTTGAAGTGACAAGCCTTTGTTACCAAATATGATTACAAATATCAACAATGTCAAACAACTTCGGGGCCTCCATGGCCGAGTGGTTAGAGCATTGCGCTCAAAATCACAAGGCCTCTCACCTCGAGTTGGCGCGGGTTCGAATCTCGCTGGAGCCGATATATGTGAGAAAGTTTACTAGTTTACTGTCGGAAGGTCAGTGATCTCTTCCCGGGTATATTGTATCTGAGTTCTCTACTCCATCAATAAAAACTGGACGCATCCTGATCACTGAAAAATTGTTGAGTGTGACGGAAAACAACAAACAATCAATCAATCAAACAACTTCAACTATATTGGTATTCCCATCATCAGCAATAATAGCAAATAAAACAATTTATTATCGATAATCCACTGACTACACCAAACGCACATTTCAATATCGCTAACTAACATCTGGATAGGTAAGACTGACTGATTAAATATTGTTTAACGTAAAATATTAAAACATGCACTGTTCAAATAATTTCTTTTTGTTTTACATCTAGACACCGTGTTGCAATAGTTAAAATATATAAACAATAATTAGAGCCATTCTAGGTGTAATACATATGAACATACATATGTTGTTTTCTCGGGAAGTCCTATTCTCTTCCTCCAATATCCAAGGAAACACATGAAATTTAATTTTTTAAAACATTGTAACTTCAATAACAAACACTTTGTTCACTAAACGCACTGTTTTATCTAAATTAAGTAATATCATTCCACTATTATTGGTCGTTGATGTGATTTAAATTGTCGCAACCAAAACTTTTCCAAGTACGTCAAGATGTTACGTCAGGAAAATAAATACTCGGTAATGAAATATAATAGTCTGATTTTTAAAAAAAAATGGAATAATTAAATATTATGTTTAATCATTTAAATGCCTTCCAAGAAATTCGTGGATAGGCATGAATAAAAGTCAGTGTTATCGCACCATATTTTTTTTTCTCGCGTAGGAACACGAAGAAGCACAATTGTCGCTAATGGCGCATCTGGAATGATTTCAAGCTGTAATGAATTAATAAATACAGTAGAATTATCGGAGTCCACCATATTTCTCTTCTAATCCGCCATATTAGATGAATATTTTGGTATTATCAGGCTTTGCCTGGTATATAAGGAGACAAGGTTTGCTACGCTTCACTTCACATCAGTGTTTCCAATTTGCCAGTTCGGGTAGTCTTGATGGGAACACGTACATCTCCGATAGTCATGTACATGGTATCAAAAACAAGTAAATCAAGTTTTACAACACAATGCCGTGCTCAAAAATTACAATAAAAATATCGTGCATCAGTAAAGCATTCTAACAGTCTGGAATAAATATGTTTAGAATAAAAAGTTTCTCTTTTTATGTACGTTCGTATAGTTGCAGTAAAAATATCAAAATTATACAATAAACCCTGAGAGATATTTTACCAATTATCTTTTGATAGAATAGAATAAGCAATGACATAAAATGTTGCTATTCATTATTCACACTCACTTCAAGCAAAATGTAAATACGTATATACTATTATAACTTGTGCACATGATATGTATACTCGCTATGAAAACACA